>JARVZY010011141.1:0-436000 GCA_030686995.1 Artemisia argyi | reverse complement strand
AAAAACCGACCCAAATTCCCCTTATTTTTGCCGCCATCATTACTTTCATTTTCCCGCTTGTGCCTAAATCATTTAGCCCAAGTCCAATTTTCATTTCCCGCTTACTCTTTGTCCAGATATTGGAACGGTCTTTGTCCGGATAATAGTACTAGTCTTTGTCCACATATGAGAATAATAGATCTGGATCTCACATTAACACTTTCCATCCAAATTTCACCTCACTCCCATTTCTTACAACTCTCTCAACGCCACCAGGAAATTCCTAATAATCACCACTCGAAACAACCACCGTAAGCATCTTAACCTATTGTTGGGTGAAATTATTATCTATTTGTTCCTATGTGTATAATTGTATATATTTATGTAAAATTATGTTTGAATATAAGCAATTTTTTGAATTGAAGCTATTCTTGTTGGGTGAAATTATTATCTATTTGTTCCTACATGTGGCTGAATTTGTTAAATTGATATGGGTTATACTGAATTTTGTTAACTTTATATGAAATTGATATGAAATTGTTAAGGGTGTATACTGAGTTTCACCAAATATAAAATTGATATGGGTGTACACTGAATTTGTTAAAATAATCATAATTTCTTACTCATATTTGATGTGAAATTATGTTTCTAGCTTTAACAGATATGGGTGTATACTGAATTTGTTTAATTCAAAATGGTAGTTTATATTGTTAATTGTAGTTGTTTACTTTATTTCGGGGTTTAAGAATTAGGAAATTGATATGAGTGTATACTGAAGGGGTGTTTGTTTCGGCTTATATATCGGGCTTATGGTTATTTGGTTTTCGGCTTATGTTTCATAAGCTCACTTTTTGTGGCTTATTTTGACACTTTTCATTTTATATAAGCTTATTATGACATAATAGGCTTATATAAGCCGAAAACTTTAAAAAAAAGTGAGCTTACAAAACATAAGTAGAAAATCAAATAAGCCATAAGCCCGCTAAATAAGCCGAAACAAACACCACCCCTGAGTTTGTTAAATTCAAAATGCTTGTTTATATTGTTAATTGTAGTTGTTTACTTTATTTCGGGGTTTAAGAATTATGAAATTGACATGGGTGTATACTGAGTTTGTTAAATTCAAAATGCTAGTTTATATTGTTAATTGTAGTTGTTTGCTTTAATCGTATGTAGTAATTACGGCATCCACTAGTGATCGGGCGTGGATGTATAAGATGACCGACACACAAGGGTATTTCCAGTCCCTTAACAAGGTGTTATCGTTTCGCTTAAGCACTTCCAGTCCCTTATTAACAATTATCATATGTGCAGCAAACATATCAGTGGGATCCAAGAATTGATGAAGCTATTCGAAAACGTTTTGTGAAACATGCCTCATCTCGTTGGAATGGTATGTTGAATGCTGCTAGAACAAGAGCCATACGCCTGTATGAGAAAAACAGTATGGTTCCTTTTGATGGTGATTATAGTCGTCTCACCCAATATAATCCAACTTGGATGAAACAAGATTGTTGGCTACCACTACTACGTGATGTTTGGAATACGGATGATTGGAAAGCTAAATCAAAGCAAAACAAGAAAAACAGAAACACATCAGTTGGTGGCCATCATACTTGTGGGTCTAGGAGCTTTAACTCAACCAGGAAATACTTGGTAATGTATCTTCAAATTGTCTTGTACTATATGATATATCAGTATGTAAATAATAAAAATACCTTCAATGTAACATGTAGGAAAGCAAACATGGGCGTCCTATACGTTCCACTGAGTTCTTTACCCATACCCATGCTATGAAAAAGTCGAGGCCGCTGGATCAACCGCCAATTGTGAGCGGTTCAAACAGGTCAGCCGGGGCAAACGGGTCAGCAGGAACAAATGGGTCAGCAGGGGAAAACGGATCAGCTGGGGCTAACAGGTTAACTGGGGCAAATGGGTCGGCAGGGGCAAATGGGTCTTCAGGGGCAAACGGGTCAGCAGGGGCAAACGGGTCGGGCGGGTCAGAAGCGTCAATGTCAGCTGGGGTTTGAGAGTCGAATGAGATAGGAGAGTCAAGCGGAGGTCAGGCGGTTGAGCTGAGATGGGTTAATGACAAGTCACGTCATCATATGGTAAGTATCCAAACCTCTTTTTGATTAGGTACTTTTAGTAGATCACTATTAAACTTTAAAACTATTAATCATAATTTTGGGACTGTTTTATAGGAAAAATATCAAGAAGGTATGATTGAGAGTCATGGGGAGAACGTTGATACACACCCACATGATGAGGAGCTATGGAACAAAGTCACTCCGCCTAATAGGGGAAATACATTTGGGGCATACAATGCATCTGATCCCATATTTTTGTTAACGGGAACGCCTTCTACTCACAATGCCAGTACCTCACATCCACCAACGAGATTTGAGAAGGTTAGCTTATTATTGTTCATTTTCATAGCATATCTAATCTAGTTATAAGAAAACACAATATGTACTACATTATGGGCATAATAATAGGTTAGTAATGTTAATATGGGGTTGTTTTTTTGTGTAAAATAGTCGTAATAGAGTTAAATTGCTAGTGCAAACTTGTTGGTTAAAATTGCTCTAAAAATGTCCGTGTTACTTGCAAAACTGTTGCTATCACAGTGGGTTACAGGTCAAAATTGAATATATATTTTTTCTTGAAGTTATCTGAAAATAAAAAGATCAAGAACCTTATTAGAATAGGATTGTACTGATATAACTGATTGTACAAGATTACTGATTTAGTAGTTTGAGTACTTTATTAGCAGGTTTTAGTTCACAATTTAATGTTGCTGTGATTGCAGTTAATATATATGAAGTAAATATTTGTTCCAGAATTTGAACATTCACTGAATTGAATTGAGTCTGTAACACATGATGGTTTCATGGGACCTAGATAGCAGCACCTAAGTAGAATTGCCTTTGAATACATTTGGTGTAGTCTTGGTCTCCTGGACATCTTATGCTTCTTTATGCAAAACCATTTGAAATTGGTATTTAGTACCCCACTGAAACACATCAGTTAATTGAAAGGAATTGTACTCATATCTTTAATATTTATGATAAGTTGTTGCTTTTGTGGGCTACAATAGGTATTTAAAAATTCAAATGCGTTGTAATTGGTTTAAGTATTATTTTTTTTTTTTTAAGGTTGAAGTGCTAGAAAAATCTTTGAAAGACTTGGAGCAAGCGAGAGAGAAAGACAAGGAACTTTTTGATGAAGCTATAGAACAAGAAAGAAAGCTTAGCAAAGAAAATCTTGAGGCATTTAAGGAAGAAATGATGAAAGAAACAAATGAGAGGCTCGCCGAGGCTTTGGCACAATTGAAGGAGCAACCTCCTACTCCCCATTCCGCCTAAACATTTGTTGCTTAAGGTACACTTCATGTTTTATACACATTTTGTTTTGAAGTAGTACGGTAGATTTGGAAAACTTAGTGAATTATACACATTTTGTTAAGAAGTGGTCCATCCGGTAGGATTTGGTTTCTTATACTTCGTGTAATTCACTTTTGGTTTAGAAGTTGTACGTTAGGTAGGATTTGAAAAACTATGTAATATGATATTTGAATGTTCGGCTAATTATTAATTTGCGTTTCAATTGCGTGTTCGGAAGTATTTAGTTTTGGATATTTGTATATTACGGAAAAATTAGCTAAATGCATTTTTATATATAAAAATGCATTTTTTATTTGTAACGGAATTATTTCGGTGACACTCCATTGAAAACTCGTTACAATTTTACACCGTTTCATATCCGTTGCAATTGCATACCGTTGCAAAATCCATTCCTACTTTTTGTCATTGCAAATCTATTGCAAAGTTATTCCGTTGCAATTTCATAGCAAACTTATTCCGTTGCAATCTCGTACCAAATTTTATCCGTTGCAATTTCTTTGCGATATCTACCGTAACAAAACCGTAGAAAAACTGTTGGAATATGATCCGTTGCAAAATAGGTTGCTAATTTTGAACAGATTTTCCTTGGTTGGAAAGCCGTTGCAATATTTTTAGCCCCGTTAGAAATCCGTTGCAACTAAAATTTCCATGGAGCATTAATGCTACGGTAGGAATCCGTTGCAAATCCGTTGCAAATGGCCACTTGCAACGGATTTGCAACGGATTCCTACCGTAGCATTAGCCCTGTTGTGTTGTAGTGGTTGTGGTGGTTATGATTGGTATACGAAACTATTTAATGGGTGGTGAGTGACCGGTCAAACAAAAATTAGGATCCGGTGTTGGAAAGTTTGTAACATTTTGTTTGCGTCGGGATTTTAGTATTTTGGTTTTGAGAGTTTGTTTAGACACTATGTGAGATGAGAAGATTATAGTAAGATTAGTTTGAAATTATGCATAAAATAAAAGTAATGGGATGTTTATAAGGTAAGCTATTAAAACTTTTAAAAAATTCTTTTATATATAATAAAGTAACCTAACCGTCACATTTTTAGCCATTGGGTTTGTTTTGAGTGTGCAATGAATCATTTGAAATTAGGACCAACTTTTTTTTTTTTCCTTTTGTATAGAGGAAGGGACTCATTCCGATGTCATGCTCAGTGTGTTCCAAGGTCTTTACGAGGGATATTTATGAAGATTATATTGTATCGTGTGCTAGTATTATTGGATTTAAACATAGGCGTAACATGGTGCGCAATAACCTTGTGGACATCTGTGTTCGGTTGGCGATTTTAGCTCATAAATAAGTTGATATCGGGCTTGGTGGAGGACGAGACAAACTCTTACGTTTAGCTGAAATGTTGCTCTACTCTTATGACGGATGGCTTAATGTACGTGTGCATCTGATAGGGTCATCACCATTGACGAAAACAGGTATGGTTGATTTTGTGCATGCTCGTGCGGTGATTGTATATGGTTTTCTCCCCTTTGCATTCTATTATTTTGGGAAACTTGAGAATGATGTGGTGACCTTACTGAAGCGGATCCAAAAATTCTCTATGGCTCAAGATATTGGGGAACGTATTATTGTTCATATGGTTAGTAGGATTAACTTTGTCATAACTACAGTAGTGAGGGCTCAAATAGTATCTGCTTTTCACTAATTTTGTCATAATAATTTTATGTGAGGACAAATGATACAAGTTCATACCATTTACTTTTTCTATGTCTGGGGAATTAGATACGAAGACTTTAGATACACTTTCAAGTATTAAGTCTATTTTTATTAGCCACTCAAATAATGTTAAGATTGACACTTTTATCTTTTATAGATTAAGTTTTTATATTCAAAAAAGAGTGTGAGCATAACTTGTGTCTAAACTCTTATCTAAATTTAGAACTTTTACAACAACAATGACAACAACAATAATAGTAATAATTTAACGTTCTGTTACAATTAAAAAGCCAACATCATATACACGTAATGTCTTCATACACTAAACTTTAGCACAATGCAAAAGCAAGTAGTTTTCTAAAATGTTTAGTTTGAACTAGTTACATGTTGCTTAAACTATTTTAATTTGGTAGGAAATTAATCAAAATAATAGAAATAAAAAGCCAAAGAAAGAGTATGATCCATAACTTTGTACTGTAATATACTGTGTACTTGATCAAAATACGGAGAAAAAGAAAAAAAACGAATATAAACAAAGAAAAAAAATCAGTGATGAAAGCTAAGTAGGGGCGGGCATAGTTTGGTTTGGCTAAAACCAAAACCGAATCGAAAATATTTGGTTTTTTGCTTTTTAAAATCCGGTCGGTTTCAGTTTATCCTAGATTCGGTTTTTGGTTTATTTTTGGTTTTTATTACTGTATATTTTTTTTTTCCATTTTTATTTCGTTTATTGTTGTTTGATCTTTCAATGGTCGAATTTCTAATGCAACATAAAATCAAACTTCAAGTTTTAAGAACAAGAAACACAAAATAATAACAATAAGAAACTATTGATTTAATTCTCACTAACTATGAAATTTAACAAAAGGTTTTTACATGGGCTTAGCAACATCAGATAATACAACATTGGTAGTTTATACATTTTTCATTTAGTTCTTAAGTTTCATACATAATACTTCTTAAGTTTCATTTTCAATATTTATTAAAAATAAACGTCAAGTAGCGTATTTAATTATGTTTTAGTCTTTAGAAATTTTTGTAAGATGTTTGAATATTAAATGATTGCTATATTGTGAAGCTTAACAAACAAAGTTCGAAAACTAAAAGTCTTAGAAACCGCTGCAAAAGCACGGTCCCATTTTTACTCTGCCTCTACATTTAGTTATGTCAAATGTGACGGCTGAGAGGTCCATGTGATGCCAAGTTAAGGTAGTAGGCCATTATATTTGCAAGTGACTCTTCATGCATGAATGCTCATTAGGGTTTAATCATCACTAAATGCTCTTAAAGTCACATGGATTACTACAAATAAAGTAGCAATATATGGAAACACTGTTCGGCTTAATTCTATTTAAACTCACAAGATAAAAAACACGTTTATTTTTCAAACATTTTTACATTTTACGCGCATGGAAGAGCTGATTAATGCACTCTTAGATATGATTCACACAAACCTTCAAGTTTCAAATTCTCAACATATATAATATAAATGCAAACATGGAGAAATTAATAACTAATGACTTAGAATTTTCGTATTTGGTGTAATGACTTATTTAACCCATACTTACTTCAAAGAGCGACAATAGGACGACAATTTTTCTACAGGAACCTTCTCAACATCGTCACGAATGCCCAAATCTTTATTCTCTCTCTTTGAAAAAGATCGTGGAATAGCCGTTAATAACCGCTGAATAATCTCATCAATTCCATCTTGTACGTCAGTCGAACCTGTTCGACGAACCATGTTCGCTTGACTGCTCCTCCCTTGGTAATTTTTATTACTGCTCCATAGACCAGTCTTACAGTAAAGTGCAAAATCTTCACAGTTATTATTCATCAAATCATACTCTTCATACCCATTTTCATACAGATAATTAGCCCTGTGTATCACTTCTTCCGGTGGATCTGATCTTGCAGTGGTGCATGTTCCGCCTCTAACTTTGGCAAGAAGGAATTCGCGACTTGCTTGGTATTTAAATCGGTATAGAAACCCATTTTTGATGAAGCAGTCAATACAAGACACCCTTACTCCACTTCCAGTTACTTTCTCCAACCCACAATATTTAGCGTTCAGGCAAGGAATATTTAGCTTTTTATCGCCCACAGCACTTGAGCTCCCTACTGAAAAACGAAGACTTCCACGTTTTGTGTTCACAAAATTAATAACTTTGCCTTCTCCTATAAAAATGCCTGCATGTGTCTCAAACAAACTAATTTTAATTACGAAGTACTACTAGTTAAGAGTGAATAAAGACAAACACTTACGAAGTACTACTAGTTAAGAGTGAACTAACCGTGGTGACTATATACTTGTTTCCTCCAAGTATATATATGGTCTCCTTCATTAAGCTCGGATCTCTCGATTTTCTGTGAAAATAGGTCCATTGGTATCAGCTAAATTTGTTCACGTACACTGAGGCTTAGATGTGGTCTATATAAGAATTACATGGAGGAAAAAGAAATGAAAAGTCCCTTTAATATTTTGAACAAGGGGTTCACTACAAGAAAAAGACGCAACACCCATGAAATTTTGGGAAATTTTCGAAGGAAATTACCTACGGAATTCCTAGAATCTTGTATTAGTCCATGTTAATTAAGTCAGGATAACGTAGGACCGTAGGAGACCCTCAATCAATATACACCATTCGGAGTTAAACATCATTAGATCATTATTGCATAAAATCAATTTTCTGAAGCTGAAAGCGATACGATCAATCCATCATTGGAATCCCATACACTCAATTCATGATCTCCCAAACAATTACATTTATGGGCAAAAGCTTGTGGAGCTTACATGGAACATATAATGGAAGCACATATATGTTACCTTTATTCATATCACTAGTACAAAGACAACCTCCGGCGTCGACTTTTTTTTAACCGTGACGTCGGCACCATACCTTCTCGACGTCATGTCGTCGGCAGCAACTAGTCGACAGAGCCGCGTCGGCAACGTCCCTACCGACGAATGACGCCGACGACAGTGTGGGACCCACATGATTTTTGGTCAAACGAATGGGGTTGTCCGACATTTTGTTACCGACGTCAGGTCGTCGGTAATGTAATAATTATTTAACGCATTAATTAGATTAACTTAATATAGTCAACGAAAGTCAAAATTTTTTTGTAAATGGTGCCGACGACATATAGTCAGTACCGTTTGAAATTAGTCACCATGTGCGTTATTATGCCGACGACCTGTAGTCGGCACCGTTTGAAAATAGTTAATATGTGTATTATATTGCCGACGACATGTAGTCGGCAAGAAGTTATACTACAGCTGCACAGCAGCCTGCGAAGCTGCCTTGCCCAGATTTTTGCCGCAAAATTGTGCAGCAAAAATCTCCCAATTCCAGTTTCATGTCTTGCTCTCATAACAACACATTCCAACACAAAACAATGGCTAAAACGGCTATAAAGTTTATAACGGCTAAAACGGTTATATATAACCACTAAACAATTAATAAACTGTACAAAACGGCCATAAACTTTATAACACCCTCAAAATACATCATAAAGTTTATAAAACGGGTGTTATAATCGCTAAACGTAGCTACTATATCTACAAATGTTGCAATATCCTAAGTGTTCAAAGATAATAAGATTGGGGTCGTCCGGACATAGTTCCAAAGACAAAACAACACAAAATAATACCTCTACAGCCCATCGTCGTCATACAGCCCCTCGTCGTCATCCTGATCATCATCAGAACTCCCGCTGCGAGAGCCACTCCCGCTGCGAGAGCCACTCCCGCTGCCAGAGCCACTCTCGCTGCCAGAGCCACTCTCGCCGCCTGAGCCCTTCGCGGGAGCGCCTGCGCCGCTCCCAGTGCCGCCTCCAGCTGCATGACGAGAGCCACTCTGGCTAATAAACGCCTCCCATGTTGGGTTTGTCGAGACAAAACGTGTCAACAACTCAAGCTGCTTCTCAGTTTTCTTGGCTTTCTTTCTTTCTTTCTCCTTCTCTTTCTTAGCTTCATCCACTATCGTTTTAAATTCATCAATATTCTCCTGAGCTTCAGCAAGCTTCCTGTCAAGCTCGGACGTACCTATAAACTAAATAATCAAAATTTAAAAACGGTCATTTCAATACATAAGATTATCCATCTTTAAATACCTATAAACGAAATAATCAAAATTTAAAAACGGTCATTTCAATACATAAGATTATCCAACTTTAAATACCTGGTGGAGCTGGAGGCGGCAAGTCTACCCGTGGCCTCTTCAAGAAGGGTACCACCTTGCCGACGCCGGGTATATGGCCACGCTGCTTGCCCCCGATTACCCGAGCAAATATCTCCTCCTCCGTGAGGCACGGCTCGTCTGCCGGCATATCGGATCTAGGCTCCCGTAGTTGGACCATCTCTTCCTGTGTAGTTGAAAAAAAATGAGAAAATTAATATATTAGTCGGGTTAATTACTAGATTATGTTTCAATAAATCACTAAGTGCGTGTTTGGAAAAAATAAATAAATAAATAAATAAATAACGATACTTACAAACCGAGAACAAGCCTCGTCCTGCAACCAAACACCATTCTTGAAGTGGGTGTCAAGATAGGTATCGAACAGGGACGGATACCGGTGGTCCTCGCTGTTCTCGAACTGTATAAATATATACACATGCATATAGGATGAAACAAATTAAAATGACTAATCAAACACCATATATATTTTATTTAGTATAAATACTTTTAATTAATATATTATTAAAATTAAATAATCTTATAAAAATAAAATGTGTCTTACATATTCGTGTCGAGATGCGGCAAATGATTTCGAACCGTGGCGGCTGAGAATCTTGTTCTTCTTTCTATTCTCTTTGTTCACAGTCGATCGTGTCTGGGCCTTCTCCGTCATGTACTTGTTGACATACTTGTTCCACTCAGCCGGCTCCAAGTTCGGAGGAGGATTTCTTCTGATCTCGTCCACTCTCGCAGCCCCACCCTTTCTCGTAAAGTAATCGCGTTTCAGATCATGTTTATTGTCACGGTATCGGGTAGCGAAATATGCTGTGAGCGCCGACCGAATGGTCTCCCACTCCGGTCTGGTCTTGTGGCGCTCCAAATTGAACATACGCTGCAATTAAATATAGTTAAAATTAATATAAAGATATAAATAAATAAAAAAATGTTAATAAATGTACACATTCAAATAATTAAATATAAAGATATAAATAAATAAACAAATTTAAATAAATATGCACATTTAAATAAATAATTACGGTAACATAACAATATATATAAAAGGAAAATGAAATAACTGGCCCCGACGCTTGGAAGGAAGTTAGCCGTCAGCTTCGGTTCTATATCGTACCAGGAGTCATAGTGTAGCGGCAGCTGTCGAATTAGCTCGCCGACGTAATTGCCAAAAAATCCAATGTTGTCATAAAGTCACAACCCGGGTACAGAGGCTGGTTGGAACTTGCAAGTAACTCTTCATACTCGTTACGCAGAGGAAGTGTCGCTGCTTGAGTAGGCTCGTTACTTGTCTCGCCAATATTTTCGTGAGTCGGCTCATTATTCGAAGGAATATCAAGAATAGCATTTTGATCATTATTCGGAGGAATATCAAGAATATCATTTAGGCACGCACCCATGTCACTCATCTCACGTTGTGTTGTGTTATCAAGAATATCATATTGATCATTATTCGGAGGATCCGGTTCACCGTGATCCTTCCATTGTGTATAAGTTGGGTCCCACCCATTTTGACCTATGTGGTATTTAAGACCTTCGAGAGATACCCATGGAACATTACAACAACGACGACACAGACATTTTATTTTTTCGGAATTATTCAATAACGGTTTGCAATGATGGAGGAAGGCGGCAAGACCATCAAGAAATTCTTTTGAACCACGATGATCTATACGGGTCCAACTCTTATCAATTATCATAACTGCATTTTTATGATGCAATCGGTTATTATATGCACTTAATTAATGATTACGAGTTGTTTTGTTCACCTAGCGCAACTATGGAAGGCAATCCTAACCCACTCTTTGAATGATTCGTCCCATATATGAATATGTATAACTGATTTACTATTTGAGAAAATTTCGGCAGCATTTCCTCTCAACTCCCCAAATATGTGCATTAAGATGGACATATTCGTAGGAGTAAAGGAGAAACACTGTCGAAATAATCTCAAATAGTAAATCAGTTATACGCATCCATATCCTAAATGAGACAAAACATTCAAAAAGCAGTCCCAAACAGGGGACTTTCCGAAATTAATTTCTAATAAATTAATTCCGGACAGGTTTTCTATAGGATGATTAACTTCGGACGGGGACTTTCCGAAATTAATCACTAAAATCCTAAAACATTCACAAAAGTCTAACAATAGCATATATTTTAAGTTAAACAATTAGAATATAAACAATTATGAAATATAAGCCGAAAACAAAACAATATAAGCCGAAAACCAAACAATTAAAGTTAAACAATTATATAGTTACTAACAAACACACTCTAAAATCACACTATTTTTTTTCTTTCTTTTACAAGTTTAATATTTGCAACCTTCGAAATATCCTACTTAATACATACCTTGGTTGTGTCGTTAAAACCAACCAAAAAACTAACCAAACGCAATATCCTACTTAATACTTAATCCGTAAACTAATACTTAATCACATTTCACAATCCGCAACAATTAATCCCTTTTATATCAAAACCTAATATTGTTGACATAAATAATGTATGAAAACGTTATTTATATTTTTCGATATCTCTATATTTTGACGATCACAAAATGTAAACTCGTCAATCGTTTGATTACTACGTAAACAAGTATTAAGCTAGTTTATATCATATCCAACTTAATCACTTAAGGTATGAATAAACAAGTGCTTAATACATCTCATGATCAAAGGGGTATTTAATTAACTAATACAAAGTTTATTTAATTATATAATCTTATTATATATTTTTGAAAAACACTTTTGGTATTAAGGAAAAATGTTTTAATCATACTAAATATATGATTTCAAATATTTAACCAAAATCAGTTAGTTTTTCACCAAATAAACTTTCCCCACTAAAAGACAAGTTTTCTGGCCGTTACAGTTGGGCGGCCCCCTTAATTACAAGGGGCGGTCCCCTTAATTTTAAGGGGGCCGGCCATGCTTTAAGGGGACCGGCCAGGCTCCCCTGTCAGAAACTGTCAGATTTCTTCCCCTATAAATACCACCTTAATTCTGGAATTTTTCCTCACCTTTTGCACGAAATTTTCAGATCTACAATCATCTAAAACCCATCAAAAACCCTTTGATCATTTGTATATTAATCCTTGTTTCAAGTGATTCAATCCCTCATCATCCATTCTCATTCTAAGTGCAAAAGAAGAACTCTCTACAACCAAGTTCAAGAAGTGTTGAAGAGTTGTTGTGTATAGTGTATATATATATATTCATTTGTGAATATTGTGTTGTGCATGCTATTATTTGTTTAGAAGATATAGAAGTTGTGTAGATAGTAGAAGTTGATTAGTAGTGAAGTAGGATAGTTGTGAAGATTGGTGTGTAGAAGAAGGTGTGTAGAAGATTGGTGTGTAAAAGCTAGGTGTGAAGAAGATTGGTGTGAAGATTGGTGTGAAGATTGGTGTGAAGATTGGTGTGTAGATTGGTGTGTATATTGGTGTGTATATTGGTGTGTACGGTTTTCTCCGCCATAAGGGAGCTTGTTGATATAGTGAAGAAAACTCTCGAGTTAGGTGCTCGGGGAGTGGAGTAGGGCAAGGAGGGTGCCTTGTAGCCGAACCACTATAAATCGCTTGTCTCTCGGTTTGATCTTTCCATCTTTCACTTATTTCATTACTTACATAATTATTGCTTCATAGTATATATACTTAGTGTTGTTCATATTGTGTATAACTAGATTTCATATACCATCGAATCTATATTTTATAAATCAACGAAAACTTTTAAACAATTTGTTTTATAACAATTAAAACGACGTAAAACTATTCAACCCCCCCTTCTAGTTTTCCACAATTGGTATCAGAGCCACGTCTAGCAAGAATTTTAAAATATATTGTATTTTAAAACTTGTAACGATCTATGGAATCTTTAAAATATTTAGAAGGGCAATCTATGCAAAGACCACCACTATTTGAAAGTGATGGATTTTTATATTGGAAAAATAGATTCGAAACGTATGTGAAATCAAAAGATCTTGATCTTTGGCATATTATTACCTTTGGTGATTTTCCCCCTATTCAATATAATGTTGAAACTAAAATGGATGAAATTGTAGCTTTTGAAAAACAAAATGATGATTTGAAAAAGAAACTAGCAAAAAATAATGAGGCAAAAATGGTTATTTATAATGCGTTACCACGCAAAGAATATGAAAGAATTTTTATGTGTAAAACCGCAAAAGAAATTTGGGATTCTTTACTAATCACTCACCAAGGTAATAGCCAAGTCAAAGACAATAAAATAGATCTTCTTGTACAACAATATGAACAATTTACGATTCCGGAAGAGGAATCAATTGATAATGCTTTTACTAAGTTTAACACTATCATCACAAGTTTAAAAGCACTTGATGAGACATTTTCTAGTAAAAATTGTGTTAGGAAATTTCTTAGGGCATTGCATCCAAAATGGCGAGCTAAGGTCACGGCAATTGAAGAATCAAAGAACTTGATGACGTTATCACTAGATGAACTAATTGGCAACTTGAAGGTTCATGAAGAAATCATAAGAAGAGATTCGGAAACGGTCAAAGTCAAGAAAGAACAAATCAAATCCATTGCTCTAAAAGCCAAAAAGGAACCTAGTGATGATGATGATTCAAGTGACGAAAGTGAAGACGAAGAATATGCAATGGCCGTAAGAGAATTCAAGAAATTTTTCAAGAGACGAGGAAGATTCACTAGATCATCACATGACGATAGAAAATCGTTCCAAAGAAATAGAAGTGACAATTACGTGAAAAGAAAATGCTTTAGATGTGGAAGTCCAAATCATCTCGTTGGTGAATGTCTAAAGCCGCCGAGTTATGATAATCAAGGTGCATTTGTTAGTAGAACATGGAGTGATAGTGACAAAGAAGAAGTGGAAAAACCAAGAGAAGAAAAGTGTTTCATGGCAAAAGCAACCGACGAAATATGCCTTGGAATTGACTTGGAGCCTGACGAATGGATCAAGGATAGTGGATGCTCAAGGCACATGACAGGGAACCGAAAGCTATTCTCTACATATAAGGCATACAACGGAGGTAACGTTATCTTTGGTAGTGACTTGCGTGGAAAAATTATTGGCAAAGGTACGATTTCTCAAGACTCACTTACTATTGAAAATGTTGAACATGTTAATAATTTAACATATAACTTACTTAGTGTAGGCCAAATATGCGATAATAAATGTAAAGTTATCTTTTCCGAAGAAGATAGCAAAATAATTAAGAATGGAAAAATTATAGGTAGAGGTGTTAGGAAAGGAGGTGTATATGTTATGAAACTAGGAAACAAACCTGAAGATAGGATATGCCTAACGACCCTAGACGAAAACTCCACATTGTGGCATAGGAGATTAGGACATGCTAACATGCAACAAATACAATCTTTGGCCTCTAAGGAATTAGTTAGAAACTTGCCTAATCTAAAATATGACAAACATTTTTGTGATGCATGTAAAGTTGGAAAACAAGCTCATGCTAGCCACAAAGCTAAGAATATAGTATCCACTACTAGGTGCCTAGAATTATTACATATGGATCTTTTTGGTCCATCTGCTGTGCGGAGCTATGGAGGAAACAAGTATACCTTAGTAATAGTAGATGACTACTCACGATACACGTGGACTAGGTTTTTAAGTGACAAAACCCAAGCCTTTGAAAAATTCGAAATATTTAGCAAAATGATTCAAAATAAGTTAGGATGCTCAATAGTTGCCATTAGGACGGACCATGGAAGGGAATTTGATAACGAAGTACAATTCGGAAAATATTGTGAGTTAAATGGAATATCTCATAATTTCTCCGCTCCTCGTACTCCTCAATCAAATGGGGTAGTAGAAAGAAAAAATAGGTCACTACAAGAAATGAGTAGAACTATGTTAAATGAACAATCCATTCCACAAAAATTTTTGTGTCACGCCGTAGATACATCGACTTATATTCTAAATAGGGTATCAATTAGAAGAATTCTAGGAAAAACTCCTTATGAGTTATTAAGAAATAGAAAACCTAACTTAAGCTACTTTAGAGTATTTGGAAGTAAATGCTATATCTTAAACACTAAGGACTACCTCACTAAGTTTGATCCAAAGTCATATGAAGGAATATTTTTAGGATACTCACAAAATAGTAAAGCATATATAATACTTAACAAACACTCAATGAAAGTAGAGGAATCACTAAATGTAACATTTGATGAAACACCACCACCTTCTAAAACGCTACCTTTAGAAGATGATAATTTAGTCGAAGAAGAAGCTATTGAGGTTAGTAAAACAAAACCCATAGGAAATGACAATGAAGAAACTCACTTAGAAAATAACGAAATCGTTAATATTAAAGAATCTAGATCACATCCTTTAGATAATATAATAGGACATCTTAACCAAAGAACCCTTAGGTCACAAGCCCAAGATAAAAACAACTTCTTTTGTTTCCTCTCAGCAATAGAACCTAAGAATATTAGTGACGCTTTAAAGGATGAAAGTTGGATTATAGCTATGCAAGAAGAATTAAATCAATTTAAGGCAAATGATGTTTGGGAACTAGTCCCAAATCCAAAGGATATGACCATCATAGGAACCAAATGGGTATATAGAAATAAGTTAGACGAGAATGGAATAGTTACTAGGAATAAAGCTAGGTTAGTTGCCCAAGGTTATAATCAACAAGAAGGAATTGATTATGATGAAACTTATGCCCCCGTAGCTAGACTAGAATCAATTAGGATATTACTTGCCTATGCTTGCGCCCTAGATTTTAAGTTATTCCAAATGGATGTGAAAAGTGCATTCCTTAACGGTTTTATCAATGAGGAGGTATATGTGGCACAACCTCCAGGATTCATTGACTTCGCAAAACCTGATTATGTTTATAAGTTAAAGAAAGCTTTGTATGGACTCAAACAAGCTCCCAAAGCTTGGTATGATCGATTAAAAGCTTTTCTTATTAAACATGATTATTCCATGGGAATGGTAGATAACACTCTTTTCACTAAAAGGAAAGACCCTAATCTCATCATTGTTCAAATATATGTTGATGACATTATATTTGGATCGACTTGTCAAGACATGTGTGATGAATTTGCCAAAATCATGCATGATGAGTTTGAGATGAGTATGATGGGTGAACTTAACTTCTTCCTAGGATTACAAATAAAACAATTAGAAGATGGAATATTCTTTAACCAATCTAAGTACATTAAGGAAATGCTTAAGAAATTTGGCCTAGAAGACTCAAAACCCATAAAAACACCCATGTCTACGGAGGTAAAGCTCACAAAGGACGATGAAGGTGAGTCCGTAGATAACTCCAAGTATAGAGGAATGATAGGTAGTTTACTATACTTGACGGCAAGTAGACCCGATATCATGTTTAGTGTCTGCCTTTGTGCCCGTTTTCAAGAGGATCCCAAAACCTCTCACCTAGAAGCGGTTAAGCGTATCTTCCGATACATTAAAGGCACTATACACTTAGGATTATGGTATCCTAAGGAATCCGGCATAGAAACCATTGTATATGCGGATTCGGATCATGCGGGAGACTACGTAGATAGAAAGAGCACTAGCGGTATTTGCACGTTTATGGGATGTTGTCTAACGTCTTGGTTTTCGAAGAAGCAAACCGCTCTTGCTATTTCTACCACCGAAGCCGAATATGTAAGCGCCGGAAAGGCATGTCAACAAGCACTATGGATGAAACAAGCTCTCATAGACTATGGCATTAGGTTAGAAAATGTCCCCATTATGTGCGATAACAAAGGTGCGATAGATTTAAGTAAAAATCCGGTGCAACACTCTAGGACTAAACACATAGAAATACGTCACCATTTTCTTAGGGATAATGTACAAAAAGGAAATATATCTATAGAAAAGGTTGCATCGGAAGATAACATTGCGGATATATTCACAAAACCCCTTAAGCGTGAATTATTCAACCACTTGCGTTTAGGATTAGGAATGATGGAACAAGTTGACTAAATTATATTGAAATATTTCAAATTAATACTTGCATGAAATTTATTTTTCTCCCATTTCATCTTTTCTGAGTCTAGGAATCTATTTCGCACAAAACTAAAGATTGGGAAAATTTATTTTCTTTGCATAATTTTTTTTAAAAAAAAAACTCAATCAATTTTCTCTAAAAATTATTCTCACAATCTAGGAACCCCATGAAAACCATTTTCCTTGCATTGTTGACTAATTCTAATTCAAAAAAAAAAAAAAAAAAAAAAAAAAAAAAAAAAAAAAAAAAAAACATTATATTTCAAAATCATGCATAAACTCTCACATAAATTGTCAAGGTATATAATCTAATATATATCTTTGACACTCATGATCGAGCAAAAATTGAATCAAGGAGATTATTTGGATTGTTTCTTAGGATCGCTATTTCTTTTTGCTTCTAGGAGTCGAAACAATCACAACTCCACATTTGTTGCATATAGACACTCACTAGGACAAATTCACTAATAATAGTGTCATCTTGATCCATCACTAGTTTTTCCACTCACTAAGATCCTTGCCTTCAATCTAAGATAGGTGCCTTAGGAAGATTAAGTGTGCTTGCCTTTGTTTACCTCCTATTGCTTATTATGTGTTGATTATTTGCTCCTTTGCTTATGTGTTTTTGCATGTATGCTATATCTTGATTAGATTAGATGCTATATTGCCTAAAGGAATTGAACTTGCTTGAATCTAAGTCCAAAAACACAACCATTTTGCAAATTTTTTGCTAAAAACCCAATTTTGGCAATCTGGAAATCACCAGATGGGCGGCCCCCTTAATTTTAAGGGGACCGCCCCCTAATTAAGGGGACCGGCCATCTGATGGTCGGGTTTACAGAATCTTTTCTGCTTTTTAGCCCATTTCAACCTACATTTCCCATTTTTCACCAACACATTTTGTCCTAATCCTCCAAACAAACTTTATCCATCCTTAAACACACAAATCTTACACTATAAATATCCCCAATCCTCAAAGCTCTCCATTCATCCCACCATGAACTCTCCAAACAAAACAAAATCAAAAGCCTCAAGGCTAGCAAGGATGACGGAAAAACCCGTTTGGCGACGAAAAAGTCCTCGAAACAAATCTATCATCACAAATGTAGTTGGAAATCATTCCTCACCACCAACCTCTTATTTCCCAAACTTTGTATCAAACCAACAAAGGCATTCATTTGATCCACTTTACAAACCACACAACATTGGCCAAACATCTTCCTTCAAGCCAAACTACACCTCTCAACCTCCAACAACTTATAATGATCCATGCAAGTTTGATGAACCATCAAACTACAATTCCAACTACTCAAACCCAACTCATCCATACCAAACCTATGATCCCCTCCACATTGCCACGGAAAAACAAAGGTTCCGTGATGAAATAAACCAAATCCATGATCTTAGTGATCTCCTTGCTATGCATCTTGCACAACGCAACAAAGGGCTACCTCCATCATCACCCTATGCAAATTGCCTTCCCCACTCTCTTAACTTGGATCAAGTTACAAATCACACTCACTTTTGCCCTTGTTGCATATTCCTTCAAAAACAAATCCTCTACTTGAGTGAAGATATTTCTTGGATTGAATATCTTCTCACTCGTAATCATCCAATACCACCCTTAACACGATACAACATCGTGAGATCCACTTCTTCCGCTCCATGCAACACCCCATATCCACCTCAATCAAATATCTAAGCTCCATGCTTTTGTTTTCCTTCAAGCAAATAAAACAAATCAACCATGGGTTGCAAGCAAGTCCAAGTGCTCTCTTAGGCAATATAGGACTATATCTTTTCTTTTGTTTTAGTGTAATCAATATGCTACAAGCATATTGAATGTTGTTATGCTAATTATTTCTATCATGCTTGAATGAATCTATTTTTATTTGCATAATTGTTGCTTTTGCATATATATGTGTGTTGCTCTCTTCAAAATATTTTTGTAGCCAAGATTCCAATTGCTCGTTCCCTTTGTGCTCTCAAACGAGGGGGAGCATACATCAAGGGGGAGTTCTCTACCCGTTTAAACTTCTTTCACGAAGATTATTCGGCCTAACCTTTTTGATGCTCACAAAAAGGGGGAGAAGTGATATAAACTCACTCTAATACTTGTATATAGACTAATTTTCGACTAATGAGTTTAAATTTTGTAATCATCAAAAAGGGGGAGATTGTTGACATAAATAATGTATGAAAACGTTATTTATATTTTTCAATATCTCTATATTTTGACGATCACAAAATGTAAACTCGTCAATCGTTTGATTACTACGTAAACAAGTATTAAGCTAGTTTATATCATTATATCCAACTTAATCACTTAAGGTATGAATAAACAAGTGCTTAATACATCTCATGATCAAAGGGGTATTTAATTAACTAATACAAAGTTTATTTAATTATATAATCTTATTATATATTTTTGAAAAACACTTTTGGTATTAAGGAAAAATGTTTTAATCATACTAAATATATGATTTCAAATATTTAACCAAAATCAGTTAGTTTTTCACCAAATAAACTTTCCCCACTAAAAGACAAGTTTTCTGGCCGTTACAGTTGGGCGGCCCCCTTAATTACAAGGGGCGGTCCCCTTAATTTTAAGGGGGCCGGCCATGCTTTAAGGGGACCTGCCAGGCTCCCCTGTCAGAAACTGTCAGATTTCTTCCCCTATAAATACCACCTTAATTCTGGAATTTTTCCTCACCTTTTGCACGAAATTTTCAGATCTACAATCATCTAAAACCCATCAAAAACCCTTTGATCATTTGTATATTAATCCTTGTTTCAAGTGATTCAATCCCTCATCATCCATTCTCATTCTAAGTGCAAAAGAAGAACTCTCTACAACCAAGTTCAAGAAGTGTTGAAGAGTTGTTGTGTATAGTGTATATATATATTCATTTGTGAATATTGTGTTGTGCATGCTATTATTTGTTTAGAAGATATAGAAGTTGTGTAGATAGTAGAAGTTGATTAGTAGTGAAGTAGGATAGTTGTGAAGATTGGTGTGTAGAAGAAGGTGTGTAGAAGATTGGTGTGTAAAAGCTAGGTGTGAAGAAGATTGGTGTGAAGATTGGTGTGAAGATTGGTGTGTAGATTGGTGTGTATATTGGTGTGTATATTGGTGTGTACGGTTTTCTCCGCCATAAGGGAGCTTGTTGATATAGTGAAGAAAACTCTCGAGTTAGGTGCTCGGGGAGTGGAGTAGGGCAAGGAAGGTGCCTTGTAGCCGAACCACTATAAATCGCTTGTCTCTCGGTTTGATCTTTCCATCTTTCACTTATTTCATTACTTACATAATTATTGCTTCATAGTATATATACTTAGTGTTGTTCATATTGTGTATAACTAGATTTCATATACCATCGAATCTATATTTTATAAATCAACGAAAACTTTTAAACAATTTGTTTTATAACAATTAAAACGACGTAAAACTATTCAACCCCCCCTTCTAGTTTTCCACAAATATACTAAACTACAACAAAGCATAAAAATTAAAAAAAAAAAAAAAAAAAAAAAAGAAAAAAAAAAAGGAATACATACTGTCTCGGCTACTGTATCGGCTGTGGCTCGGCTGTGGTATCGGCTGTGGCTCGGCTGTGGTATCGGCCTATAATAAAAGAGAGCAACAATTAATATATATCAAAAGTTTAAACAAAAAACTGTTGTCGGCGACATGTCGTCGGGATACCAAAAGTTAATAAAAAAAATAAAACGAGGTACATTACCTGCTGTCTTGGTTGTCTCGGCTCTCACCCTCGGCTCTCGCTCTCGGCTCTCACCCTCTTTACCTGCTGTCTTAGATAATAACAAAAAATAAACAAAAATTAAAAAATTAATAAACAAAAAATAAATTAACAATAATAATAACAAAAATTAACAACAATAATAACAATTAAATTAATAATAATAACAAAAATTAACAAAAATTATAAAAAATTTTACCTGCTGCTGTTGAAGAAAGGAGGGTTGGGGAACAAGAAGAATTAAACAAAGGAGGGGTTGGGGAAGAATTAAACGAATGAGGAGGAGGAGGAGGTGCACTGTGGTGCTATTGTGTGGAGCTGCGGTGTGGTGTGGTGTGGTCTGGTGGTGTACGTGGTGTTGATAATCGCCGGAGGAGGAGGAGGAAGAGGTGGTGTGGTGTGGTGGTGTACGTGGTGTTGATAATCGCCGGAGGAGGAGGTGGTAGTGGTGTCGGAGGAGGAGGAGGAGTACAATATCGCCGGCGGAGGAGATAAAAAAGTTATAAGTTTTTTTTTCTAAGTGTTGACCCCAGATCTATTTTTGTTATATCCTTTAATATTACCGACGACATGTCGTCGGTAAAGTAAAGATATTTGTCGTTTCTAGTTTGGCGGGATGTATGAAATTTTGGTGAAAATTTTGGCGGTTATATTACCGACGACAAGTCGACGGTAATATTATAAATACTTTTTATAAAATTAAAAAAAATTAAAAATAGTTTTATAAAATAAAAAAATAAGTAGTTAAATTTTTTATTTATTATAAATACTTTTAGAAAATTAAAATAAAAATAGTTTTATAAAATAAAAAATAAGTAGTTAAATTTTTTATTTATTATAAATACTTTTATAAAATTAAAAATAAAATAAAAATAGTTTTATAAAATAAAAAAATAAGTACTTAAATTTTTTATTTATTATAAATACTTTTAGAAAATTAAAAAAAAAATAGTTTTATAAAATAAAAAAATAAGTAGTTAAATTTTTTATTTATTATAAATACTTTTATAAATTTAAAAAAATAAAATAAAAATAGTTTTATAAAATTAAAAAATAAGTAGTTAAATTTTTTATGGTTATACACTAGATGATTAACGAACGAGCCGAGATGTTATGGTTCTACACTAGATGATTAATGAACGAGCCGAGATGTTACGGTTCTACACTAGATGTTTAACGAACGAGCCAAGATGTTATGATTATACACGAGATGTTTAACGAACGAGCCGAGATGTTATGGTCATACACGAGATGTTTAACGAACGAGCCGAGATGTTATGGTTATACACGAGATGATTAACGAACGAGCCGAGATGTTATGGTTCTACACTAGATGATTAACGAACGAGCCGAGATGTTACAGTTCTACACTAGATGATTAACGAACGAGCCGAGATGTTACGGTTCTACACTAGATGATTAAGGAACGAGCCGAGATGTTACGGTTCTACACTAGATGTTTAACGAACGAGCCGAGATGTTATGGTTATACACGAGATGTTTAACGAACGAGCCGAGATGTTATGGTTATACACGAGATGTTTAACGAACGAGACGAGCCGAGATGTTATGGTTATACACGAGATGATTAACGAACGAGCCGAGATGTTATGGTTCTACACTAGATGATTAACGAACGAGCCGAGATATTATGGTTCTACACTAGATGATTAACGAACGAGCCGAGATGTTACGGTTCTACACTAGATGATTAACGAACGAGTCGAGATGTTATGGTTCTACACTAGATGATTAACGAACGAGCCGAGATGTTACGGTTCTACACTAGATGTTTAACGAACGAGCCGAGATGTTATGGTTATACACGAGATGTTTAATGAACCAGCCGAGATGTTATGGTTATACACGAGATGTTTAACGAACGAGCCGAGATGTTATGGTTATACACGAGATGATTAACGAACGAGCCGAGATGTTATGGTTCTACACTATATGATTAACGAACGAGCCGAGATGTTATGGTTCTACACTAGATGATTAACGAACGAGCCGAGATGTTACGGTTCTACACTAGATGTTTAACGAACGAGCCGAGATGTTATGGTTATACACGAGATGTTTAACGAACGAGCCGAGATGTTATGGTTATACACAAGATGTTTAACGAACGAGCCGAGATGTTATGGTTATACACGAGATGATTAACGAACGAGCCGAGATGTTATGGTTCTACACTAGATGATTAACGAACGAGCCGAGATGTTATGGTTCTACACTAGATGATTAACGAACGAGCCGAGATGTTACGGTTCTACACTAGATGTTTAACGAACGAGTTGAGATGCAATGGTTATACATGAGATGTTAAACGAACGAGTCGAGATGCAATGGTTATACATAAGATGTTAAACGAACGAGTCGAGATGCTATGGTTATACATGAGATGTTAAACGAACGAGTCGAGATGCAATGGTTATACATGAGATGTTAAACGAACGAGTCGAGATGCAATGGTTATACATGAGATGTTAAACGAACGAGTCGAGATGCAATGGTTATACATGAGATGTTAAACGAACGAGTCGAGATGCAATGGTTATACATGAGATGTTAAACGAACGAGTCGAGATGCTATGGTTATACATGAGATGCAATGGTTTTACCTAACAACTTTTTTTCTACCTAACACCTTATCCTCAGAATATAAACACACACACACACATACTCATCTCACTATATCTATCTCTAGCAGTTTCTGTTTTCTGGCCACACCAGCATTTTCCGGCCGCCGGAATCTTTTTCTGGCCACCACCTTTTATCACCTCAACTTGTAGATCAGGCCACACCGGTCACGATTCAACCACTCAACCTCACAACCACAAACATACACTGTTATCATGGTGAAGAAGATGGCAGAATTTGAAGCTTTTCCTTGTCCTTGTGAACGAGGAGACGTGATTCTGCGAGAATCGTGTAAATCTTACTCCCGTGGTAAACTATACTATGCGTGTCCTTTCTCGCAGGTGAACAATTACATATTTTTTCGTGTATTATATAAATAATTTGGTTAGTTGTTAAAAATAATAGTTTTTACTCTTTAACAGCTTGGGACAGATGACCATGGATGTAATTTTTTTTATGGAAGGAGGAACGACTCGCCAAAATGATGATCGGTTCTCTGGGAGCTTCAACATCAAGCGGTTCTGGATCTGCTCCAAAAAGGTGCTCAAACTCTCATGAAAAAAATCTTAGAATAAACATGCTGGAGGCACAAAAACAGGTGCTGGAGGCACAAAAACAGGTGCTAGAGACAAAATTAAGGGTGCTGGAGGCAAAACTTGACATGGCAACGTATCCCAACCACGACCACGCATGTCAGTCGGATGCAATACTCCGTGACCTTTTAGGTGACATGGATAAATTTCATATGTAGTACTGTTATCGTTGTTGTTGCTGTTGTTTGTTGTTGTTGTTGATGTTATTGATGTTTAATAAAATGTTGTTGTTGTTGTTGTTTAATAAAATGTTGTTGTTGTGGAGCAATAATTATCAAACACAAAGGCAAACTATTTATTTAAAATTTGTACGCACAAATAATAGAACTTAAAATTTGTCATGTGTGTCTTGTAAGAATTGACGATTGAATTATTTGTGGATGTGTAAAATGAGACGGAAATAATTTTGTGAAAATGTATATGTAGATGTGTAAAATGAGACGGAAATGATTTTGTGAGAATGTATATAGGTAAAAAATGAGACGGGAATATATTTGTTAGGTTATATATAGCCTGAATTTTTGGAGAGATATTCTCGTCGACAGGACAAAAACGCGGGAAAATTCCCGCCCAATTATTGGCTATAATGTACACGCGGTTAAAATAAGTGCCGACATCATGTCATCGGCGTCGTTAAGGCGGGAAAAAACCCCGCCCAATTATTCGCTATAATTCACAAAAGGGAAAAACCAAAATTTTGACTCAAATTGTTGCCGACGTCATGTCGTCGGCGTCTTTAAACTAGGGGCTATTAATTATTAATCATTGGTTAATCCCACGCTAACCACAATTATTTGTGTATTTATATATCACCGAAGACATGACGTCGGCACGTGTTTTGGCTGTCAAATTCCCGCCTATTTTTTCACCAGGTTTATCAATAGTCAAACATGTTGTTATTATACCGACGACATGACGTCGGTATAATTCTAGATTAAAAATTCAACGCAACCTTGTCTGGGTCAAGCCAATTTTTTGTCGTTTAGCGTATGGTGCCGACGACATTGAGTCGTCGGCATTGTGCTCGTCGCCTGTTCTCCTGATTCTTGTAGTGATAGTCTTTATAGACATATAAAATAATTAACGTGTGAAACTTTTTTGACCTTACATGGAACATACTTCCTTTTTAAGTAAGAACTAATTGAATTTACCCGTGCGTTGCAGCTGGATACAAAATTAAGCAATAATAAATATTCGGTTTTTTTAGTTTCAATTAATATATAAATAATTACTTGGTAACATCTTTAACAAATATGATATTTTTTTATTAAATCTTGAAATTACAGAGGTCCTTTGTAAAGTGAAGTCACTAACATGGACTAACTATGTAATATTTTGTAGCATAAGCAATACTTAATATTAATTCAGGGACTGTTGCTGAAATTGATAAGTAACTAAAGGGACTATTTGCGTAATATTTCGATGCATAAAGAGCTAAATGTTCATCACACTAGGACTGTTTCTGCAATCACACTTAATGACAAGTAGAAATTTTACAAGTTGTTAAGGATTGTGTCATAAATGTAACTACACTGAAGGGCCTATTTTTGACATTTACCAAACCAATTTTTTGTTCATCTACGGTAGATTTACTTTAGTAAATGTTAAAAAAAAAAAAAAAAAAAAAAAAAAAAAAAAAAAAAAAAAAAAAGTTGGATCAAGTGGTTAACACTCTTACCTCTGGAGAGAGAGGTCAAGGGTTCGATCCTCACCCCTTACAAGGCCGGAGGTCCTTTTCTACCGTTGGTAGAACCGGAAGCAGCCTCTCTACCTTAGGTAGGGGTATGGTTGTCTACCTCTCAACCTCCCCCATACACCGTGGAAGACGGTATTGGGATCTATAACCCGTGAAAGACGGTATTGGGAGTTACTTTACTTTACTTTTTATATATATGATTACTACTTTGGAGAACGACGAAAGGACGATAACTCCTCTACAGGCACTGATGAGTGTCTAAATACTCATCATTTTATACCAATCTGAACTGCCAAAACATCCAAAAACACTCAAATATGCATCAAAATACTAAGATTATTCCAAAAGTGTGTTTTATATGTTTCAGATGCAAAATAATCAAAAACAGATAAAAAACGTACAAAGTTTGCATAATTGGCAGTTTCAGTCCCTCAACTTTCAAAACTTGTCAAAACTAGTCCCTGAAGGTTTAAAAATAAAAGAAAAGTCAACTTAGGTCCTTGGGAAATCAAACATGTTCACTACAAACCCCTGGATAAAAGTTTTCACAAAATGGCAATATTTACCCCTCAAGTTTCCAATTTGGCAAAATTAGTCCCTAGGTGTTTTAAAATGGAATTTTATCAAATATCACCCTTGTACTATTCATAAAATACAATTTGGAACTTTTTGATAACTTTTGGGAAATTACAACTTCAACCCTTCAATTTTCAGAAAATTACAGGTTTGGTCCCTGGAGTTTAAAAGTTTTGCAGAAATAGTCCCTGGATGTAAAAATGGAAATTTATCACTAACGGCCCTTGGACTATTCACATTTGGCACTTTTCACCCCTTTAATATCTTTGAAAAGTTGCTAAGTTGAACCCTTTAAAAATCAGAATTGCAAAACTTGTCCTTGAAACATTCACACTTAACCAAATCCGGATAAAAAATAAATACCAAAAATCCAAACCAATTAAATACCCAAGTCCACTCCCTTTACTTAATCCACCCAGCCCATACCCTCTACCCAGGCCCATCCCTTAGCCCAACCACAACCAAAACCATTTCAAATAATACCACTTGGTCAAACCAAGTTTGACCTGTCCCTTCACCCCTACCACTTGGCTACTCTCCCACCCTGCAACACCTCCACCATCACCACTAGTATTTTGCCACCTCCACCTTATCCCTTCATTTCACTTCCCCCAACACCCATCACATCTCACCCCCCCCCTATGGTCTGTTAACAGGACCAATTGGCATAAGAAAGCTTTTCCCGCCAAAATTGGAGAATAAGCAAACGTGATCCAATTGTCAACCAAGCAAGTGGGATTTGATCCTTGGGACCCATGGAGCTCAGAAAAGGCTATAAAGAGAAGAAGGAGCAGTGGAAGAAAGTTAATTAGTGTAGTTTTAGTTTAGTGTAATCGTAGGTAATGTATTAACTTTTTCAGTTGTAATTTTTAATTTAAAGCTATTGTACTCAGTTTACCAAGTGTATTTTTAACTTCCTTGACCTTTAATTCCAAGCAATTTTTACTTAATCCTTACTTAGCAGTTTCAAGTGAATCTGACAAGTTTACTTGAACATTGTTAAGTGTTGTTAATTTCTGTTTTACAAGCTCATTTTCAGTTCCTTAGTAAGTTTTAATAAGTCTATTATCATTTGAGCTAATCTTGTTCATTAATATCAAAAAAAAAAAAAAAAATTAGAAAATTAGTGAGAAAATTGAAAAATCAGTTCATAAGCATATTGGTGCAAGAAGCAAGGAGCATTGTTGAACTTTCTGGGTTGTAGTACCTCATGGGAGGTTTAGGAGTAGGGTTCTTGGTTATTGTTTCACTATTCTCAGCCTTGGACCTATTGTAAGTCTCAATTCAATTTTTAGTTTTTTATTGAATCTGCTCATGGTAGTGAAATATTGAGTTTACTCATGTTGTTTATGCCTGGGTAGTGTACCTTTGGTTGTTAGTGGTTTGATTTCATGTTTTCATTTGTAACTTTGCATATTTGCTCCTTTCACTTATTTGATAGCCTAACTGAGTTTTGTTGGTTATTGCTCATCTAGCTTCTTGTTTTATTTTGATTTAGCTTTGAATAGTGTCAATTTAGCTTTGTGAATCAGTGGATTGGAGATTTGTAGTTTAGATTATAGATTTTTGTTGTTTTCTGTCAGATAAGGGGGTGTTTGGAATTGTAGGTCTGAAGGTGTTGTAGTAGTCCTTTGTGACCAAAACCTGTTTAGATAACTCACCTAAGTCCTAATTGACCCCAAACAGTCATTACCTTGCTCATTTTCATAGCAATAGTCAAAATTTACCATTTCCCATCCACACAGCTTAACTGTTAAGACTGTAGGCAATCCAAACCTTTAAATTATCTTAGAACTAGTTTAGATAGGTAAGTCAAGCTTCATTTAGGTCCTATATAACTTAAATAAGTATTATAGATCATTGGAAACTCATAAAAGTCAAAACAAGAGTGTAATTCAAAAAGTCAAAAAGCTTGTCTCAGATTTTTCCCAAAGTTGAGGGAATTTTTGTGGATTTTGTGGTGATATTTAGAGTTTGAGTTTTTTTTAGGTTTTGCAGTATACCATCTCATCTCCAAGTTCCTAATGTTGTTATATTTTTAGGATTTATCTGGTGGGCCCCACAACCCTCCAAAGAGGGCTGCAGGGCTGAGTGTTGCTCTGTAGCAGCAGATCTCAGTCCACCACCACCACTTTGGTGGTGGTTTGTGGCCACCACAGTGGTCCCCACACCTAGGATTTAGGTTCTCCCAACCCCCCTCCTACCAGGGTACAAGTGTTGACCCATTGGTTGACTCTAGGACCCCTAGGACCCACCTAGTTTAGCTTCTTAACTCTGTCCCAGTTCTGAGTAGGAATTAGATTTTGGAAGTGCTTATTTATACTTATTAGCTTATTCTGTGGTCCCCTTTGTGTTTTTATGGCTTAAATTTGTTCAAACAACTCATGTGAATTTGATTTATCCATTGTGGACCCCACTCAAAGCCATTTGACCACATTTGACCAAACAGTCAACCAAAGTCAACTGTTTAAGATAAGGGGGTGTTACAGCTTATTTATAAGCTATTTTCAAAAGTTGTTTTACAAAAGTTTTCTATTTTTAGTGGTAAAGTTAGTTTGTAAAAGAAAAATCCAAAAAATCCAAAGTTAAAATAAGTGATAGTTTCTATTTAATTCAATTTAATTTTAATTTTCATTTTTAGATTTTATTTAAGTAACTAGTGTTTTTATATTTTTATTAATTACCTTATTTAGTAAAGTAATTTTGGTAAAATTTTCAGATTTTTATATTACCATTTAGTATTTATTAGATTTAATTTTAGAATTCTTTATTATTAATTAATATTAAGTAATAAATATCATATTTAGTTTTTATAAGGTTAAACTTAGTTTTTATATTTTTCCTAGCTCTAATATAGTTCAATAGACTTTTAGAAAATATATTTTCAAATTCTACTGTTCATTTTATATTTTTCTTATTTTAATTGTTTAAATTAATATTAAGTTAATTAAAAGGTAAATAATTAGTTGTTTAGTCTTAAAACATATTTTTTAGAGTTTTTATAATTTTTTAGGATTCCAATGATGGTTAAGTAATTTTATAAATTTTATCTTAATTTTATAAGTTAATTTAGTATTAGTAATAATTAAAAGTAGTTTAATTAGTTAAATTAAGTTAAATAGTTTTTAATTAATAACAAAACCACAAAAAGACAAAAATATTTATTTTTATTTTTTATACTTTATTCAAGTTCTAATTTAGGTTTAGAAAATATTTTTGTTAATTTTTAGTTTAATTTAAATCATTTGTCATTTTTAGTTAAATTAAATTAGGTTTTAATTTAGATTTTAAATAGTTTAATTAATTAGATAATATTTAAATAGTATTTTAATCATTTTCATAATTTAATTTTCATTTTTAATTTTGAGTTTTAAAAAGTGTCAAAAGCACCCCCTGTAGTTTGTAAAATTCCAAAATCCCACTTTTTCAGCCCGATTGCGTAAATCTGAATTGTGAATACGTGTATATATCTGTTATCTGATTTTTGTGAATATTATATCTGTGTACAAATACCAATATAACAGTAGCAATATCATTCCCACATCATCTGGCTACTGTCCTCAGTGCCACTTTCTCAAAAACGATTTCAAACGACACCATTTCAATCTCGCTGGGACTTTAACGACCCGGGAAAACACTATACTGTCACCGGAGTATTGATTCTAGGCTGTCTTTGACTTGTTGACCTTGGTCAATAAATATCTGACGGTTCTGAACCAATCAAAATTTGGCGCCGCTGCCGGGGAGGTTGTTGCGTGTTTTAAAAAATCGTTTTAAGTTTAGTGGTTTTCAAAAACCCTCCCTGTACAAATTTCACACAAATTTGTAATAAGTTTTTGTAAAAACTCAATCATATCAGAAAAACATTCATTAACACTTCTCCTGAAGTGTTGAAAACACCAAAAAAATTAAAAACAATCAAAAACAAACTGTGAAGTTAAATTACTTCGTGTTCTTTAAGATTACAACCTGAAACAGTTGGTTTAAGGTAAGTTCTGACATTAAATTGCGAACTGAAGAGGAATCCATTCTTTCCTCCCGCCAGCCTGCGAGTAATCTTAAAGGGACGATTTCGGTTAACGAATTAGTTTCAAAAACATTTCCCAAGTTTTCTGCACACACACCCATAAGCCTAAAACAGTTTTTCAAATTAATTAATAAACCCAAAATAAGTTCCCAAACTTAAGATTAAAACTTGCCTTTATATCCCTGTGAGTGGTGTACCTTTTTCAAAGAAGCCATTCACTTGTGATTTCTGGTTTAAGTTCACTGTGGTTTTGCCTCAAATTCGTTTTGAAAAATTGTTTTTGGTGCATGTGCACTAAACATGTTTCCCGAAAATACCAAAAATATTCACCTTTACCCTCTCACCTTTTTGATTCTTCATCCCTTTACCCTCTATCCTTTTGATTCTCACTACTTCCACTTATCCCGTAATTGATTCTAATGACATCTCTCGGTGACGATTTCTTTGAAGAAAGGGCCTATGAGAGCAACATTGAAAAACTTATGGCCTTGTCAAAGATATCGAGATGTCGTGTTGATTACGATGGACCATCGATTCCTATTCCCTCTCCTGTGAGGGAAAGGGATCATGAAACCGGGATGACAAAGGACCCGGTACTTTCCCCTAAGCTCACAATTGCTCCTGAATTGTCAAGAATTGATCCTAACCTTTCACGGTTTATGGTTAAAAGTTTGTCAAGCAAACGTACTGAGCTTAGGACTGTGACTGAAAAGAACAACTTACCCAATCTTCACGTTTATCAAAAACAAAAACCCGAGACTATAACGGAAGTGGTGGAAATTGCTAGCTCTAAGAGCACACCACTTGTCCCACCTCCGGCTTTTATTCCTTGTGTTGGTTGTGGTGAGCCACTTTTCGGTTTTCCATGTCGTTGGTGTACATGTGTACAATGTGGTAACGATATTCGAGACGGGAGTTGTTTGTTTTGTGGATCGAGTAATTCATTTGCTTATGATCCTAATCAAAACTCATTCAACAACTCCTCAAATTTTTCCAACTACCCATCACATTCATACGAGCAAGAATCATATTATCCAAATCTCAATAATGCTTCGTATCAAAATACACCAAGTCATGCTCAACAGTTTTACTGTTGTGAGTATTGTGGTGGCCCTCACTACAGCTCTGATTGTCAAATTAGGGATCAGTTTGTCTATGAACAGGTTCCTTGTAACAATCATGAATTTGGTTTTAACCAGCCCTCACAATACACAAACCCTCAACCACCGCCTCAGGACGAGTTAGCTAGCGCTGAATTGATTACTAAAATAATTATGAATCAAACTCAATTCAACAAGAACATTCAAGATAGTATAAACTGTCTTAAGGATTTGATTCTTAGAAAACAAAAGCCTCCTGTTAACTCATTTTATTATGAGGATGAAAGTGATGAGGATGAGCCATTTCAAGAGGTAAAACCTAAGAAAACTTCAGATATCTTGCCAATGGGGGACAAGGAAGTCAAAAGCAATCCTCTTGAGGAGATTGATAACCTTGTTCCAATCCCAAAGGTATCTGAGAAACCTCTTGAAACTGCTTCAGTAGAAATACAGGGAGAAAAGATTATGATTGAATCACTAGCAGTAGAAATCATGGAACTTGTAGAAACCATGACTGCTAGTCCTTCTCAACTCCCTCAATCTGCTGTTATCACACCTGAAGTTCACACTCACTCTCTAATCATGGGGGATGATCATCTTAGCACTGTTCCTAATAAGGAATCAGACGAATTAATAAAGTCTAGTGCTGAGATCCTTGTCCCAATCCCAAGAGAGTCACAGGGAACTTTTGATCATGTGTGTGATCTACCTGCTCACCCTGAAAATCCAAAAGATCATTTTAAGACTTTCTCCGATTTTAATGATGATTGCACATCTTATGGAGAAGTTGAGTACGAAGAGGCACCACTGCCTCATTCGGATTTTGACCCTCTTATTGAGGAGTTCACAAACGAACTTGCTCACATCAATCCATTTCCTTTGGGAAATGATGATGGTCTCCTTGATCTTGAAGCCGATGTGGGAGAAACTGAAAATCTTTTAAACTCTAATCCCAACATCGAGCTTAATACTTCAGTCATGTGGAAGGATTGCCTTCTGAGCTAGTTAGCTTAGAAGAAGAGAATGATGAGATTGACAATGAAATCAAAGATGAAGCACTTCGTGCAACATTAATGAAAGTCAATCTCCTCATTTCTAAAATCGAGGCTTTCAAAGAGAAACCTATTTCATCTCCTATCCCCATAAAGGATAGTGACATTCTCTCCGATGACCCTATACCGGAATTTGAAGTCTTTACTTTTGATCCTATGGGAGAGAAGATTAGTGGCAGTACCACTTCTCATTCTCATAATTCTCTCCCTGATTATGAATCATTTACCTTCGATGAGTTCTCCTATGAACTCACGCACATCAATCCAGAATATGATTCATTCACATTTGATGAGTTCTCCTGTGAACTTACTAATATCATGACTCCTCTGGAGTATGATGACCCGGGGGGAGATGCACTCAATCATGAGAATTTGCAAATTCCCACCCACCCTCCCGGGATGTTTTTGAGCTTAACCTTTGAAATCCAAAATCAGGCTAATGAGCTTGCCTTCGAGGAAGAAGATCTTATCATGATTTTCATCATGGTTTTCTTCCTTTTCTTCACCTACAGGGTGACTTCTCCTGTTCTTCACTCCTTCGGGAGTGAGGACACTATATTTGATCCCGGCATTTTCATGTATCATTATTTTAAGCCGGGACTATGTCTCATCGGTGTGGAACTTTCACGTGCTTCAAATGTTTATCCAAACATCTTGAATGAAAGTTCTTCCACATCATGCTTCCCCAAGGACAAATGAATTCGGGGTCGAGTCAAGCTAGCGACTCGGTAAACAAAAACAGTAGTATGCTTATAGGGTTTTCACCCTAAGTGTGGGGGAGTCCCCCATGCTATGATTACAAAAGTGAAAAACAAAATTGTGTTTCCACATTTAGCTTGTATGTTCTCCTTTTACGTTCCAAGAGTCGGCATAATAGCCGGGACTTTGAATATTGAGGACAATATTCATGCTTAGTGTGGGGGGGGGGGGGGGGAATTCGCTATTCTAGCGAATTTTATCATATTTTACTATCTTATACCCCCGTTTTTGACCAAAAATTTTCAAAAATTTTTCACTAAAGCTCAAAATTTTTGTGGTAATCAGTCCGCCAAAGTCTAACCGACAAATGGATTGGCTAGTCCAGGAGCAAACGGCTCTTGGTAAAGACATCTCAAATCCGTTGACGGCTTGCAATTTGCCAAAAATTGTATGGTTCCTCAACTCCCCGAAAACAAATGAGTTGGCTAGCCCGCAAGATTATGGCTTGTGGTAAAGGCCGTGGAAAATCCATAATTGGTAATCAGCTCACCAAGATGTTGACTATTCCATCAAGAGTTGGCTAGTCCAGAAGCAAACGGCTTTTGGTAAAGACTAATCAAATCCGTTGACAGCTGGTGGTTTGCTCAAAATCACACGGTTATCAGGTGTACCACAGTTCTCACACCTGGCTACTCCAGAAGTAATGGCTTTTGCTAAAGAGACATAAAATCCATTAAATTTTCTGAAAATATTGTTAGAGACTAGCAATACTTTAGTGTGGGGGATTGATGAGTGTCTAAATACTCATCATTTTATACCAATCTGAACTGCCAAAACATCCAAAAACACTCAAATATGCATCAAAATACTAAGATTATTCCAAAAGTGTGTTTTATATGTTTCAGATGCAAAATAATCAAAAACAGATAAAAAACGTACAAAGTTTGCATAATTGGCAGTTTCAGTCCCTCAACTTTCAAAACTTGTCAAAACTAGTCCCTGAAGGTTTAAAAATAAAAGAAAGGTCAACTTAGGTCCTTGGGAAATCAAACATGTTCACTATAAACCCTTGGATAAAAGTTTTCAAAAAATGGCAATATTTACCCCTCAAGTTTCAAAATTGGCAAAATTAGTCCCTAGGTGTTTTAAAATGGAATTTTATCAAATATCACCCTTGTACTATTCATAAAATACAATTTGGAACTTTTTGATAACTTTTGGGAAATTACAACTTCAATCCTTCAATTTTCAGAAAATTACAGGTTTGGTCCCTGGAGTTTGAAAGTTTTGCAGAAATAGTCCCTGGATTTAAAAATGGAAATTTATCACTAACGGCCCTTGGACTATTCACATTTGGCACTTTTCACCCCTTTAATATCTTTGAAAAGTTGCTAAGTTAAACCTTTTAAAAATCAGAATTGCAAAACTAGTCCTTGAAACATTCACACTTAACCAAATCCGGATAAAAAATAAATACTAAAAATCCAAACCAATTAAATACCCAAGTCCACTCCCTTTACTTAATCCACCCAGCCCATACCCTCTACCCAGGCCCATCCCTTAGCCCAACCACAACCAAAACCGTTTCAAATAATACCACTTGGTCAAACCAAGTTTGACCCGTCCCTTCACCCCTACCACTTGGCTACTCTCCCACCCTGCAACACCTCCACCATCACCACTAGTATTTTGCCACCTCCACCTTATCCCTTCATTTCACTTCCCCCAACACCCATCACATCTCATCCTCCCCCTATGGTCTGTTAACAGGACCAATTGGCATAAGAAAGCTTTTCCCGCCAAAATTGGAGAATAAGCAAACGTGATCCAATTGTCAACCAAGCAAGTGGGATTTGATCCTTGGGACCCATGGAGCTCAGAAAAGGCTATAAAGAGAAGAAGGAGCAGTGGAAGAGAGTTAATTAGTGTAGTTTTAGTTTACTATAATCGTAGGTAATGTATTAACTTTTTCAGTTGTAATTTTTAATTTAAAGCTATTGTACTCAGTTTACCAAGTGTATTTTTAATTTCCTTGACCTTTAATTCCAAGCAATTTTTACTTAATCCTTACTTAGCAGTTTCAAGTGAATCTGACAAGTTTACTTGAACATTGTTAAGTGTTGTTAATTTCTGTTTTACAAGCTCATTTTCAGTTCCTTAGTAAGTTTTAATAAGTCTATTATCATTTGAGCTAATCTTGTTCATTAATATCAAAAAAAAAAAAAAAAAAAAAAAAAAAAAGAAAATTAGTGAGAAAATTGAAAAATCAGTTCATAAGCATATTGGTGCAAGAAGCAAGGAGCATTGTTGAACTTTCTGGGTTGTAGTACCTCATGGGAGGTTTAGGAGTAGGGTTCTTGGTTATTGTTTCACTATTCTCAGCCTTGGACCTATTGTAAGTCTCAATTCAATTTTTAGTTTTTTATTGAATCTGCTCATGGTAGTGAAATATTGAGTTTACTCATGTTGTTTATGCCTGGGTAGTGTACCTTTGGTTGTTAGTGGTTTGATTTCATGTTTTCATTTGTAACTTTGCATATTTGCTCCTTTCACTTATTTGATAGCCTAACTGAGTTTTGTTGGTTATTGCTCATTTAGCTTCTTGTTTTATTTTGATTTAGCTTTTAATAGTGTCAATTTAGCTTTGTGAATCAGTGGATTGGAGATTTGTAGTTTAGATTATAGATTTTTGTTGTTTTCTGTCAGATAAGGGGGTGTTTGGAATTGTAGGTCTGAAGGTGTTGTAGTAGTCCTTTGTGACCAAAACCTGTTTAGATAACTCACCTAAGTCCTAATTGACCCCAAACAGTCATTACCTTGCTCATTTTCATAGCAATAGTCAAAATTTACCATTTCCCATCCACACTGCTTAACTGTTAAGACTGTAGGCAATCCAAACCTTTAAATTATCTTAGAACTAGTTTAGATAGGTAAGTCAAGCTTCATTTAGGTCCTATATAACTTAAATAAGTATTATAGATCATTGGAAACTCATAAAAGTCAAAACAAGAGTGTAATTCAAAAAGTCAAAAAGCTTGTCTCAGATTTTTCCCAAAGTTGAGGGAATTTTTGTGGATTTTGTGGTGATATTTAGAGTTTGAGTTTTTTTTAGGTTTTGCAGTATACCATCTCATCTCCAAGTTCCTAATGTTGTTATATTTTTAGGATTTATCTGGTGGGCCCCACAACCCTCCAAAGAGGGCTGCAGGGCTGAGTGTTGCTCTGTAGCAGCAGATCTCAGTCCACCACCACTACTTTGGTGGTGGTTTATGGCCACCACAGTGGTCCCCAAACCTAGGCTTTAGGTTCTCCCAACCCCCTCCTACCAGGGTATAAGTGTTGACCCATTGGTTGACTCTAGGACCCCTGGGACCCACCTAGTTTAGCTTCTTAACTCTGTCCCAGTTCTGAGTAGGAATTAGATTTTGGAAGTGCTTATTTATACTTATTAGCTTATTCTGTGATCCCCTTTGTGTTTTTCTGGCTTAAATTTGTTCAAACAACTCATGTGAATCTGATTTATCCATTGTGGACCCCACTCAAAGCCATTTGACCACATTTGACCAAATAGTCAACCAAAGTCAACTGTTTAAGATAAGGAGGTGTTACAGCTTATTTATAAGCTATTTTCAAAAGTTGTTTTACAAAAGTTTTCTATTTTTAGTGGTAAAGTTAGTTTGTAAAAGAAAAATCCAAAAAATCCAAAGTTAAAATAAGTGATAGTTTCTATTTAATTCAATTTAATTTTAATTTTCATTTTTAGATTTTAATTAAGTAACTAGTGTTTTTATATTTTTATTAATTACCTTATTTAGTAAAGTAATTTTGGTAAAATTTTCAGATTTTTATATTACCATTTAGTATTTATTAGATTTAATTTTAGATTTCTTTATTATTAATTAATATTAAGTAATAAATACCATATTTAGTTTTTATAAGGTTAAACTTAGTTTTTATATTTTTCCTAGCTCTAATATAGTTCAATAGACTTTTAGAAAATATATTTTAAAATTCTACTGTTCATTTTATATTTTTCTTATTTTAATTGTTTAAATTAGTATTAAGTTAATTAAAAGGTAAATAATTAGTTGTTTAGTCTTAAAACATAATTTTTAGAGTTTTTATAATTTTGTAGGATTCCAGTGATGGTTAAGTAATTTTATAAATTTTATTTTAATTTTCTAAGTTAATTTAGTATTAGTAATAATTAAAAGTAGTTTAATTAGTTAAATTAAGTTAAATAGTTTTTAATTAATAACAAAACCACAAAAAGACAAAAATATTTATTTTTATTTTTTATACTTTCTTCAAGTTCTAATTTAGGTTTAGAAAATATTTTTGTTAATTTTTAGTTTAATTTAAATCATTTGTCATTTTTAGTTAAATTAAATTAGGTTTTAATTTAGATTTTAAATAGTTTAATTAATTAGATAATATTTAAATATTATTTTAATCATTTTTATAATTTAATTTTCATTTTTAATTTTGAGTTTTAAAAAGTGTCAAAAGCACCCCCTGTAGTTTGTAAAATTCCAAAATCCTACTTTTTCAGCCCGATTGCGTAAATCTGAATTCTGAATACGTGTATATATCTGTTATCTGATTTTTGTGAATATTATATCTGTGTACAAATACCAATATAACAGTAGCAATATCATTCCCACATCATCTGGCTACTGTCCTCAGTGCCACTTTCTCAAAAACGATTTCAAACGACACCATTTCAATCTCGCTGGGACTTTAACGACCCGGGAAAACACTATACTATCACCGGAGTATTGATTCTAGGCTGTCTTTGACTTGTTGACCTTGGTCAATAAATATCTGACGGTTCTGAACCAATCAGGCACCTTCACGACATCTTTATGATAACCCAAGTCTCTATTCTCCTTCTTTGAGAATGATCTTGGAATAGATGTTGCAATTTGCATAATTCGCTCTACCAAATCTTTATCTTTTTTTCGCGTGCCTTGTTGGGCGAACCATATTTGCTTGGCTGCTCCTTCCCTGGCTCCTTTTATAAGTGCTCCAAAGACCAGTTTTGCAATAAAGCGCAAAATCTTCACAATTATCATTCATTAAATCATACTTTCCATACCCATTTTCGTACAAATACAGTCTTATGCATCACTTCTTCTGGTGGATCAGATTCCGCCATGGTGCATGTTCCACCAACAGTCTTTGCAAGAAGAAATTCACGACTTGCTTAGTATTTGAAGAGGTATAGTGACCCTCTTTTTAGGAAGCAGTCTATGCAAGACACCTTTACACCACTTCCAGCTACATTCTCCAGTCCACAATAGGACATGGAACAAGGGCCTTTTTTCTTATGATCAGTACCACTCGATAATATCTTAAAGGGTGCTAAAAAGTGAGAACCCTCATCCTCTCTTTTATCGTTCACAAAATGGATAACTTTGCCTTCCCCGACGAAGATGCCTGTACATGTTTCTTACAAGTTAGCTACCAAACAAATACAGAAACACAAATCTAATTACGTACTAGTTAATGAGTTAACTAACTGTGGTGACTATATATATAATGTTTCCTCCATGTATATATATGGTCTCCTTCCTTAAGCTCGGATCTTTCGATTTTCTGGGAAAATATGTCCATTGGTATCAATTAAATTTGTTCATGTCATTGAGGCTTATATATATATATATATATATATATATATATATAGGGACTTTCTTGCGAGAACTATGTTATCTGCGAGAACTGAGAGAACCACAAAAAACATACATGCACACCTTTTAAAATAAAATAAAAATACATGCAAATCATCAGTAATCGTAAGTATCCACCAATGTTCTTCAATATGCATAAAAATACATAAAAATACATGCAAATCATCAGTAATCATGAACTCATCCTCTTTTTTCACAAAAACCTTACACACGGCCGCAATATTGTCGTTGCACGCCTTATAAGAACATACATGCACACCTTCGAAGAAAAATTTTGTATTTTCAATTTCTTATCAAATTCTTTAGAACAACTATGTTTTTCTTAAAACATGTATGTTGTTTTTATAACATATGTGCAAAAATACAATTATTGAAGTCGTGCATGTATGTTTTTGCTGGTTCTCTCAGTTCTCGCAGATAAGATGGTTCTCGCAAGAAAGTCTCACTATATATATATATATATATATATATATATATATATATATATATATAAGAATGTATATTAAATGCATGGAGGAAAAAGAAATGAAAGTGCCTCTAATGTTTTTAACAAGGTGTTAATCGCTTGACTTTTGAATATTTCTGTTGGAAGGTGTATTTTCCCTTGATTATCATTAAGTCACATAATCATAATATAGTTTGCAGAAGATTATTCTAGAGCTAATCACCATGGGCTTTGCCTACAAAACATTACAAATACACAGATGGGCCTAGCATAAATATAACGACTATTACTCCCTCGCAGTTGGAGCGTGAGGTGGTCGGACGCTCAAACTGGATCGAAACTCCTCAAACAAAGCGGAAGGCTGTCTGTGGAAAACTAGAAGGGGGGTTGAATAGTTTTACGTCTTTTTAATTTGTTACAAAAGATTGTTTGAAAGTTTTCTTTGTTTTCAAAAATTTAGATTCGATGCTATGTGATATCAAGTCATACACAATATGAACAACACTAAATATGTATGATAAAGCAATAATAATGTAAGTAAAGAAATAGATGAGAGTTGGAAAGATCGAACCGCGAGACAAGAGATTTATAGTGGTTCGGCTACAAGGTCACCTTCCTTGCCCTACTCCACTCCCCGAGCACCTAACTAGAGAGTTTTCTTCACTATGTCAACAAGCTCCCTTATGACGGAGAAAACCTTACACACCAATGTACACACCACAACTACGTCACAACTTATTCACACCTTCTACACAACTTCTTCACACCTAGTCACTACTTAATCACAACACTACTTCACACCTATCTACTTCACACCAATCTTCTTCACACCTATCTTCTTCACATCAATTTTTTCACACCAATCTACTTCCTAACTCTTCTTCTTCACAACTAACTACTAACCAATCACACTATATATATACCTAGCTAAACTATCTTCTATCAAGTATTCACAACTAATTTCACAAAGAGATATATACAATGATGATGCTCTAACAACTTAGATGTGGAGATCACAACAAGTTGTAATACTTCTTGTCTTGAGGGATAGAAGTATTCTTCTCTTGCACTTGAAAGAATAATGTTTGGATCACTTTGAAACAAAGATTAATGAATGTATGATCAAAGGATTAAGAGAATGGAAATTGAGATCTAGAACAGAAAGTTTAGGAGTGCAAAAGGTGAGAAAAATTCCAGATTTAAGGAGGTATTTATAGAAAACAAATTCTGACAACTGGAGCGTGCCGGTCCCCTTAAATCAAGGCCGGCCCCCTTAAAATTAAGGGGACCGCCCCTTATAATTAAGGGGGCCACCCAGCTGTAACGGCCAGAATTTTTGTCTTTTAGTGGGGAAAGTTTATTTGGTGAAAAACTAACTGATTTTGGTTAGAAATTTGAATTCATATATTTAGTATGAATAAAACATTTTTCTTTATTACCAAAAGTGTTTTTCAAAAATATATAATATGTTTATATAATTAAATAAACCTTGTAATACTTAATTAAATTTCCCTTTGATCATAAATTGCACTAAACACTTTGTTTATTCATACCTTAAGTGATTTGGATGTAAAGAGAATGTTAATCACTAAATACTTGTTTATGTCACAAGTGTTAGTTCTATGAGTTTATATTTTGTAATAATCAAAACATAGAGATATTGATAATATGTTAATAATGTTTTTAGGCATTATTTATGTCAACAATCTCCCCCTTTTTTATTATTACAAAACCTTAAACTCAATAGGTCTAAAATTTGTTTTTAGACAAGTATTTTAGAGTTTACACTTCTCTTCTCCCCCTTTTTGTAAAATCAAAAAGGTTAAGCCGAGTAAGCTTCATGGAAGAAGTTTAAACGGGTAGAATGCTCCCCCTTGATGTATGCTCCCCCTCATTTGAGAGCACCAAGGAAATGAGCTATGGAAATCTTGGCTACAAAAAAGTATGTGAAGAGTACAAGACACATATACATGCAAAGCAACAATTATGCAAATAAAAAAAGATTCATTCAAGCATCATGGAAATGATTAGCATTACAACATTCAATATGCTTGAAGCATATTGATTACAATAAAACAAAAGAAGAGACATAGTCCTATATTGCCTAAGAGAGCACTTGGACTTGCTTGCAACCCATGGTTGATTGTTTTATTTGCTTGAAGGGGAACATAAGCATAGAGCTTAGTTGTTGGATGGAGAGGGATATGGAGTGGGGTATGGAGCGGAAGAGGTGGATCTTACGATGTTGTATCGAGTTAAGGGTGGTATTGGATGAGGACGAGTGAGGAGATATTCAATCCAAGAAATATCTTCACTCAAGTATATAATTTGTTTTTGAAAGAAGATGCAACAAGGGCAATAGTGAGTGTGATTTGTAACTTCATCCAAGTTGAGAGAGTGGGGTAGGCAATTATTATAGGGTGATGATGGAGGTTGCCCTTTGTTGCGTTGTGAACGATGCATAGCAAGGAGATCACTAAGATCATGGATTTGGGTTATTTCATCACAGAACTTTTGCTTTTCCGTGGCAATGTGGAGAGAATCATTGTGTTGATATGGATGAATTGGGTTTGTGTAGTTGGAATTGTAGTTTGATAGTTGATCAAGCTTGTATGGATCATTATAAGTGGTTGGAGCATGAGATGTGTAGTTTGGCATGAAAGAGGATGTTTGGCCAATGTTGTATGGTTTGTAAAGAGGATCAAATGAATGTCCTTGTGGATTTGGTGTAAAGTTTGGGAAGTAAGTGGTTGGAGGTGTTGAGTGATTTCCAACTTCATTGGTTATGATGGATTTGTTTCGAGGGTTTTTTCTTCGCCAAACGGGTTTTTCCGTCATCCTTGCTAGCCTTGAGGCTTTTGGTTTTGGTTTGTTTAGAGAAGTCATGAAGGGATGAATGGAGAGTGTTGAAGATTGGGGATATTTATAGTGTAAGATTTGTGTGTTTATGGATGGATAAAGTTTGTTTAGGAGATTAAGACAAAATATGTTGGTGAAAATTGAGAAATGTAGGTTGAAATGGGCTAAAAAGCAGAAAAGATTCTGTAAATCCGTCCAGTAGATGGCCGGTCCCCTTAATTAGGGGGCGGTCCCCTTAAAATTAAGGGGGCCGCCTTACATAATTAAGGGGGCCGCCCATCTAATGATTCCCAGATTGCCAGAATTGGGTTTTTCGCAGAAAATTTGCAGAAAGGTTGTGTTTTTGGATTTGGATTCAAGTAAGTTCAATTCCTTTAGGCAATGTAGCATCTAATCTAATCAAGATATAACATGCATGCAAAAACACTTAAGCAAAAGAGCAAATAAGCAACAAATAATAAGCTAAAAGAGACAAATAAAGGCAAGAGCACTTAATCTTCCTAAGGCACCTATCTTAGATCAAAGGCAAAGGCAACTAGTGAGTCAAAAATCTAGTGATGAAACAAGATGACAATGTTATGAGTGATTTTGTTATAGTGTGTGCTTATATGCAACAAATGTGGAGTTGTGATTGTTTCGACTCCTAAATGCAAAAAAAAAAAAAAAAAAAAAAAAAAAAAAAAAAAAAAAAAAAAAATCTTAAGAAACAATCCAAAATCTCCTTGATTCGATTTTTGCTCAATCATGAATGTCAAAGATATATATTAGATTATATATCTTGACAATTTATGTGAGAGTTTATGCATGATTTTGGAAAAATGTTTTTAGCATTAGTCAACAATGCAAGGAAAATGATGTTCATGTAATTCCTAGATGTGAGAGTAATTAAAAAAAAAAATTGATTGGGTTTTACAAAAGAGTATACGCAAAGAAAATAATATTTCCTAATCTTTAATTTTGTGCGAAATAGATTCCTAGACTCAGAAATGGAGAAGTGGAAGAAAAGTAAATCATATGCAAATTTTATAAAAAAAATTGTCTAAATGCAATAGAATTTAGTCAACTTGTTCCATCATTCCTAATCCTAAACGCAAGTGATTGAATAATTCACGCTTAAGGGGTTTAGTGAATATATCCGTAGTGTTATCTTCCGATGCAACTTTTTCTATAGATATGTTCCCTTTTTGTACATTATCCCTAAGAAAGTGGTGGCGTATTTCTATATGTTTAGTCCTAGAGTGTTGCACCAGATTTTTACTTAAATCTATCGCACCTTTTGTTATCGCACATAATGTGAACATTTTCTAACCTAATGCCATAGTCTATAAGAGCTTGTTTCATCCATAGTGCTTGTTGACATGCCTTTCCAGCGCTTACATATTCAGCTTCGGTGGTAGAAATAGCAAGAGCGGTTTGCTTCTTCGAAAACCAAGATGTTAGACAACATCCCATAAACGTTCAAATACCGCTAGTGCTTTTTCTATCTACGTAGTCTCCCGCATGATCCGAATCCGTATAAACGATGGTTTCTATGCCGGATCCCTTAGGATACCATAATCCTAAGTGCATAGTGCCTTTAATGTATCGGAAGATACGCTTAACCGCTTCTAGGTGAGAGGTTTTGGGATCCTCTTGAAAGCGGGCACAAAGGCAGACACTAAACATGATATCGGGTCTACTTGCCGTCAAGTATAGTAAACTACCTATCATTCCTCTATACTTGGTGTTATCTAAGGACTCACCTTCATCATCCTTTGTGAGTTTTACTTCCGTAGACATGGGAGTTTTCATGGGTTTAGAGTCTTCTAGGCCAAATTTCTTAAGCATTTCCTTAATGTACTTAGATTGGTTAAAGAATATTCCATCCTCTAATTGTTTTATTTGTAATCATAGGAAAAAGTTAAGTTCACCCATCATACTCATCTCAAACTCATCATGCATGATTTTGGCAAATTCATCACACATGTCTTGACAAGTCGATCCAAATATGATGTCATCAACATATATTTGAACAATGATGAGATTTGGGTCTTTCCTTTTAGTGAAAAGAGTGTTATCTACCATTCCCATGGAATAATCATGTTTAATAAGAAATGCTTTTAATCGATCATACCAAGCTTTGGGAGCTTGTTTGAGTCCATACAAAGCTTTCTTTAACTTATAAACATAATCAGGCTTTGCGAAGTCAATGAATCCTGAAGGTTGTGCCACATATATCTCCTCATTGATAAAACCGTTAAGGAATGCACTTTTCACGTCCATTTGGAATAACTTAAAATCTAGGGCGCATGTATAGGCAAGTAATATCCTGATAGATTCTAGTCTAGCTACGGGGGCATAAGTTTCGTCATAATCAATTCCTTCTTGTTGATTATAACCTTGGGCAACTAACCTAGCTTTATTCCTAGTAACTATTCCATTTTCATCTAACTTATTCCTATATACCCATTTAGTTCCTATGATAGTCATATTCATTGGATTTGGGACTAATTCTCAAACATCATTTGCCTTAGATTGATTTAATTCTTCTTGCATAACTATAACCCAACTTTCATCTTTTAAAGCCTCATTAATATTCTTAGGTTCTATTGCTGAGAGGAAACAAAAGAAATTATTTTTATCTTGGGCTTGTGACCTAAGGGTTCTTTGGTTAAGATATCCTATTATATTATCTAATCGATGTGATCTAGATTCTTTAACATTTGCAATTTCGTTATTTCCTAAGTTAATGTCTTCATTATCATTTCCTATGGATTTTGTTTTACTAACCTCAATAGCTTCATCTTCGAATAAGTCATCATCTTCTAAAGGTAAGGTTTTAGGAGGTGGTGGTGTTTCATCAAATGTTACATTTAGTGATTCTTCTACTTTCATGGAGTGTTTGTTAAGTATTATATATGCTTTACTATTTTGTGAGTATCCTAAAAATATTCCTTCATATGATTTTGGATCAAGCTTAGTGAGGTAATCCTTAGTGTTTAGAATGTAACATTTACTTCCAAATACCCTAAAGTAGCTTAAGTTTGGTTTTCTACCTCTTAGTAACTCATAAGGAGTTTTTCCTAGAATCCTCCTAATTGATACCCTATTAATAATATATGTTGATGTATTTACAACGTGACACCAAAATTTTTGTGGGATGGATTGTTCATTTAACATTGTTCTACTCATTTCTTGTAGTGTCCTATTTTTTCTTTCTACTACGCCATTTGATTGAGGAGTATGAGGAGCGGAGAAATTGTGAGATATTCCATTTAAATCACAATATTTTCCGAATTGTACTTCGTTGTCAAATTCCCTACCATGGTCCGTCCTAATGGCTACTATTGTGCATCCTAATTTATTTTGAATCATTTTACTAAATATTTCGAATTTTTCAAAGGCTTGGGTTTGTCACTTAAAAACCTAGTCCACATGTATCGTGAGTAGTCATCTACTATTACTAAGGTATATTTGTTTCCTCCATAGCTCTGCACAGCGGATTGACCAAAAAGATCCATATATAATAGTTCTAGGCACCTAGTAGTGGATACTATATTCTTAGCTTTGTGACTAGCATGAACTTGTTTTCCAATTTTACATGCATCACAAAAATGATTGTCATATTTTAGATTAGGCAAGTTTCTAACTAGTTCTTTAGAGGCCAAAGATTGTATTTGTTGCATGTTAGCGTGTCCTAATCTCCTATGCCACAATGTGGAGTTTTCATCTAGGGTTGTTAGGCATATCCTATCCTCAGGTTTGTTTCCTAGTTTCATAACATATATGCCTCCTTTCCTAATTCCTCTACCTATAATTTTTCCATTCTTAACTATTTCGCTATCCTCTTCGGTAAAGGTAACTCTATATTTATTATCGCATATTTGTCCTATTGTAACACCCCCCCCCCCCCCAATTTTTAAAATATTTGCATCGGAATAAAGATTGGGTGTTACTTCATAACTCACAGTTTTTCAATAGAATATGATTATCAATTTAGTCATTTTAAAACATTTATCATTCAAATTTTATAAATATCAGAGTTTTCAAAATGAGGTCCCAGTGGTTTCAAAGTTTGTTAAATAAGTTTTTGAATGATAGTAAAATTTATAGCCTTTGTAAGAATCCGTGCTCCTCCGTACCATCCTTGCTCATTATGGACCTGAGATAAACACATGCTAAAAGTGTCAACACAAAGGTTGGTGGGTTCATAGAGTTTATAAGTAGAGTAGTTGATTTCTAAAAATCAAAAGAGTTTGTGAGTTTATACTATTCATAATAAACGATTTATTATCAAAATCAAAGTGTGAGTAAAATCCATAGTGTTTATAGTCAAAAGCAGTTGATTTATCAAAATCAAAGTTAACATGAAATAGTTTGTTGGTTTGCCCAAACTGGGTCAACACCAAAATAGTTTGTTTTTGCCAAGAAATAATGATTTTCTGCTATATAGTGAACACAAATTAGTAATTTGATAAAAACAATGAGCTACGTTGTTATACGCCCACAGCACTACTACCTGATTTCCCTAAGCCTCATGACACTCATCCGATTAACAGATCTCATCATAAATGATGGATAATACTAACAATGGCCCTCGGGATAGGTTCTTGCCAGTAACCTATTAGATTTCAAATAAAGTGCGTTTGGTAGCTTTCTCCAGCGCCCAAACGGGGATTGTCAATCCCTAATAGATCTATCCACAATTATTTACGTTCACCCTACGGGTGACTAAGGTTCATGATATGAGGGACTTTTTGGAAATAGCTAACTTAGACAATAGAAATCAGATATAGCATACAGTTGAAAAGTTACTTGTAAACATGTTTATAGCAGTTATCTCTCCATGAGATATAAAATGTATAAAAGTGGTGGGCTATGGTCCCACAGTAATTTGTAAATAGTTTGAAATACTTATGAAAGTAAAAGTAGTAGTTGAGCATGTATCTCCCCCAAAACATTTATAAAACAATTCTAAAACCAGTAAAAGTAGGGCTATGACTCACAGTAATATGTAAAAGTTTAAAATACTTATGAAAGTAAAAGTAGTAGTTGAGCATGTATCTCCCCCAAAACATTTATAAAAACGGGGCTAAGAACTCACCTTAAGTGATACTAGGAATGATGAAAGTAAGTGCGAGTGAGAGTATGAGAATGATTTTGGAAGCGTCCTTAGTACGGAACCTGATAAATAAATTTATCTGAGAATCTAACCAAATACTATTTGGTAATTGAATTACGATTAATGAATAACGATTAATCGTTATGATGAAAAGATGATAAAATGGTTTTGTGGCAGAGGTGGCTTGCGTGGCAAAATGCTTAGAGTTCAAGAACAAAGTTATATACTATATAACTTGTCTTTAAGTATAAAGTATCGTTATTGTTTATGTGGAGTTTCAAAAGTTAATTTGAATTCCTATAATGACTATAAAAATGTATTTGTGGAAATGTTTGTAAGTATTGGCTCTTGGAATAAGTGTGCAAATATATACAATATATTCGCATGAGAGTTGGCTCGAATATCGGCTTAAGTAGTATTTTTGATGAGTGGATAAATACGGGTCTATTGTATTTATTAGATTTCTAATTATATACGTACAATATATATGTTGAATCATCGGTTCAATAATATAATTGGGAAAATATATTATTTATAATTTAATTCGTTTTGGTCGTCAAATAAATTATGTGTTAAACCTATGACGATACTTGGTAAACATATATAAGTTGTTAAATTTAAAAGTTTTGGGTGAAAAATGTCGAGTATTAAACTTGAGAGGCTGAAGTTGTAAAGATTTTTAGAAAATGTCGAGTGGTTAAAGTTGAGGGGTTGAAAGAGTAATAATTTATATAAGTTATAAACTTATAAATGCTTTAAGAATAAAGGGTAAGTGATGTGAAGTCTAGGGGCTAAAACTGCCAATAGGCGAAAGTTGTAAAAATAACTAAAAATCAAAACTGCCTTACGTAGGATCGAACTTGTGACCCCTAGTTTACATTACCAGCGACCCAACCAATTGAGCTAAGGTTCTTTTTGTGTTTTTGTTTACTGATTTAGTCATTTAAAGGGTTTTGTTATTGTCTTAAACAAATAGTTTTACTTATAGTATCTGCTATCATGAATCCTTGCATGAGTTGTGTTTCATTTTCTTCCTCAAATAGTTTGCATTTCATATGAGTTATCCAGTTCAAGAGTTGGCTTACGTTCACAAGGACGAGGCCAAATAAGCTCAAATGAGTCTCGACTCATTTGAGTTTTATTCGACTCAATCTTCCGAACGTGACTAAAAATGTAAATTGTTTTTGAATAACGTTTTTAAAAGTTTGCTCACGTTGTGATAAGCACGCTTACATGTTTTAGCTTATTAATAAGCAAGGTTCGTGGGTTGGTCCTTGGAACCAGTGTGTATTTGGGTTCGACTAAGTCAAATGGGTCGAAAGTTTTAAATGACAAACGAGTTTTTGAAACTGAAATGAGTAAAGGGAATGAGTCTTAAAATCTTGTTATACGTTGTCATTAGTTCCATTTTATTATACCACCTCATGCATAGCCACAAGAAGATTTGGGTTGCCACATTTGTTAAAAAGAAAAAAAAATGACTAACGAGAGATGTGAAATATAGAGTGCAAGTTAACCAAGGTTCGCATATATAAAGATGGATAAAGTGACTTACGACACCAATTGTGGTGGTGGGAAAACGAAACGGAGACGTGAACGAGGGACGAACGAGGAACGAAGCCAAACTCCAAAGCTTCATAGCTTATAACCACGTTACATATATAGGACCGGAGAGGATTTAGAACTCGAAGACGCATCATGTTCCTTTTGTTTCCCCTCCGTGGGACAGTAACAAAGGGAAGGATATGAATTGAGTTTTAGAAAAAGGAGGCTCACTGTGGGTTCAAGAAGAGTGTGTGTGTCGTGAGTTAACCAAGACCCAACTAGGAATCACGAGCAAGTGCACGATTCGAACACCTTGCATTCTTGGACAAACCTCACGTTTTCAGTTATAAAGAAATGGTATTAAGGATGTGAGTTGTGCATGTGAGATTTTCATGCACGTATGAGACTTTGTAAATATGAATTTTGTACTCATGAAATGAGGAAAGAGTGGAGGTCTTGCATGGTATTTAAAGAGTAAAAGAGTACATGTTAAATGAATGGTGGTACGTATAGAAAGAAAAACAGGAGTTTTATAAGTTATATTGAATGCACATGTACATGTGATAGGTTGAGTGTGTAAGAGAGGAAAGACAAGAGTGTGGTGTTGGTGATGGTTCAAATGGCAAGGAGAAAACAATAGAAAATGGTTGCGTATTTGTGTTTTTGGTGAACATATATATTGAATAGTTTGCATGGTTTCTTTTTGGTTGAAATGCATGCACCCCTTTATATACAAAAGTTTGTACAAGGTAAATGAATAGAATGAGTAGTGGTTGCATGGAGGTTGAGTGTTGTCATAGTTGTAAGTTTGGTGTCCCCTTTGTTTTTATACATGTCGACTAGGAAGAAAACAAGGAAAAGAAAATATCAAGTGTAGTTTTTTATAGTGACATATGTCAAGTAAAATATGCAATGTCAGTGATTCAAGACTTTGCTTGCTTCTCATTTATTCCATGACTTTAGGAAACGTTTGAGTGAGTTTAAAATAAGGATATATGTCCTTGTGTTTAAACATGTGTCGACACCCATTTTTATCGTGTATACAATTTGGAAATCGTGTATTACTTAGTTATAGTTGATCAAATTTAACATTTAAACATGAATTTATGCTAGGATTATTATTAGGAGTTTAAAGAAACAAGCGGGGTTTAAAATGGTTTAGTTTTGAAATATTTGATAATCGTATGGGTTGTTTTTGGATCAAATACTTTGTCCCGTAAAAATGTAGTGAGACTCGACATGGAAAGCCGAAAATTGACGTACTCGAAGTTGGCTAGGTGAGAAATGAGGGAGTGTAAAAATATGTATGTGTCGTGTGTAAAAATTGATCGTACGAGGTGTATTCTTGGCTTGGTTTAGTCGATATTAGCAAAATAATCATGAGAGATTTTGGGCTCAAGTTTTGTGGGCTGATGAATAGTAACAGGCCGCAAAGTGATGTTGGGCTTAAGAAATAATTAAGGGTCTGTTTGAATGGTAATTATGATAAATTAAGATTAGTGAAATATTTAAGTTTCGTTAAACGTGTCGAGAATTTGTTCCGTCATTTGGAGATTTTTGTGATAATGTTTTCGTGTCAAAATGATATAATAAAGAAAATTTTAAATTTTTCCGTAAAAATGGTGATTAAAAATAATGACGAAGATTAATTTATAATTAAACGTTTTTAATTATGGGGAAAATCACGGGATGTGATTGTACCTACCCGTTAAACTGAATCCCGTCCCGGGATTCCGGTCTAAGATTGTTGTTATCAGGATGTTTGAATGAAAACTTTTTAGAGAGAGTTTGTGAAAACTTCGGTTTTTGTAAGGAAAACTTGTCAATTAAATTTTAAGAGACAACACAGGATTTGTTCCAAATTTCTCTAGTAAAAAAAAAATATGTATGGAAAGTCAGTCTGTCTTATGATGGGGTGAGTAATAGTTTAAAATTTTATTTGGTTTCTTGGGGTTGATAGCAGTTGCTGGGGATGAATGAAAACAGAGAAGTTGGTTTGTTCTGATTATAGCTGAGTCCACAAAGGGTTAAATCAACGTGAATTAAGACCAAATAACTAGGTGGGAGTTTGTTTGAGTTTGCTGAAATTGTTTTGGAGTTCGAATGGAAAAATATTTAGGCAAAAATTATGATCTTTTGTTTAGTTGGAGCGGTGACAATCGAGCTGAACTGTGTTGATAATTTGGCCATCGAATGATAGAGTAAATGAAAAAGTCTTATCACATAAGATTTATAGGTGTGTGCTAAATCGAGACGTGAGAAAGAAAAAATATCGATAGGTTGTTAAGAAAATAACACGGTGAGAGATCCAAGGTAGGCGAGCACTAGTCGGTTAACCTTAGGTGTAAAACTTAAGTCTTGGGCTTGAATAGCGTCGGGCTCAATTTGTGACCAAAGGCCCAAAGTTAAAAGGATGGGTTTGGTTTGGAGAGTATGAAATGTTTAACGCACGTTCCATGACATACACGGTTACAAGATAGTTTTGAGACCATTGAGATTTTGTATAATGCCTAAGAGTTTTGAGAGGTTGTTAGGAAGTTCGCAATCTCTCAGAGATTGAAGAGTCAAAACGCATGATCGGTGTTATTCGTATGTGGCGTGTTCATAATTTATAAGTTATGGTGTTTGAACGTTTACGTTGTGAACACAACTTGGAAGAGAACTCATTACGCTGTCACGTTTTGGTATTTCTCATGAATTGTAATTGCAAAAATCTGTGCGGGTAACCTACCCGTTAAACAAAGAGTTTTGTTGATACAAATTTTACAAAGAGAATTTTGGGTAAGGACGTAGAGTAAAATTGCCGGATTATCAGCCTTTGGGAATGATGAAAGTCATTTTGTCTTTGTGTAGTGAATAGGGAACGTCTGTGGGTAGGATAGTAGTCTACGGCTATCGCCTTACATATCCCACCTTTTTCCTCTTCACTACTCATATTTCTTTCATCCAAAGGTTTTAAAATGTCATACACCTATACTTTTCTCATAATTTTGTATGCGGTGTCAGCCATCTTCTTGGCCTACATCCCAATGGAAGATTTAGAGTTTTTGGATCGGATTATAGCACTTCTCGTGCTAATTGTGGTTTTGGCAGTTAGTGTGGATGAAATATGGGGGTAAGAGATAGTGGTACAATGGAAACGTTGTTTTGAAACCGTATAATGGTACCGTGCACTAACGTTTCAATTGTGTGATTTTATCGTATAGGGTATTTGATGTACTACATCCAGTCGTGATGTTTGATTTTGTAAGGATTGTGGTGTTTTTCATTGGCTTGGCAGGCCAACCAATTGGTTTTTCTATGCCTTACCTAGTGATATTTGTAACAATAGCATTACCAATGCTAATTGTATCGTTGTGTATCAATATATGGGGTTTCTAATGAAATTTAGTGGTTCTTGGTTTCATATGCATGTTATTTCAGATATAATTAAACCGATTTGTCTATATTTCGTTATTTACATAGAGAAGCGTCCCACACCATGTAACTAAGGAAATATAGACTGATGGTTCAATGATGTACAATTTCCTGATTTGAATAAAAGGGCGACCCAATCCATTCAAATTAAGACATTGTAAATCATCTTAAGATTCTGACTTAACATCCATACTAATCGACAAAGCAATTCATGCGCGGATTTTTGGGGATACGGAAAGAGTATGTCATACGCATCTATAAAGATGGGAGTAAGACAATTAGGAAGGATTTGTATAATACTTGAAATAGTTAATGAGTATGTATCAATATATTAGAGTGTTGCTTGTAGCATAAATTATCTAGAAGTTCCAAAATCGTATGGCAGGTGGAAGGTACGGAGAGCGTAAAGGCTATAAAATGTTTTGTTTGTAAAAACGGTTATAGTTCAGATCTAAATTAGATCTGTTTCGCTATAACCAAAGCTCTGATACCAATCTGTAACACCCCCAATTTTTAAAATATTTGCAGCGGAATAAAGATTGTGTGTTACTTCATAGCTCACAGTTTTTCAGTAGAAAATGATTATCAATTTAGTCATTTTAAAACATTTATCATTCAAATTTTATAAATATTAGAGTTTTCAAAATGAGGTCTCAGTGGTTTCAAAGTTTGTTAAATAAGTTTTTGAATGATAGTAAAATTTATAGCCTTTGTAAGAATCCGTGCTCCTCCGTACCATCCTTGCTCATTATGGACCTGAGATAAACACATGCTAAAAGTGTCAACACAAAGGTTGGTGGGTTCATAGAGTTTATAAGTAGAGTAGTTGATTTCTAAAAATCAAAAGAGTTTGTGAGTTTATACTATTCATAATAAACGATTTATTATCAAAATCAAAGTGTGAGTAAAATCCATAGTGTTTATAGTCAAAAGCAGTTGATTTATCAAAATCAAAGTTAACATGTAATAGTTTTTTGGTTTGCCCAAACTGGGTCAACACCAAAATAGTTTGTTTTTGCCAAGAAATATTGATTTTCTGCTATATAGTGAACACAAATTAGTAATTTGATAAAAACAATGAGCTACGTTGTTATACGCCCACAGCACTACTACCTGATTTCCCTAAGCCTCATGACACTCATACGATTAACAGATCTCATCATAAATGATGGATAATAGTAACAATGGCCCTCGGGATAGGTTCTTGCCAGTAACCTATTAGATTTCAAATAAAGTGCGTTTGGTAGCTTTCTCCAGCGCCCAAACGGGGATTGTCAATCCCTAATAGATCTATCCACAATTATTTACGTTCACCCTACGGGTGACTAAGGTTCATGATATGAGGGACTTTTTGGAAATAGCTAACTTAGACAATAGAAATCAGATATAGCATACAGTTGAAAAGTTACTTGTAAACATGTTTATAGCAGTTATCTCTCCATGAGATATAAAATGTATAAAAGTGGTGGGCAATGGTCCCACAGTAATTTGTAAATAGTTTGAAATACTTATGAAAGTAAAAGTAGTATTTGAGCATGTATCTCCCCAAAACATTTATAAAACAATTCTAAAACCAGTAAAAGTAGGGTTATGACTCACAGTAATATGTAAAAGTTTAAAATACTTATGAAAGTAAAAGTAGTAGTTGAGCATGTATCTCCCCCAAAACATTTATAAAAACGGGGCTAAGAACTCACCTTAAGTGATACTAGGAATGATGAAAGTAAGTGCGAGTGAGAGTATGAGAATGATTTTGGAAGCGTCCTTAGTATGGAACCTGATAAATAAATTTATCTGAGAATCTAACCAAATACTATTTGGTAATTGAATAACGATTAATCGTTATGATGAAAAGATGATGAAATGGTTTTGTGGCAGAGGTGGCTTGCGTGGCAAAATGCTTAGAGTTCAAGAACAAAGTTATATACTATATAACTTGTCTTTAAGTATAAAGTATCGTTATTGTTTATGTGGAGTTTCAAAAGTTAATATGATTTCCTATAATGACTATAAAAATGTATTTGTGGAAATGTTTGTAAGTATCGGCTCTTGGAATAAGTATGCAAATATATACAATATATTCGCATGAGAGTTGGCTCGAATATTGGCTTAAGTATTTTTGATGAGTGGATAAATACGGGTCTATTGTATTTATTAGATTTCTAATTATATACGTACAATATATATGTTGAAGCCTCGGTTCAATAATATAATTGGGAAAATATATTATTTATAATTTAATTCGTTTTGGTCGTCAAATAAATTATGTGTTAAACCTATTATCTAGACGATACTGGGTAAACATGTATAAGTTGTTAAATTTAAAAGTTTTGGGTGAAAAATGTCGAGTATTAAACTTGAGAGGCTGAAGTTGTAAAGATTTTTAGAAAATGTCGAGTGGTTAAAGTTGAGGGGTTGAAAAGGGTAATAATTTATATAAGTTATAAACTTATAAATGCTTTAAGAATAAAGGGTAAGTGATGTGAAGTCTAGGGGCTAAAACTGCCAATAGGCGAAAGTTGTAAAAATAACTAAAAATCAAAACTGCCTTGCGTAGGCTCGAACTTGTGACCCCTAGTTTACATTACCAGCGACCCAACCAATTGAGCTAAGGTTCTTTTTGTGTTTTAGTTTACTGATTTAGTCATTTAAAGGGTTTTGTTATTGTCTTAAACAAATAGTTTACTTATAGTATCTGCTATCATGAATCCTTGCATGAGTTGTGTTTCATTTTCTTCCTCAAATAGTTTGCATTTCATATGAGTTATCCAGTTCAAGAGTTGGCTTACGTTCACAAGGACGAGGCCAAATAAGCTCAAATGAGTCTCGACTCATTTGAGTTTTATTCGACTCAATCTTCCGAACGTGACTAAAAATGTAAATTGTTTTTGAATAACGTTTTTAAAAGTTTGCTCACGTCGTGATAAGCACGCTTACATGTTTTAGCTTATTACTAGTAATAAGCAAGGTTCGTGGGTTGGTCCTTGGACCCAGTGTGTATTTGGGTTCGACTAAGTCGAATGGGTCGAAAGTTTTAAATGACAAACGAGTTTTTGAAACTGAAATGAGTAAAGGGAATGAGTCTTAAAATCTTGTTATACGTTGTCATTAGTTCCATTTTATTATACCACCTCATGCATAGCCACAAGAAGATTTGGGTTGCCACATTTGTTAAAAAGAAAAAAAAAAATGACTAACGAGAGATGTGAAATACAGAGTGCAAGTTAACCAAGGTTCGCATATATAAAGATGGATAAAGTGACTTACGACACCAATTGTGGTGGTGGGAAAACAAAATGGAGACGTGAACGAGGGACGAACGAGGAACGAAGCCAAACTCCAAAGCTTCATAGCTTATAACCACGTTACGTATAGAGGACCGGAGAGGATTTAGAACTCGAAGACGCATCATGTTCCTTTTGTTTCCCCTCCGTGGGACAGTAACAACGGGAAGGATATGAATTGAGTTTTAGAAAAAGGAGGCTCACTGTGGGTTCAAGAAGAGTGTGTGTGTCGTGAGTTAACCAAGACCCAACAAGGAATCACGAGCAAGTGCACGATTCGAACACCTTGCATTCTTGGACAAACCTCACGTTTTCAGTTATAAAGGAATGGTATTAAGGATGTGAGTTGTGCATGTGAGATTTTCATGCACGTATGAGACTTTTTAAATATGAATTTTGTACTCATGAAATGAGGAAAGAGTGGAGGTCTTGCATGGTATTTAAAGAGTAAAAGAGTACATGTTAAATGAATGGTGGTACGTATGGAAAGAAAAACAGGAGTTTTATAAGTTATATTGAATGCACATGTACATGTGATAGGTTGAGTGTGTAAGAGAGGAAAGACAAGAGTGTGGTGTTGGTGATGGTTCGAATGGCAGGGAGAAAACAATAGAAAATGGTTGCGTACTTGTGTTTTTGGTGAACATATATATTGAATAGTTTGCATGGTTTCTTTTTGGTTGAAATGCATGCACCCCTTTATATACAAAAGTTTGTACAGGGTAAATGAATAGAATGAGCAGTGGTTGCATGGAGGTTGAGTGTTGTCATAGTTGTAAGTTTGGTGTCCCCTTTGTTTTATACATGTCGACTAGGAAGAAAACAAGGAAAATAAAATATCAAGTGTAGTTTTTGATAGTGACATATGTCGAGTAAAATATGCAATGTCAATGATTCAAGACTTTGCTTGATTCTCATTTATTCCATGACTTTAGGAAACCTTTGAGTGAGTTTAATATAAGGATATTTGTCCTTGTGTTTAAACATGTGTCGACACCCATTTTTATCGTGTATACAATTTGGAAATCGCGTATTACTTAGTTATAGTTGATCAAATTTAACATTTAGACATGAATTTATGCTAGGATTATTATTAGGAGTTTAAAGAAACAAGCGGGGTTTAAAATGGTTTAGTTTTGAAATATTTGATAATCGTATGGGTTGTTTTTGGATGAAATACTTTGTCCCGTAAAAATGTAGTGAGACTCGACATGGAAAGCTGAAAATTGACGTACTCGAAGTTGGCTAGGTGAGAAATGAGGGAGTGTAAAAATATGTATGTGTCGTGTGTAAAAATTGATCGTACGAGGTGTATTCTTGGCTTGGTTTAGTCGATATCAGCAAAATAATCATGAGAGATTTTGGGCTCAAGTTTTGTGGGTTGATGAATAGTAACAGGCCGCAAAGTGATGTTGGGCTTAAGAAATAATTAAGGGTCCGTTTGAATGGTAATTAGGATAAATAAAGATTAGTGAAATATTTAAGTTTCGTTAAACGTGTCGAGAATTTGTTCCGTCATTTAGAGATTTTTGTGATAATGTTTTCGTGTCAAAATGATATAATAAAGAAAATTTTAAATTTTTCCGTAAAAATGGTGATTAAAAATAATGACGAAGATTAATTTATAATTAAACGTTTTTAATTATAGGGAAAATCACGGGATGTGATACCTATACTAAGCAAGTTATATGTTAAGTTATCTACATGCTCTACATTGTCAATAGTAAGTGAGTCTTGAGAAATCGTACCTTTGCCAATGATTTTTCCACGTAAGTCACTACCGAAAATAACGTTACCTCCATTGAATGCCTTGTATGTAGAAAATATCTTGCGGTTCCCCGTCATGTGCCTCGAACATCCGCTATCCTTGATCCATTCGTCAGGCTCCAAGTCAATTCCTAAACATATTTCGTCGGTTCCTTTTGCAATAAAACACTTTTCGTCTCTTGGTTTTTCCACTTCTTCTTTGTCACTATCACTCCATGTTCCACTAACAAAGGCGCCTTGATTTTCATGACCCGGCGGCTTTAGACATTCGCCAATGAGATGATTTGGACTTCCACATCTAAAGCACTTTCTTTTCCCGTAGTTATCACTTCTATTTCTTTGGAATGGTTTTCTTTCGTCTCGTGGTGATCTAGTGAATCTTCCTCGTCTCTTGAAGAATTTCTTGAATTCTCTTACGGCCATTGCATATTCTTCGTCTTCACTCTCGTCACTTGAAACATCATCGTCACTAGGTTCCTTTTAGGCTTTTAGAGCAATGGATTTGGTTTGTTCTTTCTTGACTTTGACCGTTTCCGAATCTCTTCTTACAATTTCTTCATGAACCTTCAACTTGCCAATAAGTTCATCTAGTGATAACGTCATCAATTTCTTTCATTCTTCAATTGCCGTGACCTTAGCTCGCCATTTCGGATGCCATGCCCTAAGAAATTTCCTAACACAATTTTTACTAGAAAATGTCTCATCAAGTGCTTTCAAACTTGTAATAATAGTGTTAAATTTAGCAAAAGCATTATCAATTGATTCCACTTCCGGAATCATAAATTGTTCATATTGTTGTACAAGAAGATCTATTTTGTTATCTTTAACTTGACTATTACCTTGGTGAGTAATTAGTAAAGAATCCCAAATTTCTTTTGCGGTTTTACACATAAAAATTCTTTCATATTATTTGCGTGGTAACACATTATAAATAATCATTTTAGCCTCATTATTTTTTGCTAGTTTCTTTTTCAAATCATCGTTTTGTTTTTCAAAAGATACAATTTTATCCATTTTAGTTTCAATATTATATTGAATAGGGGGAAAATCACCAAAGGTAATGACATGCCAAAGATCAAGATTTTTTGATTTCACATAAGTTTCGAATCTATTTTTCCAATATAAAAATCCATCACTTTCAAATAGTGGTGGTCTTTGCATAGATTGCCCTTCTAAATATTTTAAAGATTCCATAGATCATTACAAGTTTTAAAATATAATATATTTTAAAAAATCTTGCTAGACGTGGCTCTTGATACCAATTGTGGAAAACTAGAAGGGGGGGTTGAATAGTTTTACGTCTTTTTAATTTGTTACAAAAGATTGTTTGAAAGTTTTCTTTGTTTTCAAAAATTTAGATTCGATGCTATGTGATATCAAGTCATACACAATATGAACAACACTAAATATGTACGATAAAGCAATAATACTGTAAGTAAAGAAATAGATGAAAGTTGGAAAGATCGAACCGCGAGACAAGAGATTTATAGTGGTTCGGCTACAAGGTCACCTTCCTTGCCCTACTCCACTCCCCGAGCACCTAACTCAAGAGTTTTCTTCACTATGTCAACAAGCTCCCTTATGGCGGAGAAAACCTTACATACCAATGTACACACCACAACTACGTCACAACTTATTCACACCTTCTACACAACTTCTTCACACCTAGTCACTACTTAATCACAACACTACTTCACACCTATCTACTTAATCACAACACTACTTCACACCTATCTACTTCACACCAATCTTCTTCACACCTATCTTCTTCACATCAATTTTCTTCACACCAATCTACTTCTTAACTCTTCTTCTTCACAACTAACTACTAACCAATCACACTATATATATACCTAGCTAAACTATCTTCTATCAAGTATTCACAACTAATTTCACAAAGAGATATATACAATGATGATGCTCTAACAACTTAGATGTGGAGATCACAACAAGTTGTAATACTTCTTGTCTTGAGGGATAGAAGTATTCTTCTCTTGCACTTGAAAGAATAATGTTTGGATCACTTTGAAACAAAGATTAATGAATGTATGATTGATTGAGGCAAAAGCAGACAACTAAAGTCAACCACGGATGTGGTCAATATCGTCAAACTCCTTAGGCTCAATTCTCCGTGGAATACAGTGTTTCCCCGGGTCGTTATGTCCTAACGAGGCGTGATGGTATAAAAACGAGTTTGAGATCGGGTGAATTTGAATGAGAAAAAGATAAATGTGAGTGATTGATTAAACTAATGGAATGTAAAAGTAAATAGCTTAAATAAGCTATGAAAATGATTACGTGAAAACTAGATACCTAAAAACGTTTAAAAACCCAAAACGCGTACGATTAATTAAAACTACGTTTAACGTACAAAATAAAACGTGAATTCTGTCCAATATAAATCGCACAAATGTGAAAATTATATTTTTAGAATCCAAATGATAAAAGAAAATTATTGGAAATAGAAAATTATTTTTTTGACTATTTATGTAATTATTATTAATTAAAAACTAATTATTAATTATTTTAAACTAATTTAAATTATACTAAAATACACTTAAATATTATTTTAAGCTAGAAAAATAAAAATTTAATCTTGAAAATTCTAAAATAACTTAAAACTAATTTTAAAACTGAAACTAATTTTTTTTTGGGTTTTTATTTAATTTTTATGAATTTAAAATGATTTAAAAATACTTAAAAACTAATATTAATTAAGAAAAGTACTAAATAAGCTTAGAAAAATATGAAAATTTTATGGAAATTCTAAAATAATATACTAAACCTAGAAAAAATATAAAAAGTTAGATAAGCCCAATAATAAGCTGAATTGGGCAAATAAGCACTTTAAATAAGCACTTAGAATAAGCACTTATGCACCAAATCACACCAAAAGCTTAGGGAAGGTTCAACTAACTTAAATATACACAACTAAACAATAAAAACAAAAATAAGCCCACAAAATAAGCTAGAAAAGCAATAAGCAGTTTTAAATAAGCATTTAGAATAAGCAGTTGATAAGCAGATTGCACAAAAAGCTTAGGTATAGTGTAATATACTAAAACGAACTCAACTCAACTGAAAAAACTTAGATAAGCCCTGGCCGCAAGCCAAAACGAGTGCTCAGACACATTGTACTATTTAGAAAGAAACAAGACTAAATGACATACTTCGGGGCTTCAAACGGCTAATAAGAAAAAATCCTAAAAATAAGTTGAGAATGGACTTCACAAGCTTAGCTGGGTGACTTCAACTTGTGCAAGTTTCAAATCCTAATTCTTAACACAAAATTCATGAAAATTCTTGTAAGATTTGTAAAAAACTGAGTAACTTGCAACTTTGACTTTTGATGATTTTCTAAAAGTTGACTAAAGTCAGGTTTGATTGATCTCTACTCACTGAATATGAAGTTATGAGCTAAGTAAAAACTAAATTAAGCTAACTTATCAACTTGTACAACTATAATGAAGATTATGCAATTATGAAACTAACTGATGTGAGCTGGACATGAATTTGCAATTGAATTTGACTTTTAATGCTATGAACCTACCATTTTATGCTATGGAAACAACAATGTAACAACTCTAACACTAAAATTAAAGCATATCCAAACGCCCCTATAACTACTGAATTTTAAGATTTTCAAAGGATTCAACTGATATAATCCACAATTCCAGTTTCAAAGGTTGTAATATGATGGTATGTGATCATTTTAGCAATACAACACCAACAACAACAACTAGAACTCATGAATCATGATAGTGCTAAAAATAGCAGTGAAAATGAAAAATTAGAGCAACAAGGAAAACAAGTGAACAAGCTAGCAATATAAAGCCATATATCAACTAACATGCATAAAAGAAGCATAAACTAGCAGAGATAAGTAGTTTTAAGCTATGCTACAGTGAAATGACCAAAATCCAAGAAATGGCTTACAAATGATTTCAAGCTGAGAACTGAGAGCCAAGGACTATTATCACACCCTATAGCTTCCCAATAAGCTCTAAAACCAAGGGCAATCCATTATACACCCTGCTCCAAGCTTCATTCTTGATTTTTCATGATTTTCAAATTTTCAACTATTTATTTTCTATTTTGAGTATTTTTTATTATTGAACTGAAAACTGATTAGAATGCAAAAGAAAGCTTATAGAAGCTTATCAGTAGCTTATGTGAGCTCAAAGGACCAATAATCAACAACTTTTAACAACATAAGAGTAAATATGGAATTTTCAATAAAAATGACAAAAGCTCAATTCAACTAGAAAACTTGGAATTAACTGTTTAGAAACTTGAAAATAACAATATTAAACTGAGATTACACTTCTAAAACTAATTTTACAAACTGAAAGTGAAAAATAAGCTTAGTCGACATGCTACAACTAAACTACAACTACCTATATCTTCATATCTGCTTCTTTCTTGATATATAGAGGTCTTTTGAGGTTCCAGCTGTTCTGTGAGACTTTCCCACTTCATTTTAGCCATTGGATTACTCTGAATTCATCCTAACCATCAAAACTGCTTTTTGGCGCCAAAAAGTCTAAAAGCAGGTATGCGTAGTTTAGGAGCAATTAAAGAAAGTTGGAAGTTTGTGATGGTGGAGGAGGTGAGGTGGGATGTAGAGTAGCCAGCTGGGGGTGGAGGTGGCAAGAAACCACCTGGTTTTGTTTATCAGTGAGGGAGGAGAAAGAGTAACAGTGATGGCGGTTTTTTTTATAATTAAACGGGGAGTGGGCTTGGGTTGGTTTTGGGTTTGTTTGTTTTAGCTAATAGATCACAAGGAGCAATTATGTAATAATGCTGAAAATTAAGGGGTAGTTCTGCCAATATTCCCAAGTTATCATAAGGACCATATTTACCATAATTCCATAATCCAAGGATCCTTAATGATTATTTTCCAAAAAAATTGATATTCAGGGACTAGTTTTGCCAGAATTCAAAGTTGAGGGACCGATTCTGTCAAGCTTCAATAATACAAGAATCATTTTGATATTTTCAAAGTTTGAATATCCCAAGGACTTGGGTTGACTTTTCTTCCAAAACAAATGCTCAGGGACTAATTTTGACAAGTTTTAAAAGTTGAGGGACTGAAACTGCCAATTATGCAAACTTTGTTTGTTTTTCATCTGTTTTTGATCATTTTGCATCAGAAACATATAAAACACATTTCTGAGATATTTTCAGTATTATGATGCATATTTGAGTGTTTTTGGATGTTTTAGCAGTTCAGATTGGTATAAAATGATGAGTATTTAGACACTCATCAATGATCAAAGGATTAAGAGAATGGAAATTGAGATCTAGAACAGAAAGTTTAGGAGTGCAAAAGGTGAGAAAAATTCCAGATTTAAGGAGATATTTATAGGCAACAAATTCTGATAACTGGAGCGTGCCGGTCCCCTTAAATCAAGGTCAGCCCCCTTAAAATTAAGGGGACCGCCCCTTATAATTAAGGGGGCCGCCCAGCTGTAACGGCCAGAATTTTTGTCTTTTAGTGGGGAAAGTTTATTTGGTGAAAAACTAACTGATTTTGGTTAAAAATTTGAATTCATATATTTAGTATGAATAAAACATTTTTCTTTATTACCAAAAGTGTTTTTCAAAAATATATAATATGTTTATATAATTAAATAAACCTTGTAATACTTAATTAAATTTTCCTTTGATCATAAATTGCACTAAACACTTTGTTTATTCATACCTTAAGTGATTTGGATGTAAAGAGAATGTTAATCACTAAATACTTGTTTATGTCACAAGTTTTAGTTCTATGAGTTTATATTTTGTAATAATCAAAACATAGAGATATTGATAATATGTTAATAATGTTTTTAGGCATTATTTATGTCAACACAATCCCTTGGTGAAGATATCGGCATACTGATAACGAGAGGGTACATTTAGAACACGCACTTGACCAGCGGTAACCATGTCACGGACAAAATGTATGTCAATCTCAATATGTTTTGTCCGCTGATGCTGAACAGGGTTGGCAGACATATAGATGGCACTAACATTATCACAGTAGGCAAGAGTGGCAGACAATAAAGGAGAATGTAACTCACGAAGCAGATTATGAAGCCAAACAGTCTCAGCCACAACGTTAGCAACACCCCGATATTCGGCTTCAGCACTAGAACGGGAGAGGGTGTGCTGACGATAAAGTTAGCAGTAGCCTAAACACGTTCGTAGAAAAAGAAAGAAAAAGTAAAGAATTAGAAGAATCAATATCTGATCTATCCAAAAGATTAGGATTGATAGGAGTAACCGAAAAGCAGGTCCCAAGAACAAAGCAGGGTCCAATCTTTTACTTCAAAGATCCAAAAGCCATCTTTACCTCTCAATACGATAAAGAAAAGAAATGAATCTCTCAAGAGTAAGAAGCGGTTCTAGTACCCATACTAGACCAAATGTTCGAGGAACGGCCTCGAATGATGAAATACCAACTCAAGAAGATCAGATAAGAAGCTACCAAAGGATGAGGCGAGCAGGTTTCGAAGCTAGGAGACAACTTAATAGCCTTATCGGAAGAAACCGGAGGAACAACCACAACAACACTCTTGAAACAATAATTAACCCAGAAGAACAACTAGCGATCTCAAGAGGAAGACGAGCACAACTTGCACCGGCAGAAGTGCTTTACTCATACAACAGGCAGACAGCAAGACACCGAGTTTATGAACACTACTCGGAACAAAGGATATGTTGTGCAGAAGGGGATCAGGAGGATCTCAGGTTATGTAACGAAACAAGTCACCAAGCTCTACGAAGAGCAGGTCTTCAACATATTCACATTGGGTTAGCAATGGTCAGAATATACGGTCTTCACAGAACTGGTGCGGGAACTAACGCATTAGTAACCTTACAAGACACAAGATGGTCAGACACAACGAGAATCGTTAGCACTATGGAGGTTGACTTGGCTCAAGGAACACAACTCGTGTATATGGTTCCTGATATGATGGTTAGCATTGAAGACTTCTACAATTACTTCAGGCTCTCAATTATGACCCATGGTTATGAGGCATGGCAAGGCGGTGATAACTTGCTAGTAACAATAGCCTTAGTTGGAAGGCTTTCAAATACCAGTTATGTGGGTTTTCAATACAACATCAATGATGTTATTGACCACTTAACTACCAATGGCGTTCTAGCAATTCCTGGGGAAAGAAGAACAATGGAAGACCTAGAAGGAAGAAGTTGGCATCTAAGGCCGATTCAAGAGGCAACTATAAGAGTCCCCGCAAGGGTCGCCGTAACTAGTCGCTTGGATCGAACGACAAGCCTAAGGTTTGAAGGATATGGCAGGGCTCGACCTGCAAGAATATCCGTAGATGACAGTGATCGAGAAGTGGTTCAGGATGAAGATGAAGAAACTTTTCTTCATATAGTAGCTTGTGTCTACATTGAACAGATGGTTCAACACGAAGACAAAAATGATTGCCAATGTGAAGAATGTGTCCACACAAGAAGAACCACTCACATAAGCTATGACGTATGCTTTTGTGATGATTGCTTAGATTATGAAGAAAAGATGCAAGATGAACCATTAAATAAAAGAAGACGATCCAACAACAAACCGAAAAGAAGGAAAGGGAACTGGTCAACACTTGGCCAGCCTAGCGGAAAATGGGACTACTATGTTAGGTATGATATACCTACTGATATAACTCCAATTGAAGAAATTGTTGCGGATGGATGGGGTGATGAATTTGATGATGATTACCCACCAACAACAATTATCGTCAAAGAATGCCCATGTGAATCATCAGAGTCTGAATGGGAAAACCCATTCGCAGTGAAGCATGGTGGAAATATAATTCAAAATTCTGACGATTTTGATCCCGAAGAACTACCTTACCCAGTTAAAGCTGAAGATCCAGTGGAAGTAAACTTCCACGTGCATGAACAAGAGCTCCCCTACCCAAAATTCTTAAAAAAAGGTAGAAGAGTTAATAAAAGAAACAGCTTATATGGCAAACGGAGAATCGTCTGGTTCGAATTTTACATACCAACCACCAAAAGACTCAATGATGGGTCCCCCGATCTATCCACCAGTGGATAGGGAACCACCAACAAGTTATGGGAATGGAAGAGCAGATCCACAATATTTCAGAGGTGGATATGGGCATTATCATAACCAGCAATGGACGTTGCCACCAGCCTACTCACAGAATGGAGCTCTACTTAGTTTACCTATGGATCCAGGATTATGGGCAGACACGATTGCAAGATGGGAAACAATAACGATAAACGTCTTGAACGAAAAGTCATGGGCTGATAATAAGTCAAAGTTAATGTTTGTGGAAAATCTGCTGGGAGAACAAGAGAAACTGATGTGGCAACAATGGCGAAAAGTTTTTCCAGAGTCATATGAAGGCTTGGAAGCCATAGCTGAAGACCCACAAAACATTACTTCACAAGTCAGACAAATAATTCTCATGGAAGATCCATACAGAGGCTCTACGGAAGTACAAAATATTGCTAAAAGAGATCTTGAAAGGTTAATATGTGAAGAAACCAAGAACCTTTGGGAGTTCATGGAAGAATTCAAGATCCTGGCAATAAAATCCGGTAGGCTATTCTTCCCAGAAATAACTGAGAAGTTCTTTTCAAAGCTTCCACCCTCCTTATCACAAAAGATAAAGGATGGTTTTCAAAAGGCGTATCCCGGAGTAATGACAGGGGTTTTACCAGCAATAAGCTTTACACATACATTTGTATCAGAAATGTGTAAAGAAGCAGCTTTAAGCAAGGAGCTTAGGGATCTTGACCTATGTGCATCAATACCAATCCCAGGTTACTACAAAGGAACCATAAAAAGGTATTCCATAAGGAAGGCAAAAAGTTACAGAGGAAAACCTCATGGTTCTCATGTAAAGAAAATCAATAACAAATACAAAGGCAATCCAATGAAGGTCAGCAAGTGCAAATGCTTAATTTGTGGAAAAGAAGGTCATTATGCCAGAGAATGTAGAAGCAAGAATGGAGACATTGCTAGAGCAGCGATTTACAAAGATCTGGATTTAGATCAAGATTGGGATGTAGTCTCAGCTGACATGGATGATAGCAGCATGTGTAGCATATCAGGAGATGAAGGAAAGGGTGCTCAAGCTAACACTGGAATAATCCAAGAAAGCCTTTTTATGGCATTCAGTGATTATGAAAGTGATGATGAGCCAGGGGCGTTCACTGAAAATGAAGAAGAAGCAGAAGTAGCCTACATGTTCTAACCAACAGGATTTACTCCTTATTACCCGGGCAATGCTGAACAAATTGAAGAAATGAGGAAGAATGTTGGAAACTGGAGGCCGGAAAGAGAATTGCCAGAAAAAAGTAAAAGCTGTAATCACCCTTGGAAAGAAAATTGTGTAACAGGCTTCAATACCTGTTATTACTGTGGAATGTTAACTACGGAAAGATCAAGGCTACACTGTCCCAAGTGCGAACTAACTGCATGTGCTCTATGTGCTCTTCATTACCTCAAAATAAAAGTGACTGTGGCAAAAATTGATCCAGCTGGCAAAATTACTAAAAATGAAAAAGAAGAGTCACTGAAGAACCCTTAATGCAGATGCTGAAGGAAAAAGATGAAGAAATAAAGAAATTCATCAAAGAACAAGCATTAAATGAATTTCAGGCCCAGCAGAAAGAGAAGGAATTCAAAGAGCAAATTGCTGAAGCTGTAAAGAAAAAGGAAGAGCTTCGTGCAAGAGGCTTAGAATGGCAAGTTTTCGGAGAGAAACTTAAAGAAGAAAATAAGGAGCTGAAGAAAAAGGAAGTAGACCTGTTAAATGCGGAAGAAAAGATAAGATCTATGAATGAGAAATTCCAATTGATGGGCTCTCAGAATGATAAGCTCTATGATAAAACAAAGGTTCAAGAACTCCAAATTAAAGAATTAAAGGAGAAACAGGTTGAAGATAAAGCCCTCATAACAAAGCTTAGAAAGCAGAACCAAGACCATCTTAGGGAATTGGCAGAGATGGAAAGAAGGTGGCAGGAGCAAGTAAACTCTGCTAGGAAAAATGAACAGGAACAGGCTGCACGCTCTCAGAATCAAGAGATGACTATTAAAAGGCTAAAAGAAGAATTAAAGGAATTCAGAAGGAGTACTGAAGAAACAGTCCCTCTGACTGATATCCAACAAGAAGTAGCCAACGTAGTCATGGAAACGGAGGTCGCAAGAAATGTAAATGGAGAACCATTACAAGGGCCTCTGAAGATCAGGAAGGTGGTCAATCAATTGTACAATGTTACTATAGATTTTGACATCCCCGGATGTAAGATCTTCAAGACGAAGGCAATTATTGATACTGGAGCTTCATCGTGTTTCCTCAATCGTGCCGTTGTCCCTGATGAAGCCATTGAACCAGTAAATAGAATTGTAAATATCAGCGGCCTGAACTCACAGCAAGAAGCCAGGCATAAGATAAAGGCAGGATACTTTTCAATTGAAGGAAACAAGTTTAAGATACCCCTGATCTACACCTTTGATATGACCATCAATGATGGTATACAAATGCTGATCGAAACTAACTTCTTACGAGCAATGCAAGGAGGAATTCGTATTGAAGGAGACGAAATCGCTATATACAAGAAGGTGACAAAATTTAAAACATCCAGTCACACAGAAGTTAGCCAAGTAGCAATTGAAGAACTAGGTATGGATGAGGCTGAGTACCAGATGACGGTGACTCATGAAACAGTTTATAAAGTTATAAGTCCAGACTTTATGAAGAAATTCAATCCAATCCTAGAAAGGCTAAAGGAGCAAGGGTACATAGGCGAAGATCCCTTAAGATATTGGAAGAAAAATGGGGAAATGTGCAAACTTGACATCATTAACCCTGATGTTACAATAGAAGACAAGCCCTTAAAAGACGTCACTCCAGCAATGGAAGAAGCCTTCATCAAACATATTGATGCTCTTCTAAAAATCAGAGTCATAAGGGAAAGCAAAAGCAGGCACCGCACCCGCGCCATGTTTGTAAATTCAGGAACAATAGTTGACCCAGTAACAGGAAAAGAGACAAGAGGAAAGGAGCGACTGGTGTTCAATTACGTATCCCTTAATGATAATACGTATAAAGACCAGTATTCATTACCTGGTATCAACACTATTGTTCAAAAAGTGAAGAATGCAAAGATTTTCTCCAAGTTTGACTTGAAGTCTGGATTTCACCAAGTAGCCATGGCGGAAGAATCAATACCATGGACAGCATTCATAACCCCAAACGGTTTTTATGAATGGTTAGTCATGCCCTTTGGATTGAAGAATGCACCAGCAGTTTTTCAGAGAAAGATGAATAAGTGTTTTGCAGGAACGGAAGGCTTTATAGCAGTATACATTGATGATATTTTGGTATTCTCTAAAAACGAAGAAGATCACGCAAAGCATCTCACAGTGATGCTTAAGATATGTGAAGATAATGGTCTTATTCTCTCTCCAAGCAAAATGAAGGTAGCAGTCCCCAGGATAGATTTTCTAGGAGTAATAATCGGAGAAGGAAGCATACAACTGCAGCCACATATCATCAAGAAGATCGTAGATTTTGATGAAGAAAGCTTAAAAACAAAGAAAGGTCTAAGGTCCTTCCTTGGGATACTCAATTATGCAAGGCAGCATATCCCAAAGTTAGGAATACTGTTACGACCATTGTATGAGAAAACCAATACCCATGGAGACAAAAGGATGAAGCCTTCAGACTATAAAATCATCAAAGAAATAAAGAAAAAGGTCCAGAATCTACCAGATCTTTCAATACCACCAGAAGATGCGTACATCATAATCGAAGTCGATGGATGCATGGAAGGATGAGGAGGCATAATTAAATGGAAAAAGAAGAAGGATGACCCAAGGAACACTGAAAAGGTTTGCGCCTACGCTAGTGGCAAATTCACCAAGGTCCAGTCCACCATTGATGCAGAAATTCATGCTTGCATCAACACCCTGGAAAAAAATGAAGATTTACTATTTGGACAAACAAGAGATAAAGATCAGAGCTGATTGCAGTGCGATAGTCAGCTTCTACAACAAATCCAATAGTAATAAATCCTCTAGAGTCAGATGGATGAAGTTTGTTGATGCCATTACTGGGACCGGAATAAGCATAAAAATTGAGCACATAGACGGAAAAAATAATGTCTTAGCTGACTCATTATCACGTCTTGTTAACAATTGTGTTACAGTATGTACAGCAGAGGCCAAGGATCCCAAGGAAGAGGAAATGATGATGGAAGCAGCAGCAGCAGTGTGCCAAGTCCTATCAGAAGAAGCTCAACAGGAGGACAGCCCAGAGAACTGGCATGGTACCTTACAGACCAAGGAGCCGAAAACATCTACAATCGTGTTCCAGATCTCCGACCTGTGCCAGAAAGCCTTAATCCACCACCAACAAAGATGTCATCAGAATACAGAAGGGTTCAAGCAGAAGCTAACACAAGGCCTATCGACATTAGGGCAGCCAATGCTTTACGAAGAATCGCGAATAGCATGGAACAGACATCCATCATCAGAATGGTTGAAGCAGTCGAAGAAGTCTATTCCATACTCCAGTGTAAAGGGCAAATATGCTTTGGATCAAAATCAAAGGACAACTTCTACTCAGACATATGGCCAACAATTGCAGCTGACGCCATGGAATCCAAAGATTTACTACAGCGAACCAAGAAGCTTCTTGACTCCTATAGGTATGACATCTGAAGAAGAGGATGAAGATGTAATAGTTGATCCAGGATGGGAAGATTCTTGCCTAGACATAATCAAAAAGGACCAAATTGGTAACTTAAGATATTTTCCAAGGACTCGCAACTGTCGCATCTAGAAGACCATTCATAAGCAATGACGTATATGTATATTATTGTGTGCCAGTTTGTCAAAATTTTCTCTAGAAGATGGACCCACTTTGTGCAACCCGTGGTTTCTTTTTCAAAATTTAGTGGTAAATCATTACCGCTTTTGTCAAAAGTTTGAATAATAGAGGACCCTACCCATTATCTCTTGTCGGGATAGGTAATGTGTTTAGTTTGTTATTGTCCTATATAAAAGATCGTTGGAGTCTTGTAAGGATCATCGAATCCACACATATTTCACTATAATATAAGGTGTGTTTTATATTTCGCTCTCTCTGAAAAATATAAGTTTTAGTTTTTAAACTTATTTACTTTACAACCTGGGAAAACATAATTGATATCAAAGCTCAATTCAACTAGAAAACTTGGAATTAACTGTTTAGAAACTTGAAAATAACAATATTAAACTGAGATTACACTTCTAAAACTAATTTTACAAACTAAAAGTGATAAATAAGCTTAGTCGACATGCTACAACTAAACTACAACTACCTATATCTTCATATCTGCTTCTTTCTTGATATATAGAGGTCTTTTGAGGTTCCAGCTGTTCTGTGAGACTTTCCCACTTCATTTTAGCCATTGGATTACTCTGAATTCATCCTAACCATCAAAACTGCTTTTTGGCGCAAAAAAGTCTAAAAGCAGGTATGGGTAGTTTAGGAGCAATTAAAGAAAGTTGGAAGTTTGTGATGGTGGAGGAGGTGAGGTGGGATGTAGAGTAGCCAGCTGGGGGTGGAGGTGGCAAGAAACCACCTGGTTTTGTTTATCAGTGAGTGAGGAGAAAGAGTAACAGTGATGGCGGTTTTTTTTTATAATTAAACGGGGAGTGGGCTTGGGTTGGTTTTGGGTTTGTTTGTTTTAGCTAATAGATCACAAGGAGCAATTATGTAATAATGCTGAAAATTAAGGGGTAGTTCTGCCAATATTCCCAAGTTATCATAAGGACCATATTTACCATAATTCCATAATCCAAGGATCCTTAATGATTATTTTCCAAAACAATTGATATTCAGGGACTAGTTTTGCCAGAATTCAAAGTTGAGGGACCGATTCTGTCAAGCTTCAATAATACAAGAATCATTTTGATATTTTCAAAGTTTGAATATCCCAAGGACTTGGGTTGACTTTTCTTCCAAAACAAATGCTCAGGGACTAATTTTGATAAGTTTTAAAAGTTGAGGGACTGAAACTGCCAATTATGCAAACTTTGTTTGTTTTTCATCTGTTTTTGATCATTTTGCATCTGAAACATATAAAACACATTTATGAGATATTTTCAGTATTATGATGCATATTTGAGTATTTTTGGATGTTTTGGCAGTTCAGATTGGTATAAAATGATGAGTATTTAGACACTCATCAATGATCAAAGGATTAAGAGAATGGAAATTGAGATCTAGAACAGAAAGTTTAGGAGTGCAAAAGGTGAGAAAAATTCCAGATTTAAGGAGGTATTTATAGGCAACAAATTCTGACAACTGGAGCGTGCCGGTCCCTTTAAATCAAGGCCGGCCCCCTTATAATTAAGGGGGCCGCCCAGCTGTAACGGCCAGAATTTTTGTCTTTTAGTGGGGAAAGTTTATTTGGTGAAAAACTAACTGATTTTGGTTAAAAATTTGAATTCATATATTTAGTATGAATAAAACATTTTTCTTTATTACCAAAAGTGTTTTTCAAAAATATATAATATGTTTATATAATTAAATAAACCTTGTAATACTTAATTAAATTTCCCTTTGATCATAAATTGCACTAAACACTTTGTTTATTCATACCTTAAGTGATTTGGATGTAAAGAGAATGTTAATCACTAAATACTTGTTTATGTCACAAGTTTTAGTTCTATGAGTTTATATTTTGTAATAATCAAAACATAGAGATATTGATAATATGTTAATAATGTTTTTAGGCATTATTTATGTCAACACAATCCCTTGGTGAAGATATCGGCATACTGATAACGAGAGGGTACATTTAGAACACGCACCTGACCAGCGGTAACCATGTCACGGACAAAATGTATGTCAATCTCAATATGTTTTGTCCGCTGATGCTGAACAGGGTTGGCAGACATATAGATGGCACTAACATTATCACAGTAGACAAGAGTGGCAGACAATAAAGGAGAATGTAACTCACGAAGCAGATTATGAAGCCAAACAGTCTCAGCCACAACGTTAGCAACACCCCGATATTCGGCTTCAGCACTAGAACGGGAGAGGGTGTGCTGACGCTTAGATGACCAAGATAGTAAATTAACACCCAGAAGAACACAATAACCTGAAATGGACCGTCGTGTAGAGGGGCAACCCGCCCAATCAGCATCTGTATAACCAACAAGAGAAGTAGTGGAGGATGAATATAGGTGTAGGCTAAAATCCAAGGTCCGTTGACGATACGTTTAAGAGTAGCAAAGTGTGGCTCCCGCGAATCGTGCATATAAAGACAAATCTGCTGTACTGCATAAGACAAATCCAGGCGTGTAAACGTGAGGTACTGTAGCCCACCTGCAAGACTGCGATAAAAAGTAGGATCCTGAACCGGAATACCTTCGGGGCCCAGTTTAGAATTAGTGTCAACTGGTGTTTGCGAAGGGTTACATTTGGCCATGTGTGCACGCTCAAGAAGCTGAATAGCATACTTCCACTGAGATAGAAACAATCCTGTAGAATGGCGAGTAGCAGAGATACCAAGAAAATAATTAAGTTCCCCAAGGTCAGTCATGTCAAACTCACTGTGTAAGGAAGCAATGATCTGCTGAAACAGAGCAGTAGAGGAAGCTGTAAGGATAATATCATCGACATATATAAGTAAATAAGCAACCTGAGAACCCTGTTGTAGAATAAATAATGAAGAATCACATATCGAGACATATCAGTGACGGGGGAGAATCCGTTTCAAGAAGTCTTTACAAGATTTGAGAGACGAGTAAGCTGCAACACGAGACTTTTGCCGACTGATAGTTATAAATAAGGCAACGTTCATTTATTGGATAACAAAAATAATGTTCAACAATATCTTCACTAAGATTTTATCCCTGTGACATTGGACAAAATCCCAGGCGGGATTTGGCACTTCTCCGGGTGCTTTTATCTTCACGAAACATGTCATATGAAACACTAAATTTAATATCCCCTTCACGAGTCGTTAGCCAATATTAAAATCGACTTCAAGCTTGACAAATACTTGTCATATATTTAACAACACTGGTCCTTTATAAAGAACTAGTACTAAAAAAAAAAAAAAAAAAAAAAAAAAAAAAAAAAAAAAAAATCGCTCTAGATCCACCATTCCACGTGCGGGTTATTCTACTTTAATTTAAACTTGAAGGTCATTTTACTTTCACAAAGCATCTAGTTTAGTCAATGTTTCTTTTTTATGTTTAAAGAGGTCATAGTATGTATAAACATGACATGCCCATTTGTTTATCTATGAATTCTCATATTTTTCATTCATCTCATTTATCTCTCTTTTTAAAGTAAAAAAAACACAACCCAACCACTACCAACGTCGCCAATGAACACCTCCTCCACTATTGAGCAACATGCCAACATCTTGTTGTCATTTTGAATATTTTGAACATCTTGTTGCTATTTTCGTGTTTAGAATAGGGTTACTAAAGCTTCTCTTGTATGGGTTTTTATGGTGTATGTAGTGGTTGATGGTAGTTGGTAATGATGGTGGTGGTTGACGGTGGAAGCTGGTGAGGGTATTCGTTAACACTAGCAAAAGTTAAAGGAAAACGGGGTTCGGTTAAAAGCAAACCAGTCTAGTTCAGAAAAGTATAGCATACAAGAAAACGCAACGATGGATTATTTAACAAGCAAATATAACTAGAGTAGAAAATATGAGCATGCAAAAAGGAGAATAACAACCCACGTTAAAAACTTTTTGCAAATTAGTATTTAGTTATTTACATATATAAAGTAAATATCAAAATTAAAGTAAAAGTATAAAGTTTTCAAAGTCATAAAAATAACTTTTAGTCGCAACAATGACTTTTTAACTCAAAAGTGGCATGAAAGTTCTTGTTGTTGTTTCCATTCCAACTTTTAGTCATAACTCACCTTCCAACAATTAGTTGTCATTTGAGCGCAACTAAGTATTAAAGTAAAGAAGTTTATGCTAAACTTAAATCGTGTTGAGCGCAATTTTAAATGAGGATAAGAGCAACCTTAGAGCATAAGGTGTTTTCACACTAAGTTAAGGTTTCACCCAGTGCCACATCAGCGGCACATCAGCTTTAACTTTTTCACCTTAAAAAAAATAATAAAAAAAATAAAAAAACAAAAAAAAACACTCACCTTAACTCAACTTTAACTCAACTATTTTCAAGTTCAACTTCTAAACTAAAACAGATACTTCATTTAATAACTAACATAACATTAATGCTAAAAACATTACAATACGAATTATAATCAAACTAAAAAAAATACAACGAAAAAAAATACGAAACATTTGAAATTTAAAAACATACGAGTTACAAATACTTATTCATCGTCTTCGGAATCTTGTTGTTGTTGTTGTTGTTTTCGTTGAAAACATTTTTGCCACACATGTTCCATAAGGTCTTGTTGGAGCTGAGTGTGCATTTCTTAGTCGCGTATTTCTCTTGCCATGCGATGGTAGGTATCACATCTGTCGACCCACCTTTCTTGCCTCAAACGTGGTGACGGATCCGACCCACCTTTCTTGAAATTGATTTATAAAGTTATCATGCCCAAACCCAAATCCATTATATAAGTAATTCGTTAATTCTAACACAAATACTAGTAAATCCTTTAAAAGCTTCAAAATAAGGTGTCACGCCTCGCGCCTTTTCATGCCTTAAGAGGACGCCTTGGTCTGTTTCGTAACACCGAGGACACGACTCACGACTTAGCGATGCCTTAGAGGCGCTAAGGCGCGCCTTTTAGAACCCTGATCTTAATAGACAAGTTACCCCTCTATCGTTGAAGACTGGCCACAAAGTTCAATTATCAATCACGAAAGAAAGAATATGGTCGATAACTTTGTACTAATTAGTATATCTAATTGGTATATGACTGAGCCTAAACCGTCAGATAATATTGATCAAGGAAATTGGTCAACAAAATCAAACAGTCTAAGGTCAATGCTCCGTGGATAGTATAGTTTTTCCCCGGGTCGTTATGTCCCGACGAGATTGCAATGGTGCTTGAAAACGTTTTTAGGAATGAGTGGCACTAAGGACAGTAACCAAAGATGATTGGGAAGTGATTATACTACTGATTGCCTGGTATTTGGACAATTTGAAACAATATTAACAACAACAGATATACAGATATGATTACACAAACACAAATTGAAAATCAGATTTGTTTACGGACAGAGAAAAAGGTGAGATTTAGACAATTTTTACAACTACAGGGGGTGCAAGTGAAAATTTTACAAACTTAATTATAAAAGAAAATTATTATTTTTTTTGATTATTTTATTATTCAATATTAATTATTTAAATAAAACTATTTAACTATTTAATTAAAACTAATTAACTTAAAAACTTAATAATACAAATTTAAACTAGAAAATTGTAAAATTAATTTCTAAAAGTCTAAAATGACTTAAAATAAGATTAAAAATTAAAAATATGTATTTTTGTCTTTTTGTGGTTTTTTTATTAATTAAATACTAATTATATTAATTAAACTATTTAAACTAATTTAAATTACTAATAATACTAAAAATGACTTAGAAAATTAAAGAAAAATTTATAAATCTAATTAACCATCACAGGAATCCTAAAAAAGTATAAAAAGTTTCTAAAAATTATATTTAGACTATTTTACTAATTATTTACTTAATTATTAATTAATATCTAATTAACTAAATTAATTAAGAAAAGTAAAAATTGAATAGTAGAATTAAAGAAACTATTTTCTAATAATCCTAAATGATTTATAAAACCTAGGAAAAATATAAAAAGTTACTGTTGTAAATTAAAAATTAATAAAACTATTTAATTACTAATATTACTTAATTATTTAATTAAACTAATATTAATTCTAATAATTACTAAATTAAAAGAGAAAAATATAGAAAAATTACTGAAAATACTTTAAGGTAAAATAAAATTAAGAAAAATATAAAAATGATGAAGTGCTTAATAATAAGCTGAAAAGAAAAAATTAAAAAGATAAATCCTATTAAATAGAAGCTATCACTATTTTTAAATTTGGTTTTTGTTGGTTTTTCTTATTGACAGTTGATTATAAGCTAAAAATAAGTAACTTTTGTGAAAAGACTTTTGATATAGTTTATTTATAAGCTATGTGCACCCCCTTGTGCTTAATAGTGGACTTATTAGCTTATTAGGACTTATGCACCTTTTGAAAAAGCTTTGAAATAGACAAATGAGCAACAACAGATGATTAACAACTAGAAATAAGGCAAAGGACACAAATAAGCACTCTGGATAAGCTATAATGAACCAAATAAGCACTTATCAAAATACTAGGCCAAAACAGGCCAAACACATGAACTTTGGACCTCTGTGGGGTCCACAGAAGTCAAGGGAAGTCCAAACTAAGGATTGACCTATCAAGGTGAACTGGTCAACTTTCAAATAAGCCAATAAGTTGTGCTTATTGCTTATTTTTGAGCACTGGGTGGTGCTTGGAACTTGTGGTCAAACACTGAGTACTTAGTGTACTCAGTGATATGGGACAAGGTTGAAGCTGCTTCCAGCCCTACCAAATAAGCCAAAATTAAGCACTTAAACTCAGAACCTTAAATCTGGGTTTATGGGGTTTCCAAAAAGCCAAAAAGCTACGGATGGAGTCCACTAATGAATCAGCTATGGTCTTGGGAATATTGGTCACTTATACTGATGACTCAGTATAAAGGGTTGAAATAAGCAAACTTTCAAGGCCAAACAAGCTATGCTACTTAGTACTGAGATCCAATTTTATGATTAATCCTAAAAGTACTACTAATTACCTTTTCAAAAAGCTAAAAATCAAGACCTAAGGTTTTGGTTTGCACCCTGGAGGGGGGTTTGAAATTTTGACCAAAATCACAAGTACCCTGGTGCAGGGCAGTACCTTGCCCTGCAGGTCTAAATAAGCTGTTGTATAAGCTACACAAAAATCTCAAAAATAAGCAGGTGGTGGGATCTTGTAGATTATGTGACAGACAATAGCTTGTGAAAAGCTCAGGGTCTCAATCCTAACTCAAAAATCACAATAAATCTCCCAATTTTTGGATTTCTGAAACAAGTATGCTTTTGACTTTTTGAAATTATGAACTTAGGTTGACTTTTGTGAGATTCTAATGATCACTGATGATTGAATAAGTTATATTAAGCTATAATAAGCCTGAAATGAGCTAGGTGAACATCTTTTGTATTGAAATGAAGGATTTGAGTTCAAAACTCTTGACAGTGAGTTCACAAAATGAGATCAAATTGATTTTTGACTATTTTCTTTTGAAACTACCAAAATGACTTTAGAACTAAGAATCCCCACAATAAACCAAATACCACCACAATAAACCACAAGAACCAAATCACTAGCTTGAACCAAATACCACCTAATAAACCACTAGGTGAGATGTTTGAACCAAATACCACCACAATAAACCACAAGAACCCTGCCTAATAGCTTGAACCAAACACCCTCTAATCTAACTGTTTTGAAAGATTTTCAAGGAAAATGATATTTTTAGACCATGAGACTGATTCCTAACAGCTTATGAAGGTGAAATAAGCTAAAACAAGCATAGAAACAACAGGTTTAACCACAAATACACAAGATCCTCTAATGTGCTATTTAAATAGTGAAAATGAAATACTAAGCAACTACCAATTTTAATTAACAAGCTACTGATTTAAAGCAAGATTAACACTAACTAACACTAAACAAGCACAAATAAGCCAAATAAGCAGTCATATAAGCTATGCTACAGTAGAAATTTAGAAATGAGATTATAGGCTTACAATGTGCAATCCTGCCAAACCATGAACCAAGGACCAAAGATCTTTCCTATAGAATCCCCACAGATTCACTAGCCCACAACCATCCAAGATTTACTGTGCTCCAGCTTTCTCCACCATCTTCTTCATTATTTTTTATTTTTCTTTATTTATTTATTATTATTATTTTTTTGATTTGTTGATACTAAACTGCTTTTAAATGTTTCTAAAAGCTTTTCAAAGCTTTCTGGGAGCTTATATGTGCCTAGGAGTCCATACCATTAAACAGAAACTACAACAAAGCTTAATTAGATTTTTGAAATAAAATGGAAATTGCATATACTGAGATGTGAACTGAAACTTGATTTTTATTATTGGAAAGAGTTTAGATTACACTGGAAACATGAAATACAATACTTGAAAGCTAAATCATACACTAAAAACTTGAAAATTAATTATACGACATAAAAATAACTAAGTTATGCTAATAATTCTTCCTTACTGCTTTCCTCCCTTCTATAGCTGAGGATTAGAGTTCAGTGGGACCCTCTGAGTCTTTCCCACTTCTTTCTAGACCATTGGGTTGGTTTGAGATGATCTTGACCCTTTAAATCTTTTTGGCGCCAAAAGATATAACTGCAAATTGCACTGTGGATATGCAAGAGGGGGGGGGGGGTGGTGGCATTTATTGTGGTTTGTTTTGTTAGGTGAGGGTAGTGGTTTGGGCTGTGATGGAGGTGATGGGAGGTGGGTGACGGGACTGAGTTGCAGGGTGCAACTTGGGAGGGAAGGAGACAGGGTCAAACGGGTGTTGACCGTTCTAAATAATCAAAGGGGGATTAGGCTGGGGTAGGTGTTGGGCTAGGGAAAGGGTTTGGGCTTTGGTGATGTTTTTATGTTTGGATTGGATTTGGTATTGGGTGTTTTATAATAAAAAGGGATCCGTTTGGTTTGTGAAATTTATTACAAGGACCAATTTTGAAAAATCTGAAAATCCAAGGGCTGAGTTTGCCATTCTTCCAAAGTTCACAATGGGATGAAACTTTCCCATCCTCAATAGTACAAGGACCCTTTTTTGATTTTTTTCATTTTTGAATTTCCTAGGGACCAAATCTGCCAAATTGTAAACTTCAGGGACCAAACATGTAATTTCACCAAACTTTCCAACCAAGGACCATTTCTGCCAAAGAAGAGTAGCACAAGGACCAAAAATTGATTTTCTCAAAGTTTTTACATCCTAGGGACTATTTTTGTTAATTTTGCAAAGTTGAGGGACTAAACTTGTAATTTTGTGAAATTTTACACCAAAGGACTAAATATGTAATTTGTGATTCAAAAAGGACCTTTGGTGACTTTTTCATGTTTTTAGAATAACCATTTTGATAACTTTTGAAAGTTGAGGGACTGAAACTGCCAATTATTCAAACTTTGTTCATTTTTCATTTGTTTTTGATTATTTTGCATCTAAAACATATAAAACACATTCCTGGGATATTTTCAGTATTATGATGCATATTTGAGCGTTTTTGGATGTTTTGGCAGCTCAGATTAGGTAAAAATGATGAGTATTTACACTTTGAAGTACCAGCTATTATGCCGATATTTTGAAAAACTTGGGTTTGAAAATTTGAAACTTGGGCAAGTGTGGGAATAGCATTTTTATTTTTTCAAGATTACTTTATATACAACAGCATGAGGGACTCCCCCATACTAGTTTTGTAGAAAAGAGAAAGAAGTGAGAGATATGGGTGAAAACCCATATTTTGCTAACTTTTGTTCACCAAGTCACTAGCTTGACTCGATCCCCGAATTCATTTGTCCATGGGGAAAGTTTGGAGATCCGGGACAACCATGGATGGTATGTCCTCTCCAAAATAGTGTTTCAAACGATGACCATTCACTTTGAAGTTAGGACCCTCGGGTTGAGATAACTCAACAGTCCCGTATGGGTATACTTTTGCAACAGTGAATGGTCCAGTCCATCGGGTTTTTAATTTCCCCGAGAAGATCTTTACCCTTGAATTGAAAAGAAGGACTTTGTCACCGACGTTAAAAATGCGGTTCTTAATCTTGGAGTCATGGATCTTCTTTGTCTTTTCTTTGTAGATCAAAGAGTTCTCGTAGGCTTGATCACGAAGTTCGTTTAATTCATTGAGTTCAACTTTACGGTGATCACCCGCTTTATGAAGGTCGTAGTTAGCCTGTTTCAAGGCCGAATAGGCTTTGTGCTCGAGATCGATCGGTAAATGACACGCCTTCCCGTATACAAGCTTGTAAGGAGTACACCCGATGGGTGTTTTGTAAGTTGTACGGAAGGCCCAAAGTGCATTATCTAGTTTGTCCGACCAGGAGGCACGGTTTTCATCTACAGTCCTCTCAAGAATCCGTTTAATACCACGGTTTGAAGCTTCCACTTGCCCACTTGTTTGTGGGTGATACGCGGTAGAATGACGGTGAGTAACACCGTACTTAAGCATGACTTTTGCGAATTGATCATTGCAAAAGTGGGTACCGCGATCACTATTTATGTCACGGGGAGTTCCAAAACGAGCAAAGAGGTACTTCAAGAATTTTACAACAACTCGGGCATCGTTGGTGGATAAGGCTTTGGCCTCAACCCATTTTGACAAATAGTCAACAGCCACGAGTATGTACTTGTTTCCATGAGAAGATGGGAATGGCCCCATAAAATCAATGCCCCAAACGTCAAAGATTTCACAAACTTGAATGGTATTTTTTGGCATTTCGTTCTTTTGTGAAATATTCCCGTGACGCTGACAAGCATCACAAGCTTTGACTAATTCGTGGGCATCCCTATAAATTGTGGGCCAATAGAAACCGGAGTCAAACACCTTTTTGGCAGTGTAGTTAGGACTTTGGTGGCCCCCGGTGGGTCCAGCATGGCAAGCCTTGAGAATATCAGTGGCTTCCTGTCTGTAAACACATCGCCTGATGACTTGATCGACACAGATTTTGAACAAATAGGGGTCGTCCCAGAAGTAATGTTTAACGTCTTTAAAGAATTTGTTTTTCTGTTGGGACGACATCCCCTTCACGATGAAGTTCCCCGCATGGTAGTTTGCAAAGTCGGTAAACCATGGGGTAGTAGAGTCACCACGAAAAGAAACCACATTGAGTGTCTCGAGAGGAAATGTTTCATTTATTTCCTGTTTCTCGGACACACCCTGGTGAGGGTTTTCTAATCGTGAGAGATGATCAGCAGCAAGGTTCTCGGCTCCTTTTTTACCACGGATAATGATATGAAATTCTTGCAGGAGGAGAACCCAACGGAGTAGTCTAGGTTTTGCATCTTGTTTTGCAAAGAGGTACTTCAAAGCCGAGTAATCCGTATACACTACGCATTTAGTCAGTATCAAGTATGGCTGGAATTTTTCAAAGGCATACACCACAGCTAATAGTTCTTTTTCAGTGGTGGTGTAATGACTCTGAGCCTCGGTCATAGTTTTGCTTGCGTAGTGTATAGGCTGAAAGTATTTTTCTTTTCGTTGCCCCAAGACCGCACCTATGGCAAAATCACTAGCATCGCACATAAGCTCGAAAGGTAGGTCCCAATTGGGGGCAACAAGAATCGGTGCCTCAGTAAGCTTTTTCTTCAAGGTTTTAAAAGCTTCGATGCACTCAGGTGAGAAGATAAAAGGAGCATCCTTCTCGAGAAGATGGGTCATAAGTCGGGCGATTTTGGAGAAATCTTGAATAAACCTACGATAGAAGCCGGCATGACCCAAAAAGCTCCTAATACCTTTGACGGTAGTGGGATTAGGTAATTTAGCGATGACATCAATTTTGGCTTTGTCAACCTCAATCCCGTTTTTTGAAATTTTATAGCCGAGGACAATGCCCTCTTTAACCATAAAATGGCTCTTCTCCCATTTGAGACTCAAGTTCGTTTCTTTACAATGTTTTAGCATCTTTTCCAAATGGGAGAGACAAGACTGGAATGAATCCCCGATGACTAAAAAGTCATCCATAAATACCTCCATGGTTTTCCCGATAATGTCGGAAAAGATTGACATCATGCACCTTTGGAACGTGCCAGGTGCATTACATAAGCCGAAAGGTATACGTCTGTAGGCAAAAGTTCCGTAGGGGCAGGTGAAGGTAGTTTTCTCTTGATCCTGTCGATCAATGGGGATTTGGAAGTAACTCGAGAAACCATCGAGGAAACAGTAGTATTCATTCCCCGCTAATCTTTCGAGCATTTGGTCCATAAAAGGCAAAGGAAAATGGTCTTTACGGGTGGCTTCATTCAACTTATGATAGTCAATGCATACTCGCCAACCCGTGACCAAACGAGTTGGAATCAACTCGTTTTCCTCGTTTGTTACAACGGTTATGCCACCCTTTTTAGGAACGCAATGAATTAGGCTAACCCAAGGACTGTCAGATATAGGGTAAATTAATCCCGCATCAAGAAGTTTTAAAACTTCTTGTTTGATAACTTCGTGGATTTTAGGATTTACCCTCCTCTGATGTTGCACTGTTGGCTTAAAGTCATCCTCCATCAAGATTTTGTGTGTACAAAAGTCCGGGCTAATACCCTTAATGTCGGAGAGTTTCCAAGCAATTGCTTGCTTGTGTGACTTAAGAACCTTTATGAGTGCAGTTTTCTCCTCATCTTTCAAGTCTTTAGCAATAATGACGGGTAATTTATCATCACCCTCCAAAAATGCATACTCTAGATGAGGAGGCAAGCCCTTGAGCTCGACCTCGGGAAATTCTTCAGATTTTTCAATAGACTTAATTTCCGCTTTATGAAGTTCTTTTGGAGACGGAGAGGGTGAAGGATCGTCATTTAACAATCTTTCAACAAGAAGAATACCCCTGATTTGTGCTAAACCGTCAGATATTATTGACCAAGGTCAAATAAGTCAAAGACAGCTCAGGCCAATTCTCCGTGGATAGTATAGTGTTTCCCCGGGTCGTTATGTCCCAGCGAGATTGCAATGGTGTTTTGGAAAATGTTTCAGGAATGAGTGGCACTAAGGACAGTAGCCAAGATGATTGGGAAATGATTATGCTACTGATTATTTGGTATTTGAACAATTATTAACAATAACAGATATACAGATATAATTACAAATACACAACTTGGGAATCAGATTACAGTTAGAGAAAAGTGGGATTTAACAATTTACAACTACAGGGGGTGCAAGTGAAACTTTTTCAAACTTAAAATAAAAAGAAAATTTAAAATGAACATGAATTTATTTATTGGATTATTTTAATATTTAAACACTAATTAATTAATAAAACTTATTTAAAAAGTAATTTAAATCTAATTTAAATTAAACTAAAAATGACAAAGGCTACAAACTAAACTAAAAACTTGCAAAAATATTTTCTAAACCTCTAAAAGAACTTGAAGAAAGTATAAAAATTAAAAAGAAATGTTTTTGTCTTTTTGTGGATTTTCTATTAATTAAATACTAATTATATTTAATTAAACTATTTAACTAATTTAAATTACTAATAATACCTAAATGACTTAGAAAATTATAGAAAAAATTACAAACCTAATTAACCATCACAGGAATCCTTAAAAATAATAAAAAGTTTCTAAAAATTATATTTAGACTATTTTACTAATTATTCACTTGTTTATTAATTAAAATCTAATTTAACTAAATTAATTAAGAAAATTAGAAAATGAATAGTAGAATTTAAGAAACTATTTTATAAAAGTCTTAAATGATTTATGAAACCTAGGAAAATTATAAAAACCTACTATTGTTAATTAAAAATTAAGGAAACTATTTAATTACTAATATTATCTAATTTATTAATTAAACTATTTTTAATTCTAATAATTATTAAACTAAAAGAGAAAAATCTAAGAATATTACTGAAAATACTTAAAGGTGACAGGAAATTAAGAAAATTATGAAAATGATGAATTGCTTATTAATAAGCTAAAAAGAAAAATTAAAAAGATAAAATCTATTAAATAGAAGCTATCACTAATTTTAAATTTGGTTTTTGTTGGTTTTTCTTTTTGACAGTTGAAAATAAGCTAAAAATAAGAAACTTTTACAAAGACACTTTTACAATAGCTTAAAAATAAGCTATGTGCACCCCCCTTTTAGCAAACAGTGGACTATTTTGTATTTTTAAATAAGCAAAAGCTAATGAGAAGCCACACAGAGCATACAAGCTTTAAATTATAGTACAAACAACTAAATTGAACTGAAATAAGCAAAGAAGGATGGAAAAACACACTGGATAAGCTGAAAACCTCAAATAAGCACTTATTGATACTACATAGTCCAAACAGGCCAAATCAAGAACCTTTGGTCCCTTGTAGGGTCCACAAATAAGCTCAGGGGTCCAAATTGAAAGTTGATCCCAAAAGCTGGTCTGGTAAGCTTCACAATAAGCCAATAAGCAGAGCTTATGGCTCACTATTGAGCTTTTGGCAAGCTTATGAACTTTGGTGCAAACATTGAGTACTCAGTGTACTCAGTGTGATGTGGGTAGCTTGTGGTGACAAGCAGGCTAGGGGCAAGGCTACTAGGGTCAAAAATAACAACTGGTATGTTGAGTTGGGCTAACAAGCTTCCTAAAATGCCAAATTTTGAAGGCTTATGTCCAAAAATAAGCTCTTAATGAGCTTATGAAACCAGGCTCATACCCCTGGAGCAGGGGAGACAAATGGTTCACAGGGTGATTTTGAATAAGCTTTTCAATAAGCAAATGATGACCAAACTCAGATGTTCTTTTTGAAAAATGGAAACAAGCAACAAAATCTCCAGAAAACACAAAATGTATTTGATTTCAATCCCTAATGAACCCTGTGCATGCTTTTAAAGATCTGTCCATTTGACAGATGAAAACTTTTGACTTTTTGAAATTTTGCACAAGTTTGACTATGGTGACTTTTGATCCTACTCAGATTACTGAAAATGATATTAAAGGATGAAGTGAAGGTAAATTAAGCTATCTTAACTAATTATGTAAAGATTTGAGTGATTAAGCAACCTCTAAACTTCAACTGTTACACTGAAATGTGATTTAACATGAGATTTGACTTTTTCACAAACACATACTGGATTTTATGCGTTCATAGACCTAATAGATCCTAATGTGATGTGTTTCAACCAAACTCAACAAAAACAACAAGCTTGAACTCCCTAGAGTCTACTGAACCAAACACTCCTTTAAAATTGCACAAATGAGATTTATGAAGCAAAAGAGTGCTAAGGGATGTGAAACTGATTTGCAGCAACAAAATATGAACTAATGACCCTAAATGAGCACAGAAAATCAAGACTTAACCACTAATTACCAGGATTACTACTAATGCTATTTTAACTGTTTTACTAGGATAATGAATAACTATAAATATTAACTAACAAGCTACTAATTTTACTCAATATTAGCACTATCTAACACTAAATAAGCTCAAATGAACAAGGATAATCAGATAGTAAGCTATGCTACAATGCAGAACTAGGAATCAAAGAAAAATTGGGAAATTTGAACTCACTTGAGACCCTAGCTAAACAAGGGCACCCAAATGGGCAGCTACAAGCTCTAGCTTGTTATAAACAAGCTAGTACAGTCCTTCTTGCCCCTCCATTGCAGGCAACTTCCATTAGCTTTCCATAGTCCAAGCAAAGGTACTTATTTTTTTGATTTTTCTATTTTTTTTTTTTTTTTTTATCTTTTTGATTTAGAACTAACACTAATATGATTTTAAGTTTAAATTAAGCTAAACTTAGTTAATTTAGGGTACTGAAATAGTAAATGCTAGCTTTTATCAGAACATAAGCTAAAATGAAATTTTAAAATTCAAAAGTGAAAAATGGAATTTGAAACTGATAACTTGATATCTTTATTGCTAAAACCTTGAATTACACTAGGAAAACTGAAATTACAACTTTGAAACTGAAAAGTACAATTGAAATTTGAAATTAAGCTAATACGACATTAATTTTTTTGCTAATTAACTACTACTCATCTCTGCTCCATTCCTCTCCCTTAAATAGGGGTCTTCTAGGGTTTGCGATGACCTCTGAGTATTTCCCACTTGCAATCTTAACCTTTGGATATCTAAAAATCAATCTTGGCCGTTTAACTGATTTTGGTGCCAAAATTGGTGGAGTCCAATTGCTTCTATTTACGTGTGTTAGAGAAGGGGCATTAAATGCACTTTGGCCTGTTTGGTGCAATTGGGGTGGTGAGGTGGTTTGGGCAGTGGAGATGGGACAGTGATGGTGGGGGATGGTGAAGTGATGGCTGTAAGTTGGGTGGGAAAGGAGTGGTGGTGTTGTTTTGACCTAGGTTTGACCACAGGGTCAAACTTTCACCCTGGTATTGATATCAAAAGGGATGGGAATGGGCCTGTGGGAGAGTGGGCTTGGCAAGGGAGTGGGCTGGGTCTATTTTATGGATTGGATTTGGTTTTGGGTGGGTAATAATATTAAGGGTCCGGTTTGGTATGGATTTAACACAAGGTCCAATTTTGTAATATTCCGTATGTTGAGGGGCTGATCTTGTGATTATTCCAAAGTATTTCATGGGGTGTATTTTGCCATATGAGAATATTATAAGGACCTGTGTTGAATTTTTCACATATGAAACCCCAGGGACTAATTCTGCCAAATCACCAAACTTCAGGGACCTGATCTGTAATTTCACCAAACTTTGCAACCAAGGACTATTCCTGCCATATATGAGAAGTACAAGGACAAAATTTTTTTTTCTCAAAGTTTTAATATCCCAGGGACCATTTTTGTCAATTTTCAAAGTTCAGGGACTAAACTTGCAATTTTGTGAAACTTTGTACCAACGGACTAAATATGTCATTTTGTGATTTAAAAGGACCTTTGGTGACTTTTTCAAGTTTTTAGAATAACCAGGGACTAGATTTGACAACTTTTGAAAGATGAGGGACTGAAACTGCCAATTATGCAAACTTTGTTCATTTTTCATCTGTTTTTGATTATTTTGCATCTGAAACATATAAAACACATTCCTGGGATATTTTCAGTATTTTGATGCAATTTTGAGTGTTTTTAGATGTTTTGGCAGCTCAGAATAGGTAAAAATGATGAGTGTTTGAGCACTCATCAATCCTCCACACTAAAACATTGCTAGTCCCTAGCAATCTCTTGAGAAAAACTTAATGGATTTGAAACTCTTTACCAAAAGCCATCACTTCTGGAGTAGCCAAATGTATCAGTTCAAGTAAGAACTATGGTCCACTTGATAACCATGTGATTTTGAGCAAACCACCAGCTGTCAACGGGTTTGATTTGTCTTTACCAAAAGCCGTTTGCTTCTGGACTAGCCAACTCTTGATGGACTAAGTCAACATCTTGGTGAGCTGATTACCAATTATGGTTTTTCCACTGCCTTTACCACAAGCCATAATCTTACGAGCTAGCCAACTCATTCACTTTTTTGGATATGGCGAGTTGATTTACCATAAAATTTTGGGCAAATTGCAAGCCATCAACGGATTTGAGATATCCTTACCAAGAGCCGTTTGCTCCTGGATTAGCCAATCCTTTTGTCGTTTAGACATGGCGGACAGATAACCACAAAAATTTTGAAATAAAGTGAAAAATTTTTGAAAAATTTGGGCCAAAATGGGGGTACTTAGAAAGTATTTTGTGATAAAATTCGCTAGAATTCCCCCCCCCCCCCCCACCCACACTTAGAATTGAATATTGTCCTCAATATTCAAAGTCCCGGCTATTATGCTGACTCTTTGAATGGAAAAGGTAATATTCTAAGCTAACTGTGGAAATATCGTTTTGATTTTTCACTTTATTTATATGTACATACACACACATTTTTTTTTTACTTGAAACTTAAATACATATTTACTTTGAAAAAGGTGGGGGACGGCCACTCCCCCACACTAGAGTGTTAGAAAGTAGAAAGAAGTCAGAGATATGGGTGAAAACCCATATTTTGCTAATTTTTGTTCACCGAGTCTCTAGCTTGACTCGATCCCCGAATTTATTGGTCCATGGGGGAAGTTTGGAGATCCGGGACAACCATGGATGGTATGTCCTCTCCAAAATAATGTTTCAAACGATGACCATTCACTTTGAAGTTGGGACCTTCTGGTTGAGATAGCTCAACAGTCCCGTATAGATATACTTTTGTAATAGTGAATGGTCCAGTCCATCGGGTTTTTAATTTCCCCGAGAAGATCTTTAACCTTGAATTGAAAAGAAGGACTCTGTCACCGACGTTGAAACGCGGTTCTTAATCTTGGAGTCGTGAATCTTTTTTGTCTTTTCTTTGTAGATCAAAGTGTTCTCGTAGGCTTGATCACGAAGTTCCGTTAATTCATTGAGTTGAATTTTATGGTGATCACCCGCTTTATGAAGATTGTAGTTTGCATGTTTCAAGGCCCAATAGGCTTTGTGCTCGAGCTCGATCGGTAAATGACACGCCTTCCCGTATACAAGCTTGTAGGGAGTACACCCGATGGGTGTTTTGTAAGCTGTACGGAAGGCCCAGAGTGCATCATCTAGTTTGTCCGACCAGGAAGCACGGTTTTCACCTACGGTCCTCTCAAGAATCCATTTAATACCACGGTTTGAAACCTCCACCTGCCCACTTGTTTTTGGGTGATACGCGGTAGAAAGATGGTGAGTAACACCGTACTTAAATATGACTTTTGCGAATTGATCATTGCAAAAGTGTGTACCGCGATCACTAATGATGGTACGGGGAGTTCCAAATCGAGCAAAGAGGGATTTCAAGAATTTCACAACAACTCGGGCATCGTTTGTGGGTAAGGCCTTTGCCTCAACCCATTTTGACAAGTAGTCAATAGCCACGAGAATGTTTTTGTTTCCACGAGAAGATGGGAAAGGCCCCATAAAATCAATACCCCAGACGTCAAAGATTTCACAAACTTGAATGGCATTTTGTGGCATTTTGTTCTTTTGTGAAATATTCCCGTGACGCTGACAAGCATCACAAGCTTTGACTAATTCGTTGGCATCCTTATAAATTGTGGGCTAATAGAAACCAGAGTCAAACACCTTTTTGGCGGTGTAGTTAGGACTATGGTGGCCCCCGGTGGGTCCGGCATGGCAAGCCTTGAGAATAGCAGCGGCTTCTTGTCCGTAAACACATCGCCTGATGACTTGATCGGCACAGATTTTGAACAAATAGGGGTCGTCCCATAAGTAATGTTTAACGTCTTTAAAGAATTTGTTTTTCTGTTGGGACGACATCCCCTTCACGATGAAGTAACCCGCATGGTAATTTGCAAAGTCGGCAAACCATGGGGTAGAAGAGTCACCACGAAAAGAAACCGCATTGAGTGTCTCGAGAGGAAATGTTTCATTTATGAGAGGATCACTTGATTTGATAACACACTATGAGGTGTTGGACCTTTGTAATGTGTATATGTGATACTTTGAGTGAATATAATTAAGTATGCGGAATCTACTTAACCACACTTAGATTGTTTATTGGAAATGGAACTGTGATGCTTGTGTTTATTTAACAAAGAACAATGAAAGTATTTCACCAAATGATTCAATATTATTCAAAATAATACGAGTGATCTTCACTATCACTAGGGTTACAAAGACCTTGAATCTTGTGTTTTGTTCTAATGTTTTTCTATATGTATATGTCTATCACTATCACACTCGTCACATGCATATATATACACATATCTAAGATCTTCCTTTTATAGTCCAAGGAAAGATCTTTTACAATCTATATGACTCATCTTAAATACTAGCTTATGACTAAGCTTCATTCTAGCTAGTTGATGACTTATCATATCAGTCATTAAGATACAACATGTATCTAGGATTACAACTCACTTGGAGTGTTCAATTTTATGACTACAACAAAGATATTTGTCTTGTATATGAGTCAGTAGAATAAGTCGTACTTATCTACACAGCTGTTTGTATGAGACATAGTAGCATCAGCAGAATCCATCAGCAGAAACACTATCAGTAGAAACCTTCTTCAGCAGAATCCATCAGTGGAAACGTGCTTTGTGCTTTATCAGCAGAAACGTACTTGATGTATTTCCTTAAGCCTTTATACTGATTCTTCTGATTATTTAATTCCCAACAATTTATTTCCTGTTTCTCGGACACATCCTGGTGAGGGTTTTCTAATCCTGAGAGATGATCAGCAGCAAGGTTCTCGGCTCCTTTTTTATCACGGATAATGATATCAAATTCTTGGAGGAGGAGAACCCAACGGAGTAGCCTCGGCTTTGCATCTTGTTTTGCAAATAGTTACTTCAAAGCCGAGTGATCCGTATACACTACGCATTTGGTCAGTATTAAGTATGGCCGGAATTTTTCAAAGGCATACACCACAGCTAATAATTCTTTTTCAGTAGTGGTGTAATGACTCTGAGCCTCGGTCATAGTTTTGCTTGCATAGTGTATAGGCTGAAAGTATTTTGCTTTTCGTTGCCCCAAGACCGCACCTATGGCAAAATCACTAGCATCGCACATAAGCTCAAAAGGTAGGTCCCAATCGGGGGCAACAAGAATTGGTGCCTCGGTAAGCTTTTTCTGTAAGGTTTCAAAAGCTTCGATGCACTCAGAAGAGAAGATGAAAGGAGCATCCTTCTCGAGGAGATGGGTCATAGGCCGGGCGATTTTAGAGAAATCTTGGATAAACCTACGATAGAAGCCGGCATGACCCAAAAAGCTCCTAACACCTTTAACGGTGGTGGGATGAGGTAATTTAGCGATGAAATCAATTTTGGCTTTGTCAACCTCAATCCCGTTTTTTGAAATTTTATGGCCGAGGTCAATGCCCTCTTTAACCATAAATGGGCTCTTCTCCCAGTTGAGACTCAAATTTGTTTCTTTACAACGTTTAAGCATTTGTTCCAAGTGGGAGAGACAAGACTGGAATGAATCCCCAATTACTGAAAAGTCATCCATAAATACCTCCATGGTTTTCCCGATCATGTCGGAAAAGATTGACATCATGCACCTTTGGAACGTGCCTGGTGCATTACATAAGCCGAAAGGCATACGTCTGTAAGCAAAAGGTCCGTAGGGGCATGTGAAGGTAGTTTTCTCTTGATCATGTGGATTAATGGGGTTTGGAAGTAACCCGAGAAACCATCGAGGAAACAGTAGTATTCATTCCCCACTAGTCTTTCGAGCATCTGGTCAATAAAAGGCAGAGGAAAATGGTCTTTACGGGTGGCGTCATTTAACTTGCGATTGTCAACGCAGACACGCCAACCCGTAACCAAACGAGTTGGAATCAACTCATTTTCCTCGTTTGTAACAACAGTAATGCCTCCCTTTTTTGGAACACAATGAATTGGGTTAACCCAAGGACTGTCCGAGATAGGGTAAATCAATCCCGCATCAAGAAGTTTTAGAACCTCTTGTTTGATAACTTCGTGGATTTTGAGATTTACCCTTCTCTGTTGTTGCACTGCTGGCTTAAAGTCATCCTCCATTAAGATTTTGTGTGTACAAAAGTCAGGGCTAACACCCTTAATGTCGGAGAGTTTCCAAGCAATTGCTTGCTTGTGTGACTTAAGAACCTTTAGGAGTGCAACCTTTTCCTCATCTTTTAAGTCTTTAGCAATAATGACGGGTAATTTATCATCACCCTCCCAAAATGCATATTCTAGATGGGGAGGCAAGTCCTTGAGCTCGACCTCGGGAAATTCTTCAGATTTTTCAATAGACTTAATTTCCGCTTTATGAAGTTGTTTTGAAGACGGAGAGGGTGAAGGATCGTCATTTAACAATCTTTCAAGAAGAAGAATGTCCCCCTCCGGGTCAAGATAGTTTTCATCAATCTCATGAGGGATTGAGCTATCCTGAGCAAGAAAAGCCTCGACCTCTTCCAGAAGGAAGTCACTTCCCTCAAACGGAGTGAAAGAAGGGGAACAGTCGGATATGATAGGCTCAGAAGAAAGAGTGGTACTGCCACTTGCTGAGAACCCGAGGACTTCTTAAGAATACTCCTCTGATGCAACATCGATGATGTCAATTTGGTTTACCGTTTCAGCGTCATAATTGGAGGAGTATCTTGAAGTCTGATCAAGATTGAATGTCATAGCTTCACCACCAACACGTAAAGTGATTTCTTCCTCAAAAACATCGATTAGAGCACGATCCATTCTTAAGAATCCCCTCCCGAGAATGAGAGGAACTCTTGGGTCAGCATCGAAATCAACAATCACGAAATCTGCCGGAAAATAGAACTTTCCTACTTTCACGAAGATATCTTCGGCAATGCTGAGAGGACGAGATATAGTATGGTCTGCAAGCTCGAGAGTCATGCAGGTAGGAGTGAGAGCAGGAAGAGAGAGTCTCTTCCATAATGAGTGAGGCATAAGGTTAATGCTTTCACCAAGATCGGCCAAGGCAACGCATTCAACCATCCCCGGGAAAATGCAAGGAATGAGAAATTTCCCGGGATCTCCAAGCTTTTCGGGAATCTTTTTCAAGAGCACTGCTGAGCAATGCTCGTTCAGTGGAGTTTTAGCCATCTCACAGAGTTTTCCTTTGTTGCTTATCAGATTTTTTATTGTTGAAGCAAATTTAGGCATTAGAAGAAGAGCATCCGCGAAGCTAATATCGAAATGTAACTCTTGGAAAATTTGGTAAAATTTTTCCATTTGATGATTAGCTTTTTCGCGGTTCTTTTGATCATTCAATCGTGAAGGATATGGAATTGAAGGCTTGGGATTATTCTTTGGAATTTCATCAGGAATTTCCGGAGGATCAAATACAACTTTTGACTTACGAGTCGGGACCGGGACAACTTGAGGGAGGACGTTGTTGGTACCTCCGTTATTAGTAGGAAGTACCGTGTTCGTGGTAACCTTAGGTTCACGTTCCGCTACCTTAGTAGGAGGAGAAGAAGAGGTAGAGGGAATCGTGGGTCCATTGTATGATACCCCACTTCGGGTAGTGATCGCTTTGACATCGCCCATCGGGTTAGCGATCGTGTTGCTCGGTAATGTTCCCGGGCCGGAGGGTCGATCATTTAAAGACTTCTGAAGCTCAGAGATCTTGCTGATTAGTAATCGATTCGTTTCCTCTTGTGCTTTCATGAATTGTTTTAACACTTCATTGGAGGAAGACGAGGGTTGAACAACGTTTTGATTTTGGTTAGGAAAATTTTGAACACGGTTGTTTTGAAAATTTCCTTGGTTTTGGTTGTTGTTACCCTGAAAATTATTTCTCTGATTGAAATTACCATGATTGTAATTCCCTTGACCTTGGTTTCTTTGAAAATTTCCTTGAAAACCTTGATTTTGATTGCCATTTTGAAAATTGTTTTGATTAAAATGACCTTGATTTTGGTTCGGGTTTTGGAAATTCGGGTTTTGACCTTGGTTAAAATCTCCTCGATTCTGATTTTGATTCGAGTTACAGTTTTGATTTTGGTTAAAACCGGGAGGTCCGAGAAAATTGTTGGAACGATTGCTTAAAAGATTACGGTCCCCTTGTGGTTGGTAAGAGTTACCCCCCATGTCGTAGGAACCTTGAGCAGCATAAATGTTCTCTTGAGGAAAGCCAGTAGTAGTTGGACACTCGGAATACACATGTGGGCCTCCACAAGTTTCACAACTTCGGGCCACGGCTTTCACTTGTTGATTTTGAACTTGTTGATTTTGCATAGTTTGGTTCATTCTCAACACAGCCGTAGAGATATCATCCATCTTTTTAGTGAGAGCCACTATTTCAGGAGATGATGATGAAGGAATAACTGATTTACATGACTCATCCCTCTCCGTAGAGGAATCCCAAAAGTTATGGTGGGCAGTCATGTTCTCAAATAGATCATAGCATTCTTCGGGACGCCTTTTCATAAAGGTCCCACCAGCTGCAGCATTGAGAATATCTCGGTGCCTCAATGTCAGACAATTATAGAAGGTATCTATGATGGTAACTTGTAACATATTGTGGTTAGGGCACCGATCAATTGCTAGCTTATAACGTTCCCAAGCCTTAAATAGAGACTCATCGGGACGCTGCCGGAAGTTGCTGATATCATTTCGTAACTTAGTAACCATGGAAGGTGGAAAATATTTTGCTAAAAACTTGGTTACCATTTCATCAAAGGTACGAATAGAATTCTTTAGGAGTCGGTCAAACCATGCAGTGGCATGATGGGTGAGAGAATAGGGGAAGAGATACAGCTGGAGGGCATCATCGGTGACACCATGCTGTTTCATGCTTTGGGGGACGGTAAGGTATTCAAGACGCTTGTTAGCATCGTCACCCGGTAATCCGTGAAATTAACACGAATTTTGGACTTATTGGATCATGTGGTGCTTGAGGCCAAAGTCCGTAGCCTCAATAGTGAGTGGTGCAATAGGTCCGCCCCTCCCTTGCATGGTAGGCTGGCACAACTCCTCCATCGTTTGGAGATCGGGAGCTGGCTCATCTTTGGGAGGGTCAGGGGGTGGTGGTGGCCCGTCGTCCATTTCTGTTTTAGGTTCTTCAATAACAGTACGTAGCTCGGGTACATTTTTCTGACTTTTACGCTTTGTTTGTGAACGAGTGCGCATGCACTAAAAACAATTTTTCAAAACAAATTCGAGGCCAAACAACAGGGAACTTAAATCCAATAATAATAAGTGAATGGCTTCTTTAAAAAAGGTACACCACTCACAGGGATACAATGGCAAGTTTTAATCTTTAGTTTGAGAACTTATTATGTCCACACCCCCAGTTGGTAGGTGTTCTGCCTTGGTTAGCGATGGTAAGATTTTATGTATTTATTAACAGAAAAATTGTTTTTGGGCTTTTGGGTGTGTGTGCAAAAAACTTTGAGAAATATTTTTGGAACTGATTCGTTAACCGAAATCGCTCCTTTAAGATTACTCGCAGGCTGGCAGGAGAGAAGAATGGATCTCTCTTCAGTTCGCAATTTAATGTCAGAACTTACCTTATACCAACTGTTTCAGGTTGTAATCTTAAAAAAACGAAGTAATTTAACTTCATGGTTTGTTTTGTTGTTTTTGATTTTTTTGGTGTTGTTAACACTTCAGGAAAAGTGTTAATGAACTTTTTGATATGATTGATATTTTTAAAAACCTTTTACAAAAGTGGTGTAATTTGTGCAGGGAGGGTTTTGAAAACTACTAAACTTAAAACGATTTTTAAAACACGTAACAACCTCCCCGGCAGTGGCGCCAAATTTTGATTGGTGCTATACCGTCAGATATTATTAACCAAGGTCAAATAAGTCAAAGACAGCTCAGGCCAATTCTCCGTGGATAGTATAGTGTTTCCCCGGGTCGTTATGTCCCAGCGATATTTCAATAGTGTTTTGAAAAACGTTTCAGGAATGAGTGGCACTGAGGACAGTAGCCAAGATAATTGGGAAATGATTATGCTACTGATTATTTGGTATTTGAAAAATTATTAACAATAACAGATATACAGATATAATTACAAATACACAACTTGGAAATCAGATTACAGTAAGAGAAAAGTGGGATTTAACAATTTACAACTACAGGGGGTGCAAGTGAAACTTTTTCAAACTTAAAATAAAAAGAAAATTTAAAATGAAAATGAATTTATTTATTTGATTATTTTAATATTTAAACACTAATTAATTAATAAAACTTATTTAAAAAGTAATTTAAATCTAATTTAAATTAACTAAAAATGACAAAGGCTACAAACTAAACTAAAAACTTGCAAAAATATTTTCTAAACCTCTAAAAGAACTTTAAGAAAGTATAAAAATTAAAAAGAAATGTTTTTGTCTTTTTGTGGATTTTCTATTAATTAAATACTAATTATATTTAATTAAACTATTTAACTAATTTAAATTACTAATAATACCTAAATGACTTAGAAAATTATAGAAAAATTTATAAACCTAATTAACCATCACAGTAATCCTAAAAAATTATAAAAAGTTTCTAAAAATTATATTTAGACTATTTTACTAATTATTTACTTGTTTATTAATTAAAATCTAATTTAACCTAATTAATTAAGAAAATTAGAAAATGAATAGTAGAATTTAAGAAACTATTTTATAAAAGTATTAAATGATTTATGAAACCTAGGAAAATTATAAAAATCTACTGTTGTTAATTAAAAATTAAGAAAACTATTTAATTACTAATATTATCGAATTTATTAATTAAACTATTTTTAATTCTAATAATTATTAAACTAAAAGAGAAAAATCTAAGAAAATTACTGAAAATACTTAAAGGAGACAGAAAATTAAGAAAATTATGAAAATGATGAATTGCTTATTAATAAGCTGAAAAGAAAAATTAAAAAGATAGAATCTATTAAATAGAAGCTATCACTAATTTTAAATTTGGTTTTTGTTGGTTTTTCTTTTTGACAGTTGAAAATAAGCTAAAAATAAGAAACTTTTACAAAGACACTTTTACAATAGATTAAAAATAAGCTATGTGCACCCCCTTTTAGCAAACAGTGGACTATTTTGGATTTTTAAATAAGCAAAAGCTAATGAGAAGCCACACAGAGCATACAAGCTTTAAATTATAATACAAACAACTAAATTGAACTGAAATAAGCAAAGAAGGATGGAAAAACACACTGGATAAGCTGAAAACTTCAAATAAGCACTTATTGATACTACACAGTCCAAACAGGCCAAATCAAGAACCTTTGGTCCCTTTTAGGGTCCACAATAAGCTCAGGGGTCCAAATTGAAAGTTGATCCCAAAAGCTGGTCTGGTAAGCTTCACAATAAGCCAATAAGTAGAGCTTATGGCTCACTATTGAGCTTTTGGCAAGCTTTTGAACTTTGGTGCAAACACTGAGTACTCTGTGTACTCAGTGTGATGTGGGTAGCTTGTGGTGACAAGCAGGCTAGGGGCAAGGCTACTAGGGTCAAAAATAACAACTGGTATGTTGATTTGGGCTAACAAGCTTCCTAAAATGCCAAAGTTTGAAGGCTTATGTCCACAAATAAGCTCATAATGAGCTTATGAAACCAGGCTCATACCCCTAGAGCAGGGGAGACAAATGGTTCACAGGGTGATTTTGAATAAGCTTTTCAATAAGCAAATGATGACCAAACTCAGATGTTCTTTTTGAAAAATGGAAACAAGCAACAAAATATCCAGAAAACACAAAGTGTATTTGATTTCAATCCCTAATGAACCCTGTGCATGCTTTTAAAGATCTGTCCATTTGACAGATGAAAACTTTTGACTTTTTGAAATTTTGCACAAGTTTGACTTTGGTGACTTTTGATCCTACTCAGATTACTGAAAATGATATTAAAGGATGAAGTGAAGGTAAATTAAGCTATCTTAACTAATTATGTAAAGATTTGAGTGATTAAGCAACCTCTAAACTTCAACTGTTACACTGAAATGTGATTTAACATGAGATTTGACTTTTTCACAAACACATACTGGATTTTATGCTTTCATAGACCTAATAGATCCTAATGCGATGTGTTTCAACCAAATTCAACAACAACAAGCTTGAACTCCCTAGAGTCTACTGAACCAAACACTCCTTTAAAATTGCACAAATGAGATTTATGAAGCAAAAGAGTGCTAAGGGATGTGAAACTGATTTGCAGCAACAAAATATGATCTAATGACCCTAAATGAGCACAGAAAATCAAGACTTAACCACTAATTACCAGGATTACTACTAATGCTATTTTAACTGTTTTACTAGGATAATGAACAACTATAAATATTAACTAACAAGCTACTAATTTTACTCAATATTAGCACTATCTAACACTGAATAAGCTCAAATGAACAAGGATAATCAGATAGTAAGCTATGCTACAATGCAGAACTAGGAATCAAAGAAAAAATGGGAAATTTGAACTCACTTGAGACCCTAGCTAAACAAGGGCACCCAAATGGGCAGCTACAAGCTCTAGCTTGTTATAAACAAGCTAGTACAGTCCTTCTTGCCCCTCCATTGCAGGCAACTTCCATTAGCTTTCCATAGTCCAAGCAAAGGTACTTATTTTTTTGATTTTTCTATTTTTTTTTTATCTTTTTGATTTAGAACTAACACTAATATGATTTTAAGTTTAAATTAAGCTAAACTTAGTTAATTTAGGGTACTGAAATAGTAAATGCTAGCTTTTATCAGAACATAAGCTAAAATGAAATTTTAAAATTCAAAAGTGAAAAATGGAATTTGAAACTGATAACTTGATATCTTTATTGCTAAAACCTTGAATTACACTAGGAAAACTGAAATTACAACTTTGAAACTGAAAAGTACAATTGAAATTTGAAATTAAGCTAATACGACATTAATTTTTTTGCTAATTAACTACTACTCATCTCTGCTCCATTCCTCTCCCTTAAATAGGGGTCTTCTAGGGTTTGTGATGACCTCTGAGTATTTCCCACTTGCAATCTTAACCCTTGGATATCTAAAAATCAATCTTGGCCCTTTAACTGATTTTGGCGCCAAAATTGGTGGGGTCCAATTGCTTCTGTTTACGTGTGTTAGAGAAGGGGGCATTAAATGCACTTTGGCCTGTTAGGTGCAATTGGGGTGGTGAGGTGGTTTGGGCGGTGGAGATGGGACAGTGATGGTGGGGGATGGTGAAGTGATGGCTGCAAGTTAGGGGGAAAGGGGTGGTGGTCTTGTTTTGACCTAGGTTTGACCACAGGGTCAAACTTTGACCCTGGTATTGATATCAAAAGGGATGAGGATAGGCATGTGGGAGAGTGGGCTTGGCAAGGGAGTGGGCTGGGTGTATTTTATGGATTGGATTTGGTTTTGGGTGGGTAATAATATTAAGGGTCCGGTTTGGTATGGATTTAACACAAGGACCAATTTTGTAATATTACGTATGTTGAGGGGCTGATCTTGTGATTATTCCAAAGTATTTCATGGGGTGTATTTTGTCATATGAGAATATTATAAGGACCTGTGTTGAATTTTTCACATATGAAACCCCAGGGACTAATTCTGCCAAATCACCAAACTTCAGAGACCTGATCTGTAATTTCACCAAACTTTGCAACCAAGGACTATTCCTGCCATATATGAGAAGTACAAGGACAAAATTTGTTTTTCTCAAAGTTTTAATATCCCAGGGACCATTTTTGTCAATTTTCAAAGTTCAGGGGACTAAACTTGCAATTTTGTGAAACTTTGTACCAAAGGACTAAATATGTCATTTTGTGATTTAAAAGGACCTTTGGTGACTTTTTCAAGTTTTTAGAATAACCAGGGACTAGATTTGATAACTTTTGAAAGATGAGGGACTGAAACTGCCAATTATGCAAACTTTGTTCATTTTTCATCTGTTTTTGATTATTTTGCATCTGAAACATATAAAACACATTCCTGGGATATTTTCAGTATTTTGATGCGATTTTGAGTATTTTCAGATGTTTTGGCAGCTCAGAATAGGTAAAAATGATGAGTATTTAAGCACTCATCAACCCCCCTCCGGGTCAAGATAGTTTTCATCAATCTCATTTGAGATTGAGCTATCTTGAGCAAGAAAAGCCTCGACCTCTTCCAAAAGGAAGTCACTCCCCTCAAACGGAGTGAGAGAAGGGAAAGAGTCGGATATGATGGGCTCAGAAGAAAGAGTGGTACTGCCACTTGATGAGAAACCTAGAACCTCCTGAGAATACTCCTCTGAAGCAACATCGATGATCAAGGTTGAATGTGACGGCTTCATTACCAACACGCAAAGTGATTTCTTCTTCGAAAACATCGATTAAAGCACGACCCGTTCTTAAGAATCCCCTCCCGAGAATGAGAGGAACTCTTGGGTTAGCATCGAAATCAACAATCATGAAATCTGCCGGAAAATGGAACTTTCCTACTTTCACGAAGATATCTTCGGCAATACCGAGGGGACGAGATATAGTACGGTCTGCAAGCTCGAGAGTCATGCAGGTAGGAGTGAGCTCAGGAAGAGAAAGTTTCTTCCAGACTGAGTGAGGCATTAGGTTAATGCTTGCACCAAGATCGGCCAAGGCAAAGCATTCAACCATCCCCGGGAAAATGCAAGGAATGAGAAATTTCCCGGGATCTCTAAGCTTTTCGGGAAGCTTTTTCAAGAGTACTGCTGAGCAGTGCTCATTCAGTGGAGTTTTAGCCATCTCACAGAGTTTTTCCTTATTACTTAACAAACTTTTGATTGTTGATGCAAATTTAGGCATCAGAAGAAGAGCATCCGTGAAGCTGATATCGAAATGTAATTCTTGGAAAATTTGGTAGAATTTTTCCATCTGATGATTAGCTTTTTCGCGGTTCTTTGATCATTCAAACGTGAAGGATATGGAATTGAAGGCTTGGGATTGTTCTTTGGAATTTCATCAGGAATTTCCGGAGGATCAAATACAACTTTTGACTTGGGAGTCGGGACCGGGACAACTTGAGGGTGGACGTTGTTGGTACCTCCGTTACTAGTAGGAAGTACCGTGACCGTGATAACCTCAGGTTCACGTTCCGCTACCTTGGTAGGAGGAGAAGAAGAGGTAGAGGGAGTCGTGGGTTCATTGTATGATACTCCACTTCGGGTAGTGATCGCCTTGACATCGCCCCTCGGGTTAGCGATCGTGTTGCTCGGTAGTGTACCTGAGCCCGAGGGTCGATCATTTAAAGACTTCTGAAGTTCAGAGATCTTGCTAACCAATAACCGATTCGTTTCCTCTTGTGCTTTCATGAATTGTTTTAAAACTTCATCGGAGGAAGGCTGGGGTTGAACAACATTTTGATTTTGGTTAGGAAAATTTTGAACACGGTTGTTTTGAAAATTTCCTTGGTTTTGGTTGTTGTTACCCTGAAAATTGTTTCTCTGAATGAAATTACCCTGATTGTAATTCCCATGACCTTAGTTTCTTTGAAAATTTCCTTGAAAACCTTGATTTTGATTGCCATTTTGAAAATTGTTTTGATTAAAATGACCTTGATTTTGGTTCGGGTTTTGGAAATGTTGGCATGAATATTACGATATTTAATCTAAACATCCTCTTCATGTTTTGATGATGACAAAGATGTAAGTTACTACATATAACGTAAAGTGCTTAAGTTACTTGTGATCACAATTCTTCTATGCATTCTTACGTCAACAAGCCTCGACATTTCAACGTCTCAAGTATGCTTCAACAATCACTTAAGGTATGGATAAACAAGTGTTTAATACATCTCATGGTCAAAGGGGTATTTAATTAACTAATACAAAGTTTATTTAATTATATAAACATATTATATATTTTTGAAAAACACTTTTGGTAATAAAGAAAAATGTTTTAATCATGCTAAATATATGATTTCAAACTTTTAACCAAAATCAGTTAGTTTTTCACCAAATAAACTTTCCCCACTAAAAGACAGAAAATCTGGCCGTTTCAGTAGGGCGGCCCCTTTAATTATAAAGGGCGGCCCCCTTAATTTTAAGGGGACCGGCCACGCTCCCCTGTCAGATTTGGTCAGAAATTTTTCCCTATAAATACCACCTCAAACCTGGAATTTTTCTCACCTTTTTGCACAAAAAATTTCAGATCCAATTCTCTCTAAACATCCTTCTAAAACCCTTTGATCATAAGATTATTAATCTTTGTTTCAAGTGATCCAATTTCTCATCACTCAAAGTGCAAGAGAAGAATTCTCCCTATCATAAAGCCAAAGATGTATTAGGATCTAGTTAGTGCTTATGTGAAGTTGTGAGTTATGTATATGTAATAAGTAGATCAAGATGATCTTACTTAGTAGTGATTCAATGAGTGAGTAAGAAGTAGTGGGAGGAAGTAGTAGTGTGGAGAAAACATGTAGTTGTGAAGATGTAGGTGTGTGATTAAGTAGTGGAGATTAGAAGAAGTTGTGATGAAGCTGTGAAGTCGTGAAGACGTGAAGAAGTTGTGAAGCCGTGAAGAAGTTTAGAAGAAGCTGTGATGAAGTTATGAAGTCGTGAAGACGTAAAGAAGTTGTGAAGCCGTGAAGAAGTTTAGAAGAAGTTGTGATGAAGTCGTGAAGTTGTGTAGAAGTTGTGTAGTGATCGAAGTTGTGTTGTGTGATTGGTTCTAGCTACTATTAGAACTCGACATTTAGCTTAGTGTCGTTAAATGGTGTAAGCAAAAGTTGTGTACGGTTTTCTCCGCCAAAAGGGAGCTTGTTGAGTAGTGAAGAAAACTCTCGAGTAGGTGACTCGGGGAGTGGAGTAGGAACAAGGAAGGTGTCCTTGTAGCCGAACCACTATAAATCATCGTGTCTGGTTTGCATTTCCTTTCTCTTATCTCTTATCATTTGTTCTTGCATTTCTCGCTTTACTTCTATGCTTGCCTACATGTCTTAGTTGTTGCTTATATAGTTGTGATGATTGATTGCGTTGAACATAGTAGTTAATATTGTGATTGTGTGTATAATTGCATGATATGGTCAAATAGATTATTATTCACACTTCTCATATTAAGTTTAACTTGATAGATAATTTGATACAAAACATTTTAAGATTTTAAAAGGAAAACGTATTCACATAAAGATCGACCAAAGCTCCATTCATAAAACTAAGTTTTTCCAAAAGCTTACATATATAATTGATCATATTGATTATATGTTGTTTTCATACTAAACTCTAATTGAAGTTTTCCAAACAAACAATTGAATAAATTTGAATCAACATTTTGAAACAAAGTTTTTATAAAATCAAAAAGAAGGGAAAACTATTCAACCCCCCTTCTAGTTTTCCACAGGAAATTCGGGTTTTGACCTTGGTTAAAATCTCCTCGATTCTGATTTTGATTCGAGTTACGGTTTTGATTTTGGTTAAAACTGGGAGGTCCGAGAAAATTGTTGGAACGATAGCTTAAGAAATTACGGTCCCCTTGTGGTTGGTAAGAATTACCCCCCATGTTGTAGGAACCTTGAGCAGCATAAACGTTCTCTTGAGGATAACCAGCAGTAGCTGGACACTCGGAATACAGATTTGGGCCTCCACAAGTTTCACAACTTCGGGCTACGGCTTTCACTTGTTGATTTTGGAGGGTTAGATTCATCCTCAACATAGCCGTAGCAAAGTCGTCCATCTTTTTAGTAAGAACCGCGATATCAGGAGATGATGATGAAGGAATGACTGATTTACATGACTCATCCCTCTCCGAAGAGGAATCCCAAAAGTTATGGTGGGTAGTCATGTTCTCAATTAGATCATAGCATTCTTCGGGACGCCTTTTCATGAAGGTCCCACCAGCAGCAGCATTGAGAATATCCTGGTGCCTCAATGTTAGACCATTATAGAAGGTATCTATGATGGTAACTTGTAACATATTGTGGTTAGGGCACCGATCAATTTCGAGCTTATAATGCTCCCAAGCCTCGAATAGAGACTCATCGGGATGCTGCCGGAAGTTGCTGATACCATGATGAGTGTGTAAATACTCATCATTTTTACCGTATTTTAACTGCCAAAACACAAGAAAATACTCAAGAATGCATCAAAATAATGAAAATATCCCAAAGATCGTGTTTTATATGTTTCAAATGCAAAATGATTGAAAACAAACGAAATACGAACAAAGTTTGCATAATTGGCAGTTTCAGTCCCCCGACTTTCAAAAGTTGTCAAAACTAGTCCCTAAGCGTTTATTTTGAAAGAAAAGTCAAACCAAGTTTTTAAAAATCAAAAACTACCAAATAATGATCTTTGGGTGAAAAGTTTGGAAACTTTACAATTTCGGCCCTTCAACTTTGAAACTTGGCAATTTTGTTCCCCGGGAATTTAATTTTGGAAAGCAAACATCAAAGGTCCTTGGGTAATTAACGAATGGAAAAATTTGGCCCTTGTGGTGACTTTGTGAAATTGGCAGAAACCACCCCTCATCTTCAGTTATTACACTTTTAGTCCTTGTGATTTCCTAAGTTACTAAACCATTTGGACCATATGTGTAATTTATAAACAAAACCAACAAACCCTTTAATATACCAAAGACCCAATCCCAATAACTACCCTTGGCCCAATTTAACCCCAAGCCCAAAACCAAAAACAAAAACAAAACATAATACGTTTTCATAAAACGTATATCTTAACCCTAGTCAAACCTTCCCAGTCAAAACATCCATCTCTTTCACCCCACTTTATTCCCCCCCCCCCCCCCCCCCCCCGTGACCTGCTTCCCGCCATAACTCCGATCACCATCCAACCATCATTTTCACTGTTTGTCTTCCACACCTTATTCCAATCCCACTACCATACTCCCCCACTCACAAAACCCTACCTAACCATGCCATGTCACCTATCCACATGACTAATTGGGTGCCAATATGAATCAAGGGCTGAGATCAAGTTTAACATCATCAAAGGCTGGGAATGGTCAGGAGAAGAAGCCAGAAAAGCACAAGTGGAAAGGAACCCTAATTTTCACATCCTAGTATAAATAGAAAACTGTGTAACCATTGTTTAGTAGTAGATTTTAGTAGTTAAATAGGTGATAGTCAATTAGGTTTTAGTTGTATTCAGTAATGTTTTAGTTTTAAACCATTTGTACCTCCTTTTTAAATTCAATGCAAGTTTAGAGAAGTTTTTACTTAACTGTTACTAATCCGCTTATTTTACTGCTTATTTTCTGCCTTCATACTGCTTATTTCTAGCTTACTATAGCTATTTTGGTTTAGTTCAAGTTCATTTTACAAAGTTTGTATCAGAATTTTATCTTTATCTCTCTTTTGATAAAATTTATCAGTTACACCTCTGTAATAGACTGTTTGGCACAGGCTCCTCTTGGGAGTTTCACTGAACTTTGACTTTCAAATTTGTTTGATTTAGTTATACCTAAGTTGATTTAGTAGTTTTCTAATCACTTTTAGTAGTATCACTCAAGTTCCTAGTTTATAAGTTGATTTTTCAAATTTCAATTTCCATGGGATTCTCACACAGCTTAGATTAGATTTTGTATGTTTTAAAAGTTTTAGTTGTAGTGATAGGCTGGTGCTTTTCTTTCTTTCCCTTCCCCTGAGTTTAGCTCTGGATTGCTTGTTTCCCCGCTTAGGGGCTGGGCTGTTGCTTATGTTGATGCATCGGCAGCCTGGCTTTTGAGTTATTGAAGCTCATTTGTTACTACCATACTACTTATTTTAGACGAGGATTGCCCATTTAGGACTCCCCCTAACCTACTTTTGTGACTTTCCCTTAGATTAGTTTTAATCAGCCCCCGAAGTAGCTAGTTAAGCCATTATGTACAGCAGCCCTGCATCAGCCCCCTCACAAGCTTGATGTGAGCTCAGTTCTAGCCCTTAGGCCCCCCCCATTTAGCCTGTTGTAACAGTAGCATGTTGTCCCACTTACCTTTTAAATTTGAATTTAGATAGGTCATAGTAAGAATTTATGCTTGGTCTTGGGTTACAGGAAGTTTGTAGTGTGGGACTTTTGATTTTCAACTTAGATTCGGTGCTCGAACTTATTTCCTTGCTTATTTTTGCTTTGCAAATTGTTGAATTCCAACCAGCAGGTCTGCTCATTTAGACCCTTTTGCAGCAGCTTTTGTAAGTTCCTAACGAGCTTAAATCTGTTTCAATTTTGGTCCATGTGATCCTTTGTTGGTCTTAATTGTGAGTTTAAGGTAATTAGTGCATTCGCCACTTTTATTTTAGTTTATTTTGGTGCTCTAAATCACCCCTTAGGACTGTTTGAATCACTTTAGTTTAGCCCTGCTATGAACCTGGTCCCCATAGTCCCTTTAGTTGCCCACTAGTTCTTTTTATTTTCTAATTTAGTTGCTAGCTTGTTTTATATTAGCTTTTCAGTTTAAAAGTTTTCATTTTAGCTTAAAATACCTTTACTGCTTATAAATCTAGTTTTTTCTGTGTTTAAAATTGGTTTCCAAGAATAGTTGTAGTTTTATTAAATGCTTATTTTAACTTGTTTAATAAGTTTTTGCAATAAATGATGAAAAATAAAACTGATTTGTAAAAAGGTATAGGCCAGGTTCGAACCTGTGACCTATAGCCTAAACCCAAAACCACACCCATACCAACTGAGCTCCCTTGTGTTTATTGTTAATGTTTGTTTTCATTTGATATTTATAGTAGTTTAGTCATAATTGTTTATTACTAGTTCAGTCCTTATTGTAGCTTATTTAACTGCTTATTTGTAATTTTTTTTTGTACTTTTTATTTTTCCTAGCTGCATTTTAGTATAATAAACTTTCCCAAAATTTTTCATAATTTTCTAAATTGTTTTACTATTTTTCTTGCATTTACCTTATTATCTTATTTTTTAATTCCTTATAAAAAATATAAAAGCCAAAAAATGTTTTTCTTTTTCTCAAAATTTTCTTTTACATTTTAGAACGTAGGAAAATCAATTTCGCACTCGTAGGCCTAGCGTAGCTTAGAATTCACGTTTTAGTTTGCGCATTCGCGTTTTTATTAAAATTATTTTTACGTTTTTAAATCTAGTACGTTTTAGGTTTCCCTAGCTTCCTAATTTTCATTCCCGTAGGATTTTCAGTAGATTTTAAGTTCTAATTTTCATTACCTTGTTTGTGTTTATGTTTTAGTTACGTTTGTTTAATTTTTCGTACGTTATTTTAATTTCTCGTTATTTCACAATACCAAATAATCAAAACCATTCCTTACAAGCATTTTAATCACGAATCTCGTACGATATTGCCCATTCACACCTCATTGGGACACGACCCGGGTAATCACTTACCCGGTATCACATATATATATTGTATTCACGAGTTTTCGCAAGTCTTCCTTTTCCTAAAGGTTGATTAGTGAATTCCACTCACGTCTACCTTGTATATACTTTTGATACGCACTCAAAAATGCATTATCATACCATTTCGTAACTTGGTAACCATGGAAGGTGGAAAATATTTGGCTAAAAACTTGGTTACCATTTCATCAAAGGTACGAATAGAATTCTTGGGGAGTCGGTCAAACCAAGCAGTGGCATGATGGGTGAGAGAATAGGGGAAGAGATACAGACGGAGGGCATCATCGGTGACACCATGTTGTTTCATGCTTTGGGTGACGGTAAGGTATTTGTCAAGATGCTTGTTAGCATCGTCACCCGGTAATCCGTGAAATTGACACGAATTCTGGACTTGTTGGATCATGTGGTGCTTGAGGCCAAAGTCTGTAGCCTCAATAGTGAGTGGTGCAATAGGTCCGCCCCTCCCTTGCATGGTAGGCTGACACAACTCCTCCATTGTTCGGAGATCGGGAGCTGGCTCATCCTTGGGAAGGTCAGGGGGTGGTGGTGGCCCGTCGTCCATTTCTGTTTTTGGTTCTTCAATAACAGTATGTAGCTCGGGTACATTTTTCTGATTTTTACGCTTTGTTTGTGAACGAGTGCGCATGAACTAAAAACAATTTTTCAAAACAAATTCAAGGCAAAACAACAGGGAACTTAAACCAATAATCACAAGTGAATGGCTTCTTTAAAAAAAGGTACACCACCCACAGGGATACAATGGCGAGTTTTAATCTTATGTTTGGGAACTTATTATGTCCACACCCTCAGTTGGTAGGTGTTCTGCCTTGGTTTGCTGTGGTGAGATTTTTATGTATTTATTATTAACAAAAAAATTGTTTTGGGGCTTTTCGGGTGTGTGTGCAGAAAACTTTGGGAAATATTTTTGTTATCGATTCGTTAACCGAAATCGACCTCTTTAAAATTACTCGCAGGGTGGCGGGAGAGATAAATGGACTCTCTTCAGTTCGCAATTTAATGTTAGAACTTCCGTATTCCACCTGTGTAGGTTGTAATCTTAAAGAAACCGAAGTAATTTAACTTCACGATTTGTGTTGTTGTTTTTGATTTTTTTTTTTTTGGTGTTGTTAACACTTTAGGAAAAGTGTTAATGAACTTTTTGATATGATTATATTTTTACAAAAACTTTTTACAAAAGTGGTGAAATTTGTACAGGGAGGGTTTTGAAAAATACTAAACTTAAAACGTTTTTAAATACGCAACAACCTCCCCTGCAGCGGCGCCAAATTTTGATTGAGCCTAAACCGTCAGATAATATTGACCAAGGAAATTGGTCAACAAAATCAAACAGTCTAAGGTCAATGCTCCGTGGATAGTATAGTTTTTCTCCGGGTCGTTATGTCCTGACGAGATTGCAATGGTGCTTGAAAACGTTTTTAGGAATGAGTGGCACTGAGGACAGTAACCAAAGATGATTGGGAAGTGATTATACTACTGATTGCTTGGTATTTGGACAATTTGAAACAATATTAACAATAACATATATACCGATATGATTACACATACACAAATAGAAAATCAGATTTGCTTACAGACAGAGAAAAAGGTGAGATTTAGACAATTTTTACAACTACAGGGGGTGCAAGTGAAAATTTTACAAACTTAATTATAAAAGAAAATGAAATTAAAAAGAAAATTATTTTTTTTTTGATTATTTTATTATTCAATATTAATTATTTACATAAAACTATTTAACTATTTAATTAAAACTAATTAACTTAAAAACTTAATAATACAAATTTAAACTCGAAAATTCTAAAATTAATTTCTAAAAGTCTAAAATGACTTAAAATAAGATTAAAAATTAAAAATATGTATTTTTGTCTTTTTGTGGTTTTTTTATTAATTAAATACTAATTATATTAATTAAACTATTTAAACTAATTTAAATTACTAATAATACTAAAAATGACTTAGAAAATTAAAGAAAAATTTATTAACCATCACATGAATCCTAAAAAATTATAAAAAGTTTCTAAAAATTATATTTAGACTATTTTACTAATTATTTACTTAATTATTAATTAATATCTAATTTAACTAAATTAATTACAAAAATTATAAAGTGAATAGTAGAATTAAAGAAACTATTTTCTAAAAATCCTAAATGATTTATAAAACCTAGGAAAAATATAAAAAGGTACTGTTGTAAATTAAAAATTAATAAAACTATTTAATTACTAATATTACTTAATAATTTAATTAAACTAATATTAATTCTAATAATTACTAAATTAAAAGAGAAAAATCTAGAAAAATTACTGAAAATACTTTAAGGCAAAATAAAATTAAGAAAAATATAAAAATGATGAAGTGCTTAATAATAAGCTGAAAAGAAAAAAATTAAAAAGATAAATCCTATTAAATAGAAACTATCACTATTTTTAAATTTGGTTTTAGTTGGTTTTTCTTATTGATAGATGATTATAAGCTAAAAATAAGTAACTTTTGTGAAAAGACTTTTGATATAGCTTATTTATAAGCTATGTGCACCCCCTTGTGCTTAACAGTGGACTTATTAGCTTATTAGGACTTATGCACTTTTTGAAAAAGCTTTAAAATAGACAAATGAGCAACAACAGATGATTAAAAACTAGAAATAAGGCAAAGGACACAAATAAGCACTCTGGATAAACTATAATGAACCAAATAAGCACTTATCAAAATACTAGGCCAAAACAGGCCAAACACATGAACTTTGGACCTCTGTGGGGTCCACAGAAGTCAAGGGAAGTCCAAACTAAGGATTGACCTATCAAGGTGAACTAGTCAACTTTCAAATAAGCCAATTATGCAAACTTTGTTCATTTTTTATTTGTTTTTGATTATTTTGCATCTAAAACATATAAAACACATTCCTGGGATATTTTCAGTATTATGATGCATATTTGAGTGTTTTTGGATGTTTTGGCAGCTCATATTAGGTAAAAATGATGAGTATTTACACACTCATCAGTATATCGTGCCCAATTAAAAAAGGACAAAGAAAAAAAATATTATGGATAAAGAAAAAACCAAAGAAGAAAATGAAAGAGATTCTGACATTGAAAAAAGGTAACTGGATTTGTAGTATAACTTTTATATACTCGGTTCGTCTCAAAATAAATGTCTAGTTTGATTTTTTTAAGTTTTCTTTTTAAACTTTGTTCTTGAATATTTTTATTTGTGTTATATAATAATTAATGAAAATTATAACAGTGAATATACATTTAAAATCCAATCTAGTCATATATTTGGATCAAATCTTATATACTAAAAGCTTAAGTAGCCTTATAAATGTAAAGTGGTCATAATAAATGGCTCACAAATTGAAAGTGAAATATGCAAGCTCCAAGCAAACCAACCATCTCACGAATTGAATGTCAGGAAGATGAAGTAAAACATAACCAATTGAGAATAAATGCAACAATAATCTTTTCGGTTGGTTTTTGAAGATTATAAATAGCCACTGTCACCCTTTTCACCACATCATTTTTCCCGATCTTCACCAACATAAAACAATCAATAACCCATTCAAATCCAATAACCTTAATCGAACAACGAACAACAACCAACAACAAACAACTTCATGTCTGACAACCGACAACAACAAATCCAAAACTATGACTTAAAAACTGAAGAAGAAAAAAAACCAATCCTACTAACTAGACACAACCATGAACCCTCACAATCACAGAACTACAAGAATCGAATTTGTTGAAGCCTAGCTTCATTAATATCCGAACTTATTCAAGAAAGGACTATAACAAAACTATTACAATCTTTCTTTTTGTTCGGTTTGAAAACCAAAAACGCAAACAATATCAAATCACCCTACCCGAGACCCATCCTAGGATCTTGAATTTGTTTAAACGCGTCGTTGATTCATCTTGAACATCAAAGAAGAAAAAGGTAACGATAAGGCTCTGTGTTTGTATTTGATTCGGATTTACGATGAACTTGATTAGATTTGAACCGCAAACGAAGACATATGTTAGGGTTTTGTTCCGATTGTATTATTTAAATCTTTAGATGTGAGATTCGTTTATGATTTTATGGTATTAAATGAAGATGAGATATAATTGTTAAATGTCGGGTCTATTGATTGATTCGAGCGGGTTTATGATTCGGACTTGGGTTACTCGATCTGATTTTTTATTATACGAATTATAATTTATACTCTTGAATATACAAATTACTTTAATGTTTTATATTTTTATAGTTTTGTTAAAAATATTTTTTTTTTGTAGTTCGCTTTTAATAATGTAATTTATTTCATCTTTATCCATAAATTGTGCAAAGCAATAGACTAAAGATAAAACAAATACGTAGTAATGATTCAGGTAATCATATCCACAATTAGTATCGGCAATTAAGCGATTATGTTATTTTGAGGATTTACCATTTATATAATTTTACTATAGTTTAAATCTTACATAATAAGTAATATCATTTTGACGATTTATGTAGTTTAAACAATATAGATATACCATTTATATAATCTATTGTAAATTAAATATAAATCTTACTCAATAAGTAATATCACTATCGAGATTAATTGATTATCTTAATAGGATTTTAGTTTCATTTGTAGAATATATGACAAACAAATTTGGCAAAATGAAATTGTTATATTAGTTATTAAGAGTAGAAAAATTATATGGTGAGATTGATGTCTTCAAATATATTTATATATGCAATATGCTACAAATTAAAGATATTAACAATATTGGACTGATTTTCACAACAATAAAAAAAATATTGAAACTTAAATGATTTTTGTGGATAAAATAAAGTTCGAGTAATTAAGCGCAGTAATGTGGAGCTACCGTATTTGATATGATAAATCAAAAAGATAGTTCATTGTCACAAGTTGATCTCAAAATATAGAGAATATCTACTTTGTTACGATTTTATGTAAGGGTTACATTTATTGTGAAAGAACCGTATGCATTTAACCTCCCTTTGACATTTAGTATGTAACTTATATATATTAAAAAATTACATGTGAAGAGACTCTTTTAAATGTAGCATCTTGAAAAAAGTCTCTTCACATATACTTTTTAATGTTAATAAACTATTTTAAATGTGTGTCATGCTTAGGGCCTCTACAATGGTGAACCTATTAAAGGGTTTATACAATCAATGCTCTATTAATTTACAAACCTTTTCATATCATAAACCTATTTGCACTATGGATAAACCTATTCATAAACTTTTCTCATGTCACAAAACACACTCAATATTTAAGAGACTTAAACTTTGGCCCTCTTCAAATTCCTAGACCTATTCATGCCATGTATGATTGAAATATATATCCACTATGGTTCATTATTTTAGACCTCTTCAACTTTATATAAACCTTTTCACAAACTATCATAGTGGATGCTCTTAGAAAAGATGTGATACCATAACAACGTAGATATATAATGACGAAAATAAATGCCAAAGATTTACGCTATGAACACTTATATATAGCCCATGTAATGACGAAAATTAGTGTTGAACAATACACTATGAACATTTAGATTAATCCTGTGTGCATCGCACGGGTCTGAATGAATCCACACATTACACTATGACCAATTAGATATAGCCCGTATGCAACGCACGGGTCTGAATGCCTCGTATTATATAACACAAAAGATAATTAAAGTTAAAGTTGAAAAAGAAATACTTTTAAAGTCAAACTAAACACTTATTTTTATATCAGGGCTAACAAGTAGTTAAAAATGGGAAGTAATAAAAGTTAAACTAAACATTTATTTTTAGACAAAGTAATAAAAATGGGTACAGATAATAGAACCGATAATAATAGTAGGGCCCTAACTTATATGCGTTTGGTTTGTAGATGAGATTAGAATCGGATTTGGATATGGTATGTAACGAAAGAAAATAGGAAAGAAAAAATATTTTATTAAATAAAAGAACTTTTAGTGAAAATCTGAAATCTAAATTTACTAATTATTTTAATATATAAAGTAATATAAAAAAACAAATACATGTATGTGAGAGAGATAGATTGAGAGTGAGATGCAAATGTGTGAAAAAGAAGGAAATCAACAGAAAACCCACAAACTCTTTGTGGAATGATTTTTCACAATGATTATTCATTGTAGTGTCAAAACCCCAATACCAAACATTGTTGTATTCTCGAGTTATTTTTAGGTGGAGATAGAAATGATGTGTAAAGAAAAGAAAAGTAAAGGAAAGGAAAGAAAGTCAATTTTATATTTCATGTTCTCGAGTAGAAATAAAATGAAAATAAAAGAAATAATGTTGTGTTTTTGAGTTAGTTAAAAAGAAAGAAAAATAGACATAATTACATTTATACTCTTTTAAACATGTTCATTTATCATATATAAGTAAATACTGAAGGTTATATTAGTTATTATATACTAAATAGTTCGGGTGTAGGATTGTTTCCATCCAAATCCGCTCATATTTGGGCGGGAATTTCTTGAAGAAAAATGATAATAATTTCATGTAATTTCATTTTCTTTATGTCCAAGAAAAACTTAAAAACACAATAGAATTTCAGTTTCCTATCATTTCCTTTCCTTTCTTTCTACAAAATAACTCAAGAACGGAGACGCCATTCCATCAGTCAAAAACCTGAATTCCAAATGCACATTATCTTTCGTCATTTCCTAGAAGAATATTAGGGTCTGTTTGGTTATGGTTTTTGGGAGGGAATATTGTATTTGACACATAAAAGTGATGATTGGTTGTTGAGTTTGGATTTGAAAGGGCGTTCATCTCCATTAATGTAAGTCAAATTCAAATTTATCAAATTAAAAAAAAAAATTATTTTTTAATATATTTTTAATTTGCTACATTAAATTCAAATTCAAATCATAATACAAATCTAAGTGCCCGTTTGGTTTGTAAATAGATTTAGGATTTAGATTTGAATTTTAATTTAATATATGAGAGAGAATATATATATTTAAAATATTAAATAATCGTTTAACTAGTTAATATATAAATTTATTTTTAATATTAAGTTTAGAGAGATGAAAGATAAAAAGAGATAGAGACTTACAAATAATGAAAGGCTCAAGAAAACCACCCTAATGATAGGGTTTTATACAAAGTAAATAGAAAAAATTACACGGATGGTCCTAGTGGTTTACACAGATTTCATGCTTAGTCCGTAACTCATTTCAATTACACCAGAAATACCTATTTTTGAAACTTGTCACACATTTGGATGGGCCGTTAGTTAATCCGTTAAGTTATTTGCACCGTTAGTCCTCCGTTAATATTTTTTGCACCATTAGTCCTCATTTTCTAAAAAATCCCTCATTTTTTGCACCGTTAATATTTTGCACCATTGTCAATCTTTTTATATTTTCGTCTTTTTTAACGTTGTCGTCCGTTTTTTTAAGGTTTTCGTTCATTTTTTACGTTTTTGTCCATCTTTTTACGTTTTCGTCCATTTTTTACGTTCTCGTCCGTTTTTTTTAATGTTGTCATCCATTTTTTTACGTTTTTGTCAATCTTTTTACGTTTTCGTCCATTTTTTTACGTTCTCGTCCGTTTTTTAACGTTTTCGTCCATTTTTTTACGTTTTTGTCAATCTTTTGTCCGCTTTTTTACGTTTTTGTCTATTTTCTTATGTTTTTATCCGTTTTCGCCATTTTTTATGTTTTCGCCCGTTTTTTTTTGTGATTAGTTAAGTATACTAAAAGAAAACTTGACATTTGATAAAAAAAATGTTTCTGAATCGATTTTAAATCATGATTTGACCCCTTTTTGGTCCGAACCTTCAAAAGTGTAAAACACGAAAGTTGTTCGGAATGATGTTTTACATCAAGACTCACGAGATTTTAACCTGAAAAATGCAAAACAAGGGCTGTTTACTACCAAAACTTAAGCCGTTTTTGTTCGTTATCATTCATTCGTTATATATCAAATCGGGCTCACCGGCCACTGTATATGTCTTAGGGAGAAAACTATATGAACATCTTTACGTTTTCGTCCGTTTTTCTCACGTTTTTCTCTGTTTTTGTCCATTTTTACATGTTTCGTTTGTTTTTTTCACATTTTCACACATTTTAATCCGTTTTTATCCGTTTTTTCAAATATGTTTAACAGTTTACAAAAGTACAGAATTTACAAGAGTTTATAAGTATATAAGTTATAAATTTGGTAAAAAAAATGGCTTAAGTTTTGGTAGTAAACATCCCTTGTTTTGCACTTTCTGGTTAAAAGCTCGCGAGACTTGATGTAAGACATTATTCCGGATAACTTTCGTGTTTTACACTTTTGATGATTCTGAACAGAAATGGGTCAAAATCGTGATTTAAAATCGACACAAAAACATTTTTATCAAATGTCAAATTTTCTTTTAGTATACTTACTTAATCACAAAAAAATAGGCGAAAACGTAAAAAAAAAAAGGGCGAAAACCGATTAAAACATAAGAAAACAGACGAAAACGTAAAAAAAATGATGAAAACGCAAAAAAAAACAAATAAAAACATAAAAAAACAAACGAAAACGTAAAAAACGGAAGAAAACGTAAAAAAAAAGCGGACTAAAACGTAAAAAAGCATATGAAAACGTAAAAAAAATGGACGAAAATGTAAAAAAGCGGACGAAAACGTAAAAAAATGGAAGAAAACACTAAAAAATGGACGATAACATAAAAAACGGACGATTATATAAAAAAATTGACAAAAACGTAAAAAAATTGACTAAAACATAAAAAAATGGACGAAAACGTTAAAAAGCGGACGAGAACGTTAAAAAATGGACGCAAACGTAAAAAGATTGACAATGGTGCAAAATATTAACGAAGGGACTAACGGTGCAAAATATTAACGGAGGGACTAACGGTGCAAAAAAATGAGGTCTTTTTTACAAAATGAGGACTAACGGTGCAAAAATTATTAACGGAGGACTAACGATACAAATAACTTAACGGATAAACTAACGACCCATCCAAATTAGGGACTAAATGTGTGACAAGTTTCAAAAATAGGTATCTCTGGTGTAATTAAAATAAAATAGGGACTAAACATGAAATCTGTGTAAACCACAAGGACCATCTGTGTAATTTTTTCAAGAAAATATTTGATACTCAATCCCAATTTGGGACTCATTTTAGTGTAGTGATATAGATGACTACAATATATGCAGTGGCAGAGCTAGCCTAACTTTCTTAGGAGGGCCGAAGTGTAAATTATCAAACTTAAGAGGGCCAATTCATCATTTACCTTTAAAATTTAAGATTTATAATGTAAATTGTTTATTAAAATAAGGTATTTTGTGTTGAAATGAAAATCTTAAGGGGGCCATAGCCCTCTTTAGTCTATATGAAGCTCCGCCCTTGAATATATGCTCAAAGACATGTCTAATCAATTTATAATTTGGCACATGTCATATCTTTTTTCTCTCATTATCTTTACCATTTATATTTATAAGGGCATGCACAACCATAACACGAGTTAAATTTTAACACAGTGTCACGTCAGCGCCACATCAGCTTTAACCTTTTCACCTTAACTCATAAAAAAACACTAATAATCATAACTCAACCTTAACGCAATAACAATTTACAAAAACACCTCTTCATTTAGGGGGGGGGGGGGGGGGAGGAAAGTGATATATATATAGGGGAGGGTTAATGTGAGATCAACTTTAAAATTCTAAAAGTAAGACCCAATTTGGACCGTTGGATCATTGTATTTGTGTTAGATAAGATTAACATTAAATGAGTGACATTATAGTCATTAAATAGAGTTTCAAGGGTAGTTTGGACAATTCAAATCACATTTTTTGAATTAATTTTGGTGCATTTTCTTTTCACCAACCATTTCTGTTTTTAATACATATTCCGGCAGCCATTTTTTTTACAAACTGATACATTTTTTGTTTTTGATACGTATTTCAAAATACAAAGATACACTTGTCACACAAAACAAAACATGATATAAATTACACCTCTAATACACTCGAATAATAAAAGATATACTACTCCGTATAAGAATAAATTTACACTTATAGAATAAATTTACAACTCTTAAATAATAAAATATCCTCACAATAGTGACACAACAACTTGTTGTAAACTCTTAACTGAACCACCATCGATACATCTACGTTCTTTTCTTTTTAACAAATTCAAAAACTTCAACTTGCTTACAAAGCCTATGATACACGTTAATTACCAGCCCAGATGTTTCAACGAATCACAACAAACAAACCTAAAATCCGACACATGTATCAATGATTCTCACAAAAATCGAACCAAAATGTATCAAATGTATCTCGACATAACATATTTTTCTGTGATGTATCTCGACATAACCCAAATGTAACAAAACCGGATCTAAAACCCGACCACACGATCGTCGGATCTGAAAGTCCACCCACACGGTCGCAGGTACTAAAAACCAACGATGATTCCGGCGGCGGTGTTAACAAAATCGGATCAGAAACCTTTCATCTTCATAAACAAAAATACACGAACTTCTTTTTAACTAAATCTTAATGCACACAAGAGCGGATCAAAAACTTTTTTTAATAAATGTGACTGGTGTACCAAGAACCGCCGCCGGTACATATCAAAGATCCACCATGGTGGTATCGGCAAAGGTTTAGGGTTGCTGTTGGCGGCAGTGAATGTATCTAACGGCGGCGGCGATTGGGTACGTTGGTTATGGTTAACTTTATCATATCAATAACCGGCCGGATTTAGTAAGATATGATCGAAGGAAAATGGTGGTCGGCCGGATTTTATGAATCTGAGATGGGATGGAAAGAGTATGAGAAAGATAAAAAAAAAAAAAAAAAAAAAAAAAAAAAAAAAAAAAAACGGCATATAGGTGGGGAGGGATATGAGAGATTATTTAGGGTTAATAAAAATAAAAGATGTAAAATACTTTTAATGTCCTTTTCATTTAATTATCAATTTTGTTTAAATTAAAAACTTAAATGCCACTTGCTCTAATTCTATTAGTTGCTTAGTGTATCTTATTTTAATAACTTTAACTATGATTTTATTGGATCTCAATTTTATATATATATATATATATATATATATATATATATATATATATATATATATATATATATATATATATATATATATATATATATATATATATATATGGTGGGGTTATTCTAAAAAAGACCCTTATAATAAAAAGTGTAGAAAGGATTGTGGGAGTGACATGTGTCACCTACATGCCACATCATATGACACGTGTCACCCCCACCAACCACACCCCCCCCCTCCCCCGAAAAAAAAATTTCCCGCCAAAAAAATTTTTTTTTGGGCAAAAAAATTTTTTTTTTCCCGCCAAAAATTTTTACTACATCACTGTTATAAAGTTACTGCATCACGGTTATAAAGTTACTGCATCACGTTTACTGCATCACGGTTACTGCATTCATGGTTTTAATGTTACTGCATCATGGTTATAAAGTTACTGCATTATAGTTATAAGAAATTGCATTATCATAAGTTTTCTGCATTATATATGTATGTAACTGCATCACAATTAAAATACGATTCTTTTTTAAGTGTTGGTGTATCTTTATTATAAGTTACTGCATCATAGTTAAAAGTTTAGTGCATCAACTATGCTGCAGTAACTTATAACCTTAATGCACTAAAATTTAAAACTGTGATGCAGTAACTTTTATAACTGTGATGCAGTAACTTTATAACTGTGATGCATTAAAAAATTTGGCGGTAAAAAAAAATTTTTTGCCACAAAAAATTTTTTTTTTTGGTGGGAAAATTTTTTTTTTCGGGAGGGGGGGGTGACATGTGTCATATCATGTGGCATGGGGGTGACACATGTCGCCCTCACAATCCTTCCTACACGTTTTATTACAAGGGCCTTTTTATTTTAACACATATATATATATATATATATATATATATATATATATATATATATATATATATATATATATATATATATATATATATATATATATATATAGTGTAAGGTTCTTTTCAGAACTAAATAAATTGCGAGAACCGCGAGAACCAACTTTTTACTGCTAATAGTACATAATGCACAATATATTAATGCAAGATGGCATTTTTGAACATTTATGTAGCTTTATTTGGATGAAAATTTTAAATTAAGGGCAAATTCGGAATTTAATCTTCCATGAAAATAGCACCATTATCCTTCAAAACCGTTTATTAATTTTGTGTCATACACCCCTCTATTATCATTCGGTGGCCTCCTCTTTTCTTTATCACCTTCGTGAAAGCAAAATATATAAGAATTCATAACTCCAAATCAACATCTCTGACCAAGAGTGCCACAGTTGATCCTTAACGATTTTTTATAGATCGGTTACTATTTTATTTTTATGGATCTGAATAACGATCATCTAATTCGTAGATCTGAAACAGTTAACGTTGACTTTCAAAACATAAGTTGACGTTCTAGATCAAAGGTACGAACTAATATCTATTAGTCGGTTCTTTTAACAAATTGTTTTTGTTGTTCTATTTTTTTCCTTCTCTTATTTTGAAGATTTCATGTGTGTTGAGGGTCGATTACACGGTAAGGTGGTTAAGCCTTCGTTCTTTGTGTATAAGATATGTTTGTGAGAATATGATTAAGTATGCGGAATCTACTTAACCACACTTTAGAAGATTTATGTTTTGGATATGGAAATGGAATAGTTAACACCAAATGATTCAATATTATTCAAAATAATACGAGTGATCTTTACTATCACTAGGGTTACAAGACCTTGAATCTTATGTGACTTATGTTTGTTCTTTGTATTGTCTGTGTATATCTTTTCACATGCACATTCTAGATTGATATATTTATACACATCTAAGATTTTCCTTTTATAGTCCAAGGAAAGATCTTTTACAAACTTCATGACTCAACAAATAACTAGCTTATGACTAATCACTTGTTCTAGCTTAGATGATGACTTATCATGTTAGTCATTAAGATACAACATGTATCTAGGATTACAACTCACTTGGAGTGTTCAATTTGATGACTACAACAAATATATTTTCTTGTATATGAATCAGTAGAATAAGTTGTACTTATCTACACAGCTGTTTGTATGAGTCATAGCTGCAGAGTCATAGCAGCATAGTCATAGTAGCAGCAGAATCCAGCAGCAGAATCACCTTCAGTGGAAACGGTCTTCAGCAGAATCCATCAGTGGAAACTCGCTTTGTGCTTTATCAGCAGAAACATACTTGTTGTATTTCCTTTAAACCTTTATGCTGAATCTTCAGATTCTTTTGATTATTTAATTCCTAACAATCCTCCCCTAAACATGTGAATCACATTCAAACATGTTTTCCTGAATTAAATGAGGACTTTGTGAAGATCTTTCAAACACTTTATTTTCAGACTGGTTGATCTGAACTTTCTTTTCTTCTGTGTGAATGAACTTATCTTTCTCTGGAACACATCTGCTTTCTGATCGTTGCTCCATTCTTTGACTAAAAGATGGTGCAATCTTCCTTTGATTTTAACAAGATATCATCTATCAATTTGCCTTTGCAAGTGATGAACAAACGTAGTGAACTGAAATTGAATCTTTTCAACTTTTGACCTAGATAGAACTTTCTCCTTTGAAATGCTTCATCTCTTCTGAATACAACATTAAAGAATGTTCTTGTCATTTTCAACCTCTATGTCATCATCTTGTATGATCTTGTCTTTTCTTTTGGTTAATCTTCCTTAAACTGGGCTTGTATTTCCTCCCATGAGATGTTTGTTTCCTCCCCTGAGATTCAAATAACATCTTATATTCATATCCTCCCCTTGTTTGAAAGATTTTCTCACAATCATAACATCATCATCTCATCTAGCATTGTTCCATGTTTTCAGACAATTTGTACATGAAGCCATCAATTCCTTAAGAGTTTAAGATTCTGCCCTCATCACTTCTAGGTGTGTTAACTCCTATGAGAGGTGATTCAATGGACGTTTTTGACTCATGGTCCATCTGATGATGGTTTTTAAAGTCATCTTTTTAAAAAAAATCCTTTTAAGAAACTTTTGCCTTAGCAGTATGTATATGATTTTATTATGAAAAATCATACTGCTTACAACCATTTTGAAGGGATTAAGTGTGTAACAGACACTTAGTCAAAATTTCGGTTTAAAGCAACCTCTGGTTGTGTGAGAACCAATGTTTTCAGTTATAAATAACCGCCTGTGTATAGATAAACCTATTCAAAAGGCTTTCTTTATAGGGTTTCCAGCTCGTGGCATTTGTTACCTCTAACACAAGTGTTAGATTCACTGTTGCTCGCTGTTCTTTCTATCAGATATCCGTAGATTAGTCACATTATACTTGAGAGTATAAAATGATAGAAAGTGAGTTGTATCAGTTATTAACTGATAAACTAATTTATCAATTCAATGTGAAATATCATAATCAGATTTCAAGAAAGAAGTTTTAAGGAGTTTTGAAGTCCCAAACTTTTTCTATCATGAACCTATTATATCAGAAGCAATGATCAGCTTTCAGCAGCAATGATCAGCAGCTTTGATCAGCAGATTTCACTTGAAATAACCTTTCAGCTTAAATATTCATACCTGAAATTGTTAGTCTAAAACCAAAAGAACAAAGTACAAAGTACTTGCCTTGAATTAGAATAATGCATAGGACTAACTATATGAATAACTTCAAATATTGTTAATAGTAGTCTTAAATAACAAAGTTAGATACATTAACAAAATCTATATACAAAAACACATTATATTGAAAAATTTAAAGATTAAGCATTCCAATACTTGCTACCAAGTACTGAAATCTACCAACATCAAAAGCTTTGGTAAGAAGATCTGCAAAGTTTTGATCTGAAGCAATTTTCATTACTTGAATTAACCTTTTCTCATTGCAATCTCTTATAAAATGATGTCTTATTTCAATGTGTTTTGTTTTAGAATGTTGCACTGGATTTTTAATAATGCAAATTGTACTACTATTATCAATATGTATAATGGTATGTAAGAAATTGTACCCATAATCAAGAAGTTGGTTTTGAAGCCATAGAACTTGACCACAGCAACTTGCAGCAGCTACATATTCAGCTTCAGTTGTTGAATTTGCCACAATTGTTTGCTTCTTACACTGCCATGAGATAAGTCTGCATCCAAGGAATTGACATCCTCCAGTTGTTGACTTTCTGTCCAAGCTAGCACCAGCATAGTCACTGTCTGAGAATGCTATTAAATCAAAAGGTGATTCTCTAGAATACCATAAACCCAACCTTGGTTGACCTTTGAGATATCTAAAAATTCTTTTGACTGCTGTTAAATGAGAAACCTTTGGAGTTACTTGAAATCTTGCACAGGCACAAACAGAGAACATGATATCAGGTCTGGATGATGTAAGATACATTAAAGAACCTATCATAGATCTGTATGTATGTACATCCACATTTTCTCCATCTGCATCTTTAAGAAGTGGCTTCTCAGGATCCATTGGTGTGCTTGCTATTTTTGAATCAGCAAATTGAAATTTTCTAAGAATCTCTGCAACATATTTGTCTTGACTAATGAATATGCCTTCAGATGATTGCTTAACTTGCAGACCCAAAAAGAATGTAAGTTCTCCCATAGAACTCATCAGAAACTTATCTTTCATAAGTTTTTCAAAGTCTAAACACATCTCCTTCCTTGTAGATCCAAAGATAATGTCATCCACATACACCTGTACTAACAGAAGATCTTTCTTGTGCTGTTTGATGAAAAGTGTCTGATCAATCTTTCCTCTTTGAAATCCATTCTCTAATAAATAGGAAGCTAGTGTTGCATACCAAGCTCTTGGTGCCTGATGTAGGCCATATAGAGCTTTAACTACCTTGTACACTTTGTCTGGATGGTCAGGATCAGTGAAGCCTGGAGGTTGTGTAACATACACCTCTTCTTCAATTGAACCATATAAAAATGCACTCTTGACATCCATTTGGTAAACTGTGAAGTTCATAAATGAAGCATAAGCTAAGAAAAGCCTAATTGCCTCAATTCGAGCTACTGGAGCATAAACCTCATCATAGTCTATCCCTTCTTCTTGTGTGTACCCTTGTGCTACTAATCTAGCCTTATTCTTAATCACTATGCCTCTTTCATCCCTTTTATTTCTAAAAACCCATCTAGTGCCAATTACTCTTACACCATTTGGTAAATCAACTAGCACCCATACCTTTTGAATCTTGAACTGAAGAAGCTCCTCTTGCATAGCCTCTAACCAGCTTGAATTTTCTAGGGCTTTATGAATATTCTTTGGTTCATCTTGTGAGAGAAAACATACAAACAAACAGGAGTTTGAAAACTCATGCTGCTTTGAAGCATAAAGGGCATCAAGAATCCCTTTTTGATCTGAAGACATCAATTGTTGTCTTGTCTTCACACCAGATTGTACATCTCCAATCACATTTTCTAGGGAGTGAACTTTGTGAATCCTTGATTGTAGAGTGGAAGGAACTTGATAATCAGATGGAATATTACTTAAATCCACCTCATCTTCTGAAAAGTCTGCTTTTGTTTCTTCTGAAGAACTATCAGCAAAAACAATTTGCTTATCAGCAGGAACATTTTGCTCATTGGTAGGAACGTTTTGCTCATCAGCAGGAACGTTTTGCTCATTGGCAGGAACGTTTTGTTGTTCTTGTGTTCTTCCTTCTCTGTTTTTATCTTCAACACCTTCTTTAGCTTTTCCAGAAGAAGATTCACCATTTGTTGAAGTTGATTCCACACTTGTATTTGACCATATTGGCATCATCACATAATCTTGATGTGTCTTCTTGTCTAACCTTGCCTCATCCGTTGCTTGTGAACCTGAAAAATCATTAATTTCTGCAACAACAGGCACATAATTCATTGAATGGGTTAGAGATTCAAGATCAAATAGCCATTTTGGTCCTTGACCTTCTACATTAGATTTATTTTCTAAAAATCTCACATGCAGATTTTCTTCTACTCTTCTAGTTCTTATGTTGTACACTCTGAATGCTTTGCTATTGATAGAGTATCCAACTAAGAATCCTTCATCTGCTTTACCATTAAACTTTCCAAGATGGTCTAAGGTATTTAGAATTGTCACATGACATCCAAAAGGTCTAAGAAATCCTATTTCAGGAGTTCTACCTCTAAAAAGTTCATATGATGTCTTATTGTGAGGCTGCACTATTAAAACTCTGTTCTGAACATAACAAGCAGTGTTGACTGCTTCAGCCCAAAAAGTTATAGGCAACTTTGAATCAGCTAACATAGTTCTAGCAGCTTCTATTAGTGTTCTATTCTTTCTTTCAGCTACTCCATTCTATTGAGGAGTCCTAGCAACACTAAATTCTCTTTTAATACCTTTTTCTTTGCAGAAATCATCTATAACTCTATTTTTAAATTCTGTCCCATTATCACATCTAATGACTTTTACTCTTTTGCTTACTAGGTTTTCTATCTCTGTAATGAAGGTCTTAAGGATGCTAGAAGTCTCATCCTTAGTTCCTAAAAAGAATACCCATGTAAATCTACTATAGTCATCAGTAACAACTAGACAAAATCTCTTATGCATTATACTACTTATTGAAACAGGTCCAAATAAGTCCATATGAAGCATAAACAATGATTGATTGATAGAGTTAAAAATCTTGGGCTTACAAGTGACTTTGTGTTGTTTGCCTTTAAGACAAGCAATGCATGTTTGATCATTTTCAAAACGTTTTTGAGGTAAACCTCTTACCAAACCATTCTTAACAATCTTATTTATGGTTTTGAAGTTAATATGACCAAGTCTCCTATGCCATAACATAGATTCATCTAATGTGGCCTTTGCAACAAGACAAGTTAAAGCATCTTTAGAAACAATGTTATTCATATCAACACTGTACATATTGCCCTTCCTAGGAATTTTAAGAAGTACTTGACTTTCATCAGGCATCTTAAAATCAGGAGAAAGTACAAGACATTCAGTCTCAGTAAAAAGAACATTATTCTTTCTGTCACACATTTGTGAGACACTAAAGAGATTATACTTAAGCTCTTGCACATAAAACACATCTTCAAAATCTAATTTACTGATTTTGATAGTACCTTTACCAGTAATCTTTCCACCAATTCCTCCTCCAAAGGCAACATATCCACCATCAATTGATTGAAAGTTGGAAAGATAAGACATGTTGCCTGTCATGTGCCTTGAACACCCACTATCTGAATATCCTTGATCTTCATGATCTGTTGGTGAATGTCCCTGCACAAAATAAAAGAATTAGTTTTCTTTGGGGATCCAAGCCAACACTGACTTAGATCTGCCTCTTGCATCAATGAAATGTAATCTCTTGAGGACTGTTGATGCAACATTGGATTTAAGAATCCAACATGCTGAGGCCTTAACAGCATTTGCCCTGTTACCCTTAGCAGCAGTATGCTTAGTAGAAGAAACTGCTAGCTTTGTAGTTGTACCCTTTGGTCTCCAAACTTGTTTTTGGACCACTGCTTTTGTTTGAATGGGCCTTTGAACAATATTAGATGCATGTTTGAAAGTTGTTTTTGCACCCTTAATTGTTGATTTTGGGTAAACAATCATATATGGTTTTTCAGCAGAAACCATTTTCCTTTCAGCAGGAACAGTTTTTGTGACTGTTTTGGGTTTTGATCTTTTAGAATTAGAGTGAAAATGAGATTTAGGTGTTTGCCTTTTGTAGTTCACTCTATTACTTTCATACCCAAATACCCATTGGTTACAGAAAGCTGCAAGATGGTCAAAACTACCACAAATGAAACAAGCTTTATTGTGAAAAGCAAAGTCATCACCTAGTTGGTAAGACTTGAGGTTATTCCAATTTCTTTGGTTACCTCTGGGCTTGTTTGTGGTTCTATATTGTTCACAATATCTAACTGGTTGCCTAACATATTTTTCATTGGTTTTAGGCCTATCAGTATTGTGTTTGACTATCTTTGGAACTCTTGTTCTTGCTTTCTTAACCACTTCAGGTTTAGACATAACCTGTTTATTTACAAAGGACACCTTGTCCTGAAAAAGTAATGTTTTACATGAACATTTACTTTCTTTCTTAGGCTCATCAGCTACTATGTTAGAGTTTGGTTGAACTCCATATTGTAACTCAGGTAGCTGAAATTCAGGTAACCCTGAATGCTCTAGGTCTATCCCTGGGGGTTTTGGGATACCTCTATAAGGAGGTGGGGTTGTATTATATCCTAATCCTGACTTAACTTTATTATTCACTTGACTGTCTATTATTTTGGTTACATTTTTAAAAGCATGTTCAAGCTTCTCTATAGTCAATTGAATGTTTTCTTTTTCAGTCTTAACCCTATCCAATGCTTCTTTTAAAGCCTCAATGATTTGATCTTTAAATTGATTGTCATTTTCAAGTAAAGTTTTAGCATCAGTAAAGGTAAGTTCATTCTTTTTATAGTATAGGATTTGCCTCTCTATAGATTCTAAACCACATTTATAATTGAAAAGATCTTGATCAGTTTTGGCTAGCTGAACCTTTTGGTCATCATACTGTTTAATTAAGATTTTTAAGTCTTTAAGAGCAGTACAAGTATTTGAACAAGATTTATGATCATGTACCTCAGTTGCAGTAAATGCCATAAGAGCCATCTGTGAAGAACCCTTTTCTTCATCATCCATGAAGCTCCAATCAAAACCTAACCCATCAATAGCTACCATAGCTTTTGGTTCAGAAATCTCCCTTGTATTGGATTTGCTTCCAACATCTCTATTTCTGCTATCTTGTTATCTTGGTCTTCTACACTCTCTTGAGAAGTGTCCCATCTTGTGACAGTTGTAGCATTCTATCTTTGACTTGTCATAACCAGCAGAATCATTGCTACTGATTGTGATCTTCTTCCCCGTCCTTTGATAGAATTTCTTAGCTCTCATGCTAAGAAGAGAAATTTGCCATTTTAGATCCATTTCCTCCAGATCATCATCATTGATCTCTTGGAGGTCTTCATGAGTTAACATGGATCCATTATGCTTGCTTGTGAAAAAAGCACAACATGTTTTCTCATCTAAAATTCCAAAAGTACTGCTTGATGTACTTGCAGCACTTACACCATCATGAACTTTCTCATTAGTAACTGGAACTGAATTACTAGGAGATGACATAAATGCCATGTTCCCAGTGCTTGAGTTAGAACCTCCAGTTTTCTTCAAATCTTGCTCAACAATTTTAAAATTGCTATACAGATCCATAAGATCCATAGTGTCAATGTCTGACTTGTTCTTCCAGACAACAACATGCATAGCCCACTCTTCAGGTAAGCTTCTCAGAAATTTTGAGTTTAAAACTTCTTGAGGTATTTCAACTCCAAGAATAGCAAGTTGACTCACAATATTCTGTAGCCTGTTGAACATATGGTCTAAAGATTCATGGTTGGTTGATGTGAAATTTTCAAACTGTTGCTTAAGAAGAGTTTTCTGGGTCTTCTTGGTGGCTTCATTCCCACCATATCTTACAATAATGGCCTCAAATAATGATTTTGCATCTTTGAATTTACTGAAGTTTATAAGTTGATCATTTGGAATGGTCATCATCAGCATGCTTCTGGCCTTTAGGTCATTCTTCTTCTTAATTCTATCTTCTGCAGTTTGTGGCTTGGTTTGCAGCTTTGCAACTTCCTTACCATCAACTGTTGATGTAGTGGTTATAGACTTGAAAGAATCTCCATCTTCAATAATTTCCCAAAGTGTATAATCTTGCACTTGAAAATATTGTTCTATTCTTAACCTCCACATTTCAAACTCATTCTGTTTGAGCATTGGTAATTTTGCAGCAACATTTGTTTGAATAGACTCAACATCCATTTCTAGCTTCTTCTTCTAAAACAAAAATATCAACCTGACGCTCTGATACCACTTGTTGAGGGTCGATTACACGGTAAGGTGGTTAAGCCTTCGTTCTTTGTGTATAAGATATGTTTGTGAGAATATGATTAAGTATGCAGAATCTACTTAACTACACTTTAGAAGATTTATGTTTTGGATATGGAAATGGAATAGTTAACACCAAATGATTCAATATTATTCAAAATAATACGAGTGATCTTTACTATCACTAGGGTTACAAGACCTTGAATCTTATGTGACTTATGTTTGTTCTTTGTATTGTCTGTGTATATCTTTTCACATGCACATTCTAGATTGATATATTTATACACATCTAAGATTTTCCTTTTATAGTCCAAGGAAAGATCTTTTACAAACTTCATGACTCAACAAATAACTAGCTTATGACTAATCACTTGTTCTAGCTTAGATGATGACTTATCATGTTAGTCATTAAGATACAACATGTATCTAGGATTACAACTCACTTGGAGTGTTCAATTTGATGACTACAACAAAGATATTTTCTTGTATATGAATCAGTAGAATAAGTCATACTTATCTACACAGCTGTTTGTATGAGTCATAGCTGCAGAGTCATAGCAGCATAGTCATAGTAGCAGCAGAATCCAACAGCAGAATCACCTTAAGTGGAAACGGTCTTCAGCAGAATTCATCAGTGGAAACTCGCTTTGTGCTTTATCAGCAGAAACATACTTGTCGTATTTCCTTTAAACCTTTATGCTGAATCTTCAGATTCTTTTGATTATTTAATTCCTAACAATGTGGTTTTGTCTTAATTTGGTTTTGTTTTTAATCGACTATAGTGAATTTCGAAACTTGGTTTATGGTATACCCACAATAACGGGTTTGGCGCAACGCGATTGTAAAAGGATCAGGTTTGTATAATTTATATTTTCTCTTGAGTTAAATGAAAGAATTCTTGTTTTCAAAATTAATTTTATATATGTTCAAATTAAAGATAATCTGAATCATGTACAGATCTTAGAAAGAGTAATTGCTAAATGTTGATTAAATGTTATAATAATAAATTTAGGCAAATAAAAAATAGAGATACTTTATACATTCATCAATTTCGAAATTGTTACTTCATAATTTATGCGTACGTGTGGGTGTTGAGGCACCAAGTGAATACAAGATATACTGTTTACCTGAATTCATTACTTGATGTTTTTTTGATGCACATGTACTCAGATATCTAATATTTGCATATCCATTAATGTATGGAAAACTATTCTTAGCTAGGACTAAAATAATCAATTAGATAATGATGATAACCCTTTAGCTATAGGGGCTTGTAGGCAATTGGATAAAGATGAATTGATATAGACGTCCATGGGTTTTAATTGGTTGTAACATTTAAAGATTAATATGTATCATATGTGTATATTTGTTATGCTGAAAATTAAATTAGTGAGGTTGTTAAAAAGAAACAAGGTGAACACATATTCAAACGCTATCGGTCCTCAGTAGTTGTTGTTATTTTCTTTTTACAAAAAATATATTTCTTAAAATGCATATATGTTTTATTGCTGATACAAAATCAATAAAAGGATTGTGCATATGTGTTATTAAGAGTGCATATGCGTTTTACAGTTTCTGATGAATATAATGCTTTCTGTGCATATGTGTTTTTATATAAAAATGAAATGATCGTTAACTCATTAGCTAAAATAAGTGGATTGTGATTGCTTTATATATATATTAAAAAAAAAAGAAGCTTATTTAGTTAAATGTGCATATGTGTTATGCAAATTATTATCCATAATAAAGATCGTGCATATATGTTATCAAGTAAATTTGGTTATGTCAATGATGATGGCAGGTCACTTGGCGTTGTGGATGTTGGCACAGACCTGTATCAGTTAAGATGAGCGAGATGTTAAAAAAACATGTGCACAAGGATTAAAAACACATGTGCAAATTTCATGGGTTCTTGAACTAGAACAAGGAATACATGTGCAAGCCTAAAAGATGAACCAACTCTTAAAGACATTGGATTATGCACATGTGTCCGCTTCATATATTTTGTAACAAAATTGAATACAAGTGTAAATATAATGACGTTTGTGATAAAGTTAAATACCATATCACTAGAGTAATACAATTTGTAAATTTCATCTAGAGTAATACAATTTGTAAATTCTAAAATTCCATAAATCTATTATTAAAGTTTTGTTGTTTGTATTGATATTTAAATAATATTTCTTAAAGATACATGTGAATATACAAAACACTTGTGCATAAACGAAAAATACAGTTGTCATAATGTAGTTAGTAGTTAACTTTCTTTTTGTAAAACACATATGCACAAAATGTATTTTTAAACATGTATAATGAAAAAAATAAAAAATAAAAAAAGTAATCCTAAAATTTAGGAACTAAAAAAAACGTTTTTTTATTTAAAAAAATTCAAAAAGTAAATAAAAAAGTAATTTACCATTATACCCTTCTGAATTAAATAACAAAAATTAATATCCAAAAAAATCTGATTGGTTGATGATGCTTCTCGCAGTTCTCGCAATTTATTTGGTTCTGAAAAGAACCTCACCCTATATATATATATATATATATATATATATATATATATATATATATATATATATATATATATATATATATATATATATATATATATATATATATATATATATATATATGGGTTAAAATAAAAAGTCCTTTGTAATAAAAAGTGTAGGAAGGATTGTGAGGGCGACATGTGTCACCCCATGCCACATCATATGACACATGTCACCCCACCACACCCACCCTCCCCCCGGAAAAAAAAAATCCCGCCAAAAAAAAAATTTTTTTTGGGCAAAAAATTTTTTTTTTCCCGCCAAATTTTTTAGTGCATCACAGTTATAAAGTTACTGCATCACAATTATAAAAGTTACTGCATCACAGTTTTAAATTTTAGTGCATTAAAGTTATAAGTTACTGCAGCATAGTTGATGCACTAAACTATTAACTATGATGTAGTAACTTATAATAAAGATGCACCAACACTTAAAAAAGAATCGTATTTTAATTGTCATGCAGTTACATACATATATGATGCAGAAAACTTATGATAATACAATTTCTTATAACTATAATGCAGTAACTTTATAACCATGATGCAGTAACATAAAAACCATGAATGCAGTAACCATGATGCAGTAAAATCATAATTGTGATGCAGTAAACGTGATGCAGTAACTTTATAACCGTGATGCAGTAACTTTATAACAGTGATGCAGTAAAATTTTTTGGCAAGAAAAAAAAAACTGCCCAAAAAAAATTTTTTTTTTGGCGGGAAAAAAAAATTTCGAGGGGAGGGGGTGGGGGGGGGGGGGGCTAGGGTGACATGTGTCATATGATGTGGCATGGGGTGACACACGTCACTCCCACAACCATCTAAAAAAGGCGGTACGTTTTTGGATTTTAGCGCTGACGGTACGGATGAATCTCAACCAACCATCTAAAAAAGGCGGAGTGGCATGATCGTAAATATCCTGTCTTTTTTCAAAATCGTTAATATCATATTAGCTTTTTTTCTAAAAAAAACGCCAAAAAAATCTGAAAAAATTAAAAAAAAAAATAAAGAGGACAACATATAATTAAGAATCGCTGAAAAAATTTCAAAAAAAATCGTTTTCATCGTTAAAGGTATTGTGATATTAGCGTCTGATTTTGACTTTTTTTACAAAAGTCAAGATCAGATCTTGATATCACATAATATCATTTTCTTTTACTAATACTCCCTCCGTACCAAAATATAAGTCCAGTTTGACTTTTTTACTTGAACTTTGACCTTAAATATTTTTTGTTGTATTATATAATAATTTATGCAAAATATATAAATTAATAGTGTTTTATATGTATTTTCATTTGTTATAATTTTCATCAAGGAGTTAATTGCAAAAATCGTCCCAAAGGTTTGCTCAAATTACAGATTTCATCCCAAATAGTAAAAAATTACAAAAATCGTCCTTAAATCAAACCTTTTGGCAAATTTTGGTCCCTAGCTTTAACTGCCGATAAGTAAATTCTGTTAGAATTTACACGTTAGCCCTTTTAGCCAACAATTCTTGCAGGGTTCATCCTTTTAACTATCGTCCGTTATAATTGAAAAAAATCGGTTTTTAAACGTTCATTTTCATCCGTTTTTATACGACTTCGTCCGTTTGTCTTACGTTTTTATACGTTTCATCAATTTTTATACGTTTTCGTTTGTTTTTATACGTTTTCGCTCATTTTACTTAAATTTTTATACGTTGTCGCCCGTTTTTATACGTTTTCATCTGTTTTCGGCCATTTTTATACGTTTTTGCCAGTTTTTATACGTTTTCGCCCGTTTTTCTTACGTTTTCGCCTGTTTTTATACGTTTTCATCCGTTTTCGTTCATTTTTATATGTTTTCGTCCGGTTTTATACCTTTTCATACATTTTTAATCGTTTTCATTTGTTTTATTCGTTTCGCCCGTTTTTCTTACATTTTCATACATTTTCGTCCATTTTTATACCTTTTCACACGTTTTTAATTGTTTTATTACATTTTCGCCCATTTTTCTTACGTTTTCTTTCGTTTTCGGCCATTTTAATATGTTTCATCTGTTTTTATTCGCCTTCATCCATTTTTATTCGTTTTCGTCCGTTTTTATACGTTTTAGCCCATTTTTCTTATGTTTTTATACGTTTTCATCTGTTTTTTGCTATTTTTATATGTTTTCATCTGTTTTTATACGGTTTCGTCCATTTTATATGCTTTCATCTATTTTTAAACATTTTCGCCCGTTTTCATATGTATACAAATAGACGAAAACGTATAAAAATGAATGAAAATATATAAAAACAGACGAAAACGTATAAAAATGAATGAAAATATATAAAAATAGACGAAAACATATAAAACTTAAGAGAAACAGACAGAAATAGATGAAAACGTATAAAAATAGACGAAAATGGATGAAAACATATAAAAACGAGCGAAAATGGATGAAAAGGGACGAAAATGTATAAAAATGTAAGAAAAACGGGCGAAAACGTATAAAAATTGAAAAAAACGGGCGAAAATGTGTAAAAACGAATGAAAACGATTAAAACGTATGAAAAGGTATAAAACCTGACGAAAACGTATAAAAATGGATGAAACTGGATGAAAACGTATAAAAACAGGCGAAAAAGTATAAAAACGTATAAAAACGGACGAAAACATATAAAATGGCCGAAAATAGATGAAAACGTATAAAAACGGGCGACAACGTATAAAAACGTAAGTAAAACGGGCGAAAAAGTATAAAAACAAACGAAAACGTATAAAAATTGATGAAAACGTATAAAAACGGGCGAAAACGTATAAAAACATAAGACAAACGGACAAAATCGTAAAAAAACGAACGAAAATGAACGTATAAAAACCGATTTTTTTCAATTATAACGGACGTTAGTTAAAAGGATGAACGCTGCAAGAATTGTTGGCTAAAAGGGCTAACATGTAAATTCTAACGGAATATACTTAACGGCAGTTAAAGCTAGGGACCAAAATTTGCCAAAAGATTTGACTTAGGACGATTTATGCAATTTTAAACTATTTGGGACGAAATCTGCAATTTGAGCAAACAAAAATATTTAGGGTCAAAGTTGATACAAAAAGTCAAACTGGACTTATATTTTGGGACGGAGGTAGTATCATTTTTTTTTATATAAATGATGATATTAAGTTTTTTTACTAATATCACCGTTTATTTTTTTGTATCACCGTAAGTTTTCTTAATATCGTAATAAGAAAACAGTGATATTAAGTTTTTTTACTAATATCAAAGTAACTTTTTAAGTAAAATATCGTTAATATCACGGTAGCACTCATAATTACAAATCAAAAAAGTGGTCAGAAAAATCTGAAAAAATAAAAAAATAAAAAAAGTAAAGAAGACAACAATAGTTAGGATCGGTCAAAAGGAAAAAAATTAAAAAAAAAATCGTTTTAATGGTCAATTAGTACCGTGATCGTTGCGTGAGATCTTGACTTTTTTACAAAAAGTCAAGATCAGATCTGGATGGGCGGCCCAAATCTATCCGCACATCCGCACGAATTAAAAAAATCCGCACCTGATCCTCACTCTTTTATATGTATATATATATATATATATATATATATATATATATATATATATATATATATATATATACTAGCTTCATGACCCGCCCGATGGGCGGGCGAGTTTCATGTGATATTTCTAATTTATGCAGCTAATTTGGTTAATAATATGATTTAAATGTAATTTTGTTTCATTGAATTTTCGTGTTGAAATATTAATATAGAAAACTGATATGTAAAACAATAATCCAAGTGCTCATGAAACTATATGTGATATATGTTTATATACGGTGAGATAAAAAAAATTTAGCTTCATGACCCGCCCAATGGGAGGGTGAGCTTCATGTGATTTTATTTTTTGTTATGTCCGGCTGCAAGTAATTGTTTAATTATTTCATCATCCTTCTTTACCTTAGACATCATGCTATTCTAAGTGCCGTTATAATTCGACTTAATCTTTTTTTGTAATAATGTAATATCTTGTTAAACACTTCTAATTTATATAGCTAAAGTAGTTAAGATTATCATTTAAATGTGATTTTGTATCTTAGAACTTTGTTATTAAAATTAAAATATTATTATTGTTGTATTCAATATTATTCTAGGCATACGAAGAAAATTGTTTTGTTGAAGTGTAGAAAAACAAATTGGTAAAATGTGTGTGAAATTATTGATGATGGAAATTAGTGTTTTTATAAAGCTTTGAAATTCATTTTTTTTTTTTTAAATAATGACATATCAAGTTCATTTATATTTTTATTGAAAATCTAAAGTTGTTAAATCAAGAGGCATAATTTATGTTACTAATAATAGTATGTATTTGCACTTAATATGAATGAGAAGTTGGGCAACAAAATGCATAGCATGATTTGTTACGTCATATGCTCTAAAGATGCCTAATGTAAACTCTTTTATTACCAAAGATACAAAGTTACTTGATTGTGTTAATTACGAAACTATATTGTTTGCGCAAATAAGCGACTATAAATAGGGAATAAGAGAGTTCCATTTTTCTCATATTGCATTGAAAAGTTTAACCATCTCAAAAATACCATTAATATATGTATAAGTTAGATGATTAGTGAAGTATGCTCATTAAAAAAAATCATTCTACCATTTTGCATATATGTAAATGATATTTGATTTACAAATATTAGATTTACAATCCAATCTTTAGTCACACTTGCGCCTATCTTGCTTGTTCATCCTTGCTTCTAGTGATTCCTTCACTCTCAGAAGTGCACTATCTAAACTCGCCATCTAGGCGATCAATGTATGATGTTATTGTCATTAGGGATCCAATTTTTAGCTAATAAAATCATATACACACGAAGCACGTGTGTCATACCTGCTGCTTGGAAAACCTATTGTGTATGAACAACCCACTTTATTGATCAAAGCGCGCTGTCATTCTCCGTGTTTTCTTTCTCCGTGCATGTTAATTGTTTAACATTTTAACAAAAAATCATTTCGAAGGGATCAAAGTTGTCAAGCTAGATTTCGAAGCCCGCCCGATGGGCGGGCATGACTTATAATTATTCTTTTGATAGTGTTAGTTAACGGAAATTTATTTTTAAGGATGGGAAGTTTATTTATTTTTTGTTGTAAAGTGTCAAAGCATAGCATGTTCGATGGGCGAGCAAGCCTTATAAATATTGTTAAAAAAACTTAAGTTAATAATAATAATAATAATAATAATAATAATAATAATAAACACTCTCGACAATATTAAACAATACTAAACACTCTTATATAAATTGAAGTCCATTAACATGTAACATGCTACATGCAAAAATTTAAAAAAAAAAAAAAAAAAAAAAAAAAAAAAAAAAAAAAAAAAAAAAAGCCCAGTTGGTTTCATATCTTAAACATTGCGCTTTTTCTTTTTGTTTGAGCTTTTCTTGTGGTTTGGTGTTAATAGCGTTGGCTGTATATCTTCCACGGCCACCAAAAGTACCTATTAGTCTATTACCCAATCTGCTTGGCCCAGCATATATTTCGCCTCTATTATGGTGTGTCAAGGTTGCATGAAAACCTTTTTGTAAGTGGATGTCTATTAAGAATAGTCTTACGATGGAAATTATATTCGCTAAATCATGTACTCCTGTACAAAGCAAATTTAAAGAACCCATGTTTAATAAATTTGATCTTGACATAGTATACTAAAAGAAATCCCATATACCAATCATAAAAACAATTACGTTTGTGTTATGTCGGTTTAAATCGAGTGACTATTTATCCATAATCCTTTCATGTTTCGATAAGTTACGGATACCATTCATGATTGTTCCTTATTCTAACCCAGATTGGTTATATTTGGAAATAAACATGTATCGGGTAATATGCATCTTCATATCATTTACTACAATTTCTAAACGCTACTTTTTGAGCAAAGAAAATTCAAAAAATTCTATTAGGCTAATTAAGATAACGGTTCTTATTTGAATGTCTTTGTTATACTTGCAAGTTGCAAGCATACTATTTTATTATGAAACAAACTATTTAAGTTTTCTTTATTTCTTGCAAGTATTATGCACGTGTTATTTGGTATCAATTAATAAGTATATAAAAAAAGAGAGTTTGAAATTGGTCAACAACAATTAGAGTTCACTCATTTGACTAAAGACTGGTCTATGTTGGATATGCTAAACACTTCACTCTGTTTCTTTAGTCAACGTTAGGCAACCTCTTTTACGGCACTATGTTCGTAAAATGTCATCAACTTTCCAGTTATTAAAGTATAAAACTTGTAGAAAATTTTTTCTCCTTTTATGCTCATGTATAGTATGCTCTTCGAGTACGGGCAGTTTCGTGACATTGCCTTGTAGGACTCGATTGCATTAACCAGTGAGCTATGAATTGAACCCTTCACACGTAAGTTATAGATTGAGTTAGGTGGTATAAAATTAGAGCCACACATATTTGCGCAAAGGCTTTAGAGTAGAAATTTTACTGTATCACTTTAGGTGGCCCGTTGGGGATATAATGAAGCCCAAATCGACCCATTTAAAGGTAAGAAGGTCAAAAGACCCACATCTGCAATAACCAAGTATTATTTTTGTGTGAAACATTACAAACCTCAGTATCATGAAGTGTGGTTTAATAACATAGTTGGCATGTGGATCTTCAATAAACTGTTTGAAATTAGTAGCAGACATAATATGAAATGACTACCTAACATGGCTCAACATTTCTCGACCACGTGAGCGGATTTCAACTCTTGTTCAAACATATCATGGCACCTACAAATGATTCAAATACAAAAGGAAAATAAAAAATTTATCAGTTACTTAATTGAGTTATAATACAAAATTCACTTACTTAATTGAACTATAATACAAAATTCAATAACCTCCATGTATATATATATACTTGTCTTGTCTTAGACTTACATGTTGATTTGCTTGATGTTAAGTGGTCAAGCTTCAAAAAGTTAGCATTACCAAGGCATGATACATCTACATATTGACACAACATCAAAATGCAAAAGGTTTGGAAAAAACCTTGAGTACTGGTCCATCATCTTGTCTCTCAAATGTGCAGTAGAACATATTACAACATTTCCTTTGCTCATCATCTGTTCCTTTTCCTTTAATACCCATGATCTTGTCTTGCCTTTCTTTGTCAGTTTTTTACTATTTCGTCCCCTGTTCCTTTGCTCTCTGACACTGCCATTTGCGCAGCCTTCGACTCCTGACTCATTGGTATAACGCTTCAAGATGTTTTTTATCTTGGGCCTACATATTTGCAGCGACTCAAGAGCGATTCCCATGCTATTCATTAGAACTAAAGGATCCCGTTTATGTCGGCTGAAAATATCCAAACACCCATAAAAGTTCTAAATGTAAGCAAAACGGTATATAAACATGTCAAAATTTAGCTTGGTTTAGACAATAGAATACAACTTAAAAACCTAAAAGATAGAAAATCTAACCTCGAGTCAAGTCCACACAAAAGAACCTTCATTTCACTTGATGCACGGCCTAGAATAGTTGCATCGTCTTCGGCACATGATCTTCCATCCTCAAGAATAGCAGCTAATGTGCATATATTTTTATCCTATTCTTTCTGAAAACAAAGTTTACAATAAGAATGCAGTGATTTAGACCAAGAATGATAATCCTAAGATAAACCCGTCCACTTACCATGAATTCAGTAGAATATGAGCTCAGTGACTCTCCATTCTTCATATTAGAATAATCTAATCTATTTTCAAGATAGCTCTAGTTGAGTTGTGGTTCCACCTTGCATATATCCACTGGATGCACATTCAGGTTAGCATCTAATGAAGTGGTTGAAGATGGTAGCTTATGAATACCCTCAACACCGACAATCAATTAAAATTCAAAGCAATGTTGGTATAATCTGAGTTTATTGTTCATTGCTTTGCTTAAAAGCTAAAAGGAACTGATTCCCTATGCATGCATGTGTCTATATGACACTTGACTTGAGGTCAAAGATATGAAAAACAAATTGAATTTTATTTATGTATCAAATCAGGTGGAATACGCATAGAAAAGTATTGAGAAGCTTACAAATTTATAGCATGGATATCAAAAATCCTGATGAGCCTGATTGAAATTTTGAGCTAGCTTACTTGTACGGAACCTGACATCCTATTTGCAGTTGACTTTGGGAATCTGGCACCTATCACATCATAATACAATTCAAAGGAGTAATGACATTACAAAGTGGTGCATCTTGCAAAAGTTTTTTACCTCTTGCAATTTTCATGCAAAAATGACAGAGCAAATTACTCATTGGTATCTACTTGTTGATCAATCGGGAGTGTTTTAAATGTGTGCTATAAAACATGATTATCTGAATATTGTATTTCACTATTTTGGAGTCATTGTTTTCAGCTTTTGGTGGATGCAATGATTCTGATCATATAACATATTTAGGGGTCAAATTCTTTTAGGTTGGAAAGTCAATTTCATAATTGATGCAAAAAAAAACTTTTTATAAAACATTTATGGCAATGGTGTTGCATACCTTTATTATTATATCTGCTTGCCCAACAAAAAGCCTTCCTTGCCAATAAAACTAAGCAGTTTTCCAACCACCACAAAATAACCATTGTCCTTACATATAAATTGAGAAGATTGAGCTGGTGTGTGTTGATATTGGGCTAAAAGGCACATCGTTGTTCCATGTCTAGAAAAAGACAACAATGTAACTGTTACTCCAGTTCATAAATAGAAGATGAAGTTAAAACATGAATATTTCATGTAGTTCCTAAAAAATTCCACTGATCATAGATAATGAATAGTTAAGATGTTAACCTAACGAAAACCAACATATTGAATTTTGTTTGGTGGGACTATCATCCAGTGAAAGGAGTTGAGAAACCTGACGAAAACAAACATATCATATGTAATAGACCAATTGAGGTTATAACTGAAAGTGGGAAAATATTCAAGAGCTTTTACCTCACGTTTTGGGCGACCCTTATTCGTTAATATATGTATTGACCCGTAGCTCTTGAATATTTTCCCGTGCAAACTGTCATATGTCGTGGTGAAAAAATGGGTAGGTTCGGCAAGCTGATATAATCATATACGGGATTAAAATGGGTCATTTTTTAATCAGGTCAAAACATGTCGGGTTGATCCACAAATATATTTTGTCCTTTCTTTTAGTGACTTTCAACCTCTTTGACTAATCTTTAGGTAAGAGTTTAAAATTCACCCGCTGTAGATAAAATCTAACTCAAATACAACCCATAATCAAGTTACAAACTAAAACCCTAATGACATTTGTATGATTATCATTACTAATGACGTTTGTATATTGTAATGTTTTAAATCTATTTAGTAGTTTTAGGCCCACCCAAAAGATAAATTAATTGCTCATCCAAATACATATCAGTTAAATATTTAGACGTGGAGGATTTCAAATTACCGAAGCTTCATTCGTGAATGGTTAATAAAAGTAATCAGAACACTTGATAATGTCTCCCTTTAATTATTAACTTGCGATTTGGTTTCAAGTATGCAAGATTGTAACTTTGTAATATTATTTATTTTTTATGTTTCAATTCTTATGAGTACTAAAGTTTAGAATGGGCAATGATCTTGTAGATGATCTTAATTATTGAAAACCTTTTTATTATTAAGACTATTAAAGATGTATTTTTCTTCTTAAGTTTTCTTTGTATTGGTTTTGGCCCACACGGAATGAAAATCATGGCTCCGTCACTGCTGCATAATTTACATGTACTCTTTTAAAATATTCTATAGGTGGTAAAACAAAATACTAAATGGTTTTTAGGAACTGATGTATGCCTATGTAGCACTCACACCTTGTTTTAAATATTTGTCTCCTTTATTCCAAACACAGTCCTCTTCACAACTTCATAGTAAATATAGTTGTTTATGATTTAGATACAGATGGTGGTGGCCCTATAAAATTGAAGAAAAAAAGTTCCTAATGTTAAGTTACTTTAACATGTAAATCCTAATGTTCTTCTCTACACTTAAGAAAGTCCTTTAATCTGAAGCTACGATGCCAACAGAAGCAATGATCCATTAATTTCCAACTACATACCCTGTACCCAAATGATATCTACTTGAACTAAAGTATTTACCTAGCGAGATATATCTACATTCTATAAAGCTCTAGTGTATACTTGTAATGGCCTGTAAAGTCAAACTAACCTGTATTTAGTATTGATGTTTTACATAACTACTAAGTCTATATAGATATAACGCTAGTATAATCAGATATCATATCAGACATGGAACAATCTCCAATTTGTTACATTATAACTTTGAATTCATGGTAAGTGCCTTGCAAAGAAGATATAAAAGAAGCACCTGGACACATCTGGAAAATGTCAAATTATAGCAGTTGATGAATCTTTATCATCACCATTCGTGCGTATGTTGCTATTATGTGATGTAACATATGATGCTTTTCTTTTTGTCCAAACCGAACTGATCAACGTGCTGCCATCTTTTGGTTTTTATTGACGGTATTGACTGGCTCAGGTTGGCTGAGTTCATTTCTAAAGCGGGCCAACATTTTGCTTTGGCTTGCAATTATCTGTAGTTGAACAGGGAAAGAAAAGAAATATCGATGTAAGAAATGTATATATGCTAACGCAAATGTAAGGATCTTTATATGATAGTTCAAACAGTTGATAGTATAGGTTGCAATTGCGACTCATATAGTTATCCGTAGCTCAGCCCACGTTATGTTTTATCAGTTATGGATCTACCAAAAATAAATATTACCTCAAGATTTGCAATTAGTAACTCTTAGGTCAAACCCTTTGTATTAACAATTACTAATGAAGATGCCCTTGTACCATTTTCTCATATTCTTTTTAGACCCTGATAAAAGTAAACAAAAAATGGCCCATTACGAAATGAAGAAATTTGAAAAATGACTTTGACATTGCAACTTACATAGGATTTCATGGGCTTTTATTCTTTTTTGTGGTCATCTATCAAGCATCTTTGTTATCAATTCTTTTGCACTTTTTGAAATTTGTGGGCATGGTTCAGAACTGAAGTGAAGTTTTCCCCTCAAAATCTGGGAAAAACAACCTGAATACAGCAATGAAATACATAGTGCACAAGCCATGTTATTATTTATGTAACACAAAAAACCAACAATATAGTGTTCTTAAAAATATTACCTGCCCAAAACGGTGGGACGCCGGATAATAAGATGCATAGGATAATGCCTGCACTCCATTTTGATCTTCAAGTGAGTGAACACCTGATGCTTATAAGTTAGCTAATTAGCATAACTTTAATTGACAATGTGATAAATAATATAAAAAGGAGCCAATAAAACATGCCCATTTTTTGTTACAGGAAATGCAGTGATGTCAAAAATCTGTAGTTTGGTTTCCATTAAATATTGACATATTGATAGGTAATCCAACTACAAAAACTCAAGAATTCTTATATTGCAATGAAGACTTGGTTACATAAAGCTTAGTCTAAACAAAATATTAGATGCTAACTTAGAATGAAATATGTATATATTAGCACCAATCACTGAGTTAAGAAGTTAAAAAGAGTGTTCGGACATGAATCCTACGTGATCATTATTGGCCTTTAAAGTACTAATTATTTTTTTAACCTATACCCATCTTTTTGACCTTCATTGATTTTTCTATAGTATACATTTATGGTCTATAATGATGCCAATGACGCAAGTTACATGCTGTAAAAAAATAGCATAAAAACATGTGTCTAAGCAACCCTTTTTCTTCTGTTCAGAACAACATACAAACCTACATGTGTCCAAGCAACTCTATTTGTAAAAAACATCATACAAACCACTCAAAACCTGTGGCCAAACAGCCCTATCTTTGTTATCCGAATAGCATATTAAAGCCGTAGAAAAACAACATAAAAACCTCTAAAAACATGTGTCCAAACATCCCTATTTCTGCTATCCAAACATCATATTAAAGTTGTAAAAGAAGAGCATACAAACCCTCTAAAATATGTGTCCAAACAACTATGTTTTTACTGTCCAAGCAGATAACAATTGGTTTACAATTTTATATAAACCGTTTATATAACATATGATCAGAACTACAAATTTTCTATCTCACAAATAAAGAATATAACCTATCTACAATGTTTCTATCTTTAGCCGGCTCAATTAACTTGCTTATAAGTTTTTTCAACTTTTTAAACCTTAGTAGAATTAGCTTTACACCATCCACAACCTTAGTATAATTACATTAAAAATAGGGATACAAAATTAGCATAAACCTAAATCTAAGATGATATATGACTAAAATAAAGATAAGTTATATCAATATTAGAATGTATCAAAAAGGAATAGAAAATGTTAATAATACAAATGTGTTTTCACCAAAACTATCCTTCCAGTTAAAACCAATAGGATGGAAAAAGCAATAGACTACAAAATTACATGGGTGCCAGTTGAAACATGCAGATATAATGGTTTTTAACCATCTACATAAGCGCCAGTTGAAACATGCAGATATAATGGTTTTTCACATCGACCTAACAATAACAAATATAATAACTGATCAAATGTGAGTAAAATTAACATTCTAGATGATAATTGAACGCAATTGATTCTTGTGGATTTGAAGCCAAAAAATTAATCAATTTTAAATAAGCAAATTCATATTCTGTGTTGAATCGCTTGTACAAAATAATTGAAAATCAAATTTAAAATCAAACAAACCTGGCTAATGATTGTAAATTCAATAGTATCATCAAGACCTTAACTTCAATCGCCGGTAAACAATTTTAATGAAACGTATTTTTTGATGTTATTGATGGAACCAATATCGTGAGGCTGTGATTGTGTGGTGTGAATGGTGAAAATTGTGTGCTAAAGATGGAATTGATTGATAGGCATTTGTGTTTACTGATTTGATTTAGCATTGAGTGATGGGAGGCGTGATTATAGGCGTGATTTTTGTTAGGGTTTGAATGATTTTGAGAAAAGTGTGCATCAGGCGTGTGTTTTGAATTGGGAGTGAAGAGAAGTGTGTCAGGCGTGTGCCAGGAGCATGTTTTGCTGACATGGATTAAACGTGGCAATGGGATTGATTTCTTTTTGGCCAAGTGGCGTTAGTGACTTGGCAGGTATTGCTATTATATATAGGGGGAGATATATATATACAAACACTACCTTAACGTCAGGTTAAGGCTTTCACACACCGCGTTAACACGACCTTAACGCAAGACCTCACATCCATAATGCGAGGTTAACGCCGGGTTAAAACCCCCTTAACGTGAGCTTCACATTATTGTTGTGCATGCTCTAAGGGTCACAATCTTACTGTCAGGTACTACTATATCTTTAGCCATGCAAATCATTGTCCCTCATTTTAATTTGGGACTCATTTCTACATACCAAACAATAAATTTTATCATCAATCTCGAATTCAAATCAAAAACCCAACAACCAAATGGATCCTAAGTACAAATTCAAATCATAATATAAACCCACACACAAACCAAACTGACCCTAAACTCTTTTGCGAGGAAACTATCTAATTGGTCTATATCGAATCGTGTTTTTATATTAAAGTTTCAAAAAGTTTATGTACCCGATCACACTTGGCAAATCATTTCCGTGTTTTGTGGGTATCAAGAATAAAAGCAAAAGAGGGATACCAGACAAGTAGACAGTGTTTCTTTCTCTTTCTTTTCCACTTGAGTACTGAGTCTTTCATCTTAATATTCTCTATCTCTCTCAAAAGGCATTGTGAAATTATCAAATAGATAAAAATGGGTTATCTCTCGCACCGTGTTGATCCAAGTGAAATCAAGGCAGGCGACCATATTTACACTTGGAGAACTGCATATGCATACTCGCATCATGGTTTGTATTCATATCTTATTATATGATCATTTTATACATGATAATTATGAGATCTTTGTCTCTTCTAGTATAGATGCAATAACACATATCATGCAATTTTGCTTTGTTTTTAGTTTCGGTTTTCTTTTTTTGTACATTTTGCCTAACACTGATATAACTTTTATAATTAAATTGGTAAAGTTATCTAAGGGGATGTTTGGCTAAGCTTATGAGTTGGGCTTATGATTCTGTTTATACTAGAACGGTACCCGCACAATGTGTTTATATTTTGCATTATTTGTTACATTTAGTTGTCTTCATGCTTTATAAATTATAAGTAGAGATATTAGAGATGGTTAAGCCAAATAATTTTAGTTTGAACAAACAACCGCTTCCTAACAAACTTCCTAACCAACTTGCTTCCTAACAAATTAATTTTGAAATCTTTCCATAATAAGCAAGAAAAAAGTCTGAAGTTTGCTTCCTAACAAATTAAGTTTGAAATCTTTTCATAATAAGCAAGAAAAAAGTTGAATTTTAAGCCTTTCTAATTATAGAATAGTCCCAAATGCATTATATAGTACAACCAATATATCAAGGAAAATAAGAGTTGATTGATTATGTATTAGAAAAGAAAACGATCAAATTTGTGTATTAGAAAAGGAAAATAACAGTTGAGCAAATGCTAATCATTTGATCTTAAAGAAAAGAAATTGAACAAATTTGTGTTAAAGAATTGATGAATACGTGATGAAAAAGACGGAGGTGTAACAAATGAGGGTGATGGAGGCGTCTAACACTAATGAGGTTCATAAAGAAAAAAAAAAATATGAACGTTAGATTATTAGGTAAAATGAGGGTAAAGTTGTAATTTGTATTGAAGTGTTTCATATAAGCCCTAACCGTCACAAAAAAGCCACCCTTTTTTGGCTTATCAAAACACCACATATAAGCTCATAAGCCCACTCATATAAGCTTAACCAAACACTTGATTTGGGCTTATATGAGTTATATAAGCTAATAAACTCATAATTCCACTATATAAGCTAAACCAAACACCCACTGAAATTGCAGTTACGGATTTGTATTGGAAGCCAGATATGATGGGTCTTAAATGTATTCCAACTGTGATGAAATTATACATATTGTTACTAAAACTTGGAGTGTAAAATATATAATTTGGTTAAAACGCTGATTATCCAAATAGCTTATGACAAGACATGTTAGAATTTGGGTGTGTGTGGGTGGTAATAATCCTGATATATTCTCTGAATCGTGTTGAGATCACTTTCAGATTGAAGTATTCTGACCCTATATGTCTCGGGTATCACGAAATCCTCAATTGGATAATTAAGAGAATTACACTTTGTTTCTAAGGCACGAGAAATCAAAGCAATACACAAAAAATTGTTATATATGTTCGGTTATGGAAGAGATCAATATATAATGGAAATACATAACCGAAAATTAGTTAAAATCGGTTGGCGGGAATGGTCGCGACTGTTGGGGAAAAGAGGTGTCTTTTCGTGGGAAAAACTGTTTGGAAAGAAAACGGGTAATACCATAATCCCAAAAATCGTTTAGGTTTTAGGGCACTGCCCCAAACCCCGCGAGCCCCCAACCAGATTAAGCCCTTGATCTACGAGTGTGCGCTCCGCACCTCCTAACTTTGTAAGCTAAACCATATTAAGCCCTTGATCTCAAGTAAATCACAATTACATAAAATATAAGTGATGACACTAAAATCACCAAAGTCATGACACTAAAATCACCAACATGACAAGCTTAATTCACGAACATCCCTTAATATGGATCAAATGTTTAGGAACATGAACATATTATATCTTAACTTTTGATGGGTATCTACTAACTCATATCTTTACCTCTAATGAAACTACACTTAATTAGGTCTTTATGTTTTCAGAAATTGCGTTACAGGCTTAATGATTTGGCTATTGTTAGTTGTAGCTTATCATGGCGTTTTTTTAAAGACTGTTTTAAGTCTCTCTCTCTCTCTCTCTCTCTCTCTCTCTCTCTCTCTCTCTCTTTTTCCCTCTCTTTGTGCATACTATACTATCTTTGTATATATTATTATATGAATCTTTTTATGTCAATTAAATATTTTTGTTACATAAAAAAACAGGCATATATGTCGGTGAAAAGATGGTTATCCACTTCAATAATATAGAAAAAACTGAATCCGGTCCTGTTTGGAACATATCTTCTGATCTTCCATCTTCATTTACAAGTTATTCTGCTTCTTGTTTGAGCTCCCATGATTGTGGGTTTTTACAACCTAATATTGGAGAAAATTCTGGTTCTAGCTTAAGCACGTGTACTCATTGCACATCTTGGAATCCTAATATTCCAGCTTCATGTCTACGCTTACCTCACTGTGGATATCGTCAACCAGATAGTGGAGTTATCGTCTCATGTTTGAGCTGCTTCATTGACACAGGATCTTTATACCGCTTTCAATATGGTGTAGGGAAACTTTCATATGTATCCAAAATTCGTGGTGGGACATGCACTACTGCTAACTCAGATCCACCTGATGAAGTGATCAATAAAGCCTTATATTTGTTGCGTTACGGGTTTGGTGGTTATGATGTGGTTAAAAACAACTGTGAGGATTTTGCTTTGTATTGCACAACAGGTCTCGTGATTCGTGGCAAGGTTACTGCTGGAAGCAGTGGTCAAATAAATTTTTTCGCTAATGCTCCTTGGAAGTCCACTTTAGCATTGGCTGTTGAAAAGGTTGTGTGTAACTCTTTAGGTATGGTCAAGATGGCAGCAACCGTTGGGGAATATTGTTGGAACCGATATAAAACGGACATTGGTGTCCGAGATGATGTTGAAACGGTTCCTGTGGAAGAAGTTGTTGAGTTCCGTAGAAGAAACATGTGACGGACATTGCACATCATGCAGTTGTTAAGCAGTCACTGATCGAGGCCAACTGTTTTTGTGTTTATTTTCTGTTAGGATTTGGATCTTATTTCAAAGGTTGTAGTTCAAGAAGGATAATTTATCTTGTTTGTTTATTTGCGTTATCATTGTTTTTTCTTTACTGTTATGTTGTGTGTCAATATTCCGTGAGTTATACATTTATTTTTCATCTTCATTAAAATTTGGCGTCTTTTTAAACATATCGAGACATATCAGTGACCGGGGAGAATCCGATACAAGAAGTCTTTTCAAGATTTGACATACAAGTAAGCTGCAACACGAGACTTTTACCAGTTGATAGTTATAAACAAGGCAACGGTCATTTAATGGGATAACAAAAATGCTCAACAATATCTTCACTATGGTTTTTTCCCGGTGACATTGGACGAAATCCCGGGCAGGATTTGGCACCGCTCCGGTTGCTATTATCTTACAAGAAACATGTCATATAAAACAGTAAATTCGATATCCCCTTCACAATTTCACGAGTCGTTAGCCAGCATTAAAACCGACTTCAAGCTTGACAAATACTTGTACTCAATTTAACAACACTGGCCCATTTTATAAAAAACTAGTACTAAGACCACTCTCAACGGCTCGTCGGTTTGGCAACCGACGAGCGTCATTTATGTGACACCAATGACAAGGGCGTGTCACTTAAGTGTCGGTGAGATGCTTCGGTTTGGCCAGCCACTAGATCTCAATAGACAAGTGACATCCTTATTGGCGAACAAACCCACAAAGTTCAACTATTAATCACGCGATTAACTGACAAGGTTTAGAAAATAATACAGATTTGTCTTTTTTTTTTTTTTTTTTTTTTTTTTTTTTTTTTTTTTTATTATTATTATTATTATTATTATTATTATTATTGGAAGATGGTTGACTTTCAAGAGGATCGAGGAGCATGAGCTTTCTTTTGTCATTTCTCACTCTTGATTGGGCTCATACGTTGTGATCTTTTACGGCCAAGGAGTTTTGTAAATTCCTCCACGGGAACCCTTTCAGCATCAGATCGAACACCAATATCATAATCATGTCGAAGTTTAATAAAGGTCAAACCTGCTACTGCAAAAAAAGATGTGAATGTTGTACCAAAAATACCCTTCCACTTATCACTAGTTCCTATGATGAGCCTATCAGCAACAACTCGAACACCACCGATGTCCAAAGCATATGGGGTTATAAATAAGGTCACAGCACCTGAAGCCATAAGAAAAGCCCGTAATGATGCACGGAACCAGCTATTCCCTTGGCCACTGGTTCCTATGATGGGATTATCATCACCACCACGAACCATAAGACTTGTCTTGCAATATAACCCAAAATCTTCACAGTTGTTATCAATGAGGTCATACTCTCCAAATCCGGCTTTTAGGAGCACCTGCGCTCTTTTGACAACATCTTCAGGTGGGTCTGAAACTGCCATGGTACATGTGCCACCACGGAGTTTAAACATGTGCTCAAATGCACCCACTCCATGCTGATAGCGGTAAACAGGACTACCTTCCCTAAAACAGCTCAAACAAGTTTGAAAAACTGAACTTTCCTCACCCATATTTCCACACCCATCTGTTGAACAACATTTTGGAGGCTTTCGCCTAAATATACCAGAAATATCTTTTCCTGCAGCGGTGACGTGGATAACCAGTTTACTTGGTGTACCAATATAAATACCTGCATTCAGTGGTGTTTTATCCAGCATAAAAGAAGACTTATTAGAAACCCCCCATTAAAAAGAGAATGTTTTCTTAACTAGCAAGATACCTAGACAAGTATTTAACTGCATACTAGTAAGTTCAACCAATAAATATTTTTCCGCAATGGTTCCATCCCATAATCTTGAACTTGGGATAAAATTAGATCAGAACAGAATACATTCAAAATGAAGATATTACTAGCTATTTCAACCCTCATTTAAGATACTAGTTAATGTTAACTTTTACACACACTCAAAAAGATTTTAGACTCAAAATGAATTAGTATGCCGCAACCCAAAGGGCCTTTGGCGACGCTGTATGCAAGTGGCCCGTCAACCAAGAGGTTGTGGGTTCGTTCGAGACATATGTGAGATATATTATGTGTGAGATAGGTGGTGTAGGTTGTAGAAATTGGCCATTCAGCTGACTGTAAAAATATATTTTTATGTTTAAAGAGAGACAAGTAACATACCATGGTGAGTGTAAATGGAGCCTCTTACCCAAATGTAAATATGGTCTCCTGGAATAATTTCACTTTCATCCACTGGGTGAGACACAAAATGGCTAATTTGGGAAGTGACCCGTGGGGATATGGCATCCAGGGTTTCCATTTTGCAAGCGGCAGAAATAATTGAAGTTTCTGGATTAACAAGACAATAATTTCATTTATATGCAAAACCTCTAAACTATCTTAAAAACAACGTATTATAAAAAATTCATGGACTATATAAGGAGCTTAATTACAGGGATGGACAACAAAATATAGATGATTAAAAAAAAAAAAAAAAGATGGTTACGAACCTCAGAACAAGAACAGTGACTCAGTTCGACTTGCTCTACTGTGGTGGCTAAGATGTTGGACTTATATTCAGGTTTAATATCTACATCTAGTAAAACAAATATATTTTGTAAGACCAAGTAAGTATTATAATTGTAAAGATGCAAAAGTCTTTGCAGCTGGCCGGCCAGTATATCATTAAAATAGAAGGCTTTGATTGACAACTTCGTATTTAGAATAAACAAAAGATATGTGTGGGTAAAATACACCCATCACATTTGTCATGCACATCTACTCAATAAAGACATACATATTTAATTTCACAAATTCTGGGTGTAGAGAGTGACAGTAATTGTATAATTATTGCAGTAGGTATGTAAACGGTGACAAGGATGAAGGAGTTAGTCATACATGTGGTAAATCGAAGTTAAGAGTTTAATAATCCATGATATTGGTCAATTTGATTTTGTTTAAGTTCAAATAATGTCACAGTCCCAAAATCATCTATAGTCCAAAGGTTTTATTCTGTTCATTGCAGGTAGTTAGCGACTTCGTGAACACATGATAAAGGCTTTGTTCTGCATTTCGAAATTACATCATAAACTGTTTTAAGACCTACGCCTCAAGTTGAGATTATTTTCAATATGAAATCTATAAGGATGATCTTAATATATTACCAGCATTGTCCATGAGGCAAAGAGCACACATGAAGTCAGCCTGCACTTGATGAAGATGCTACCAAGGGAAGTAACCGCTCTGAATCCTCCGAGGACAATATCATGAACAGCAGCATCAGGCAAGGAATCAATTCTGTGTGAACAACTATCACACATAATTCAAGATTGCATACAGACTTCAAATTTGACTTACGTTACTAATTCAAGAAACTACAGTGTCTAGAGTACAAAAGCCACTTACATAAGGCATTTAGGTCTTAAGACCTCTAATATGAGCTTCAATCTAGGCAATATTCATATCATGGGTGAAGAAAGTGTCTACAATTTCCTCACTGTGCTTCTCTAGAAAATGAATCAAGCTTTTCTACCAAGTATTCACTAGCTTATCGAGAATCAACTAAAACAAAAAGATTTCCTAAAAACATTCCCTTGACTTCCAAATTTTGTGTTTTGCTCCTACATAGTTCCAAATGACCGAAAATGGCCAAACACCCTTCTCAATTTAAGTCCACCATACATAAGATTCATAAAATTGTATTCTTACAAGAACCATTGTTACAAATAAATATGGACGCAATTACTAAAACACAAAAAGATAGATACCATCTAATTTCAATTTCTGAAACAAAGCTCAAGTCCTTTAGAGTAAATTGAGAAAACAACTGGACTTAATGACCATAAGTCAAATACTGAGGCATTATGTCGTCTTCATGAGCGATTTCATTTCCACAAATGATTTCTTCACCCTCTTCAGCTTCGCAACAATGCCATATCCTCCACCTTGATTTTAACAACATCCTTTCGAACACCAATATCCGTCATATATCGACTCAAACAATGCATCCCCGTTCCTACAACAGCAGCCACAGGGGTACTACATCTAAACACTTTAACTGCAGAAGAAACAATGACATTCAATGGTGACATTACCCAACCATTCACTTGACCACTGCTTCCCGCTTCATCCCAATTATGACCCACAAGGCTCGTCTTTCAGTACAAAGCAAAATCTTCACAGTTGTTTAACACCAAACTATACTTTCCAAATCCGTTTTGTAGCAAATACATAGCTCGGTGGATCACATCTTGAGGTGGGTCGGATTTTGCAATGGTGCATGTGCCACCACGGAGTCTAGAGATGTGTACATATGTATTGGTTCCGTACTGAAAGAGGTATAAGGAACCGGTTCCGATGTAACAATCCAAACATGAAAGAACCACTCCGCTTCCATTTTTGTGAAATCCACAGTCGGGACAGGTTAAACATGAATCTTGAATACTCTTGTATCCTTTTTCTCCGGTGGTGAAGTGGACAACTTTGTTTTCACCGACATAAATGCCTGTAATATTAAATTGTGTTTAATAAGTCATAAAGAGTTACTATAAGAACTCATCGAAAAGATAAGATAGAATGCTCGGGTTCCCAACAATTCTAACCACACTAGTCTAGTAATCCAATGCTTGGAAACCTTCAGATTTGGTTAACACGAGATGCCTAGACACATAACTACTTAATGGTATTTGGGATTGTAATTCTAAAACTGCTAACGCTTATTGAAAAGTGCTTTTTGAACCTTTACAATAAGCATAAGCCTTCTGTATGAAAATGTTACAAGATTTTTTATTTTTAAGCTTTACAGAAGGCAATCCCAGACACCCCTCTTTTCAAATAGCATATAATCAGTTTCAAGAGTAGCTTATCCGAAATGATATTATATTCTAGAAAAGCAAACCCAAATATGTGCAAACAACCTAGAAGTGGCCACGGCAACCTTTCCAAAAAGGGGAGGGTTTTACCCAGTTTGGGTCTGCGTCTCCGTGGACTCAAAACCTGTGGATTAGATGATTATCACACTCTAAAAGGTGTAAATCGGTGGGAACACCCCGATCCCATGCATCTTTTGATACCAACCGGACCCTTCCCCAAGGACCCGGCCCCAAGAGACCTAATTAGCCAAGAGTTGGGATCGAACCCTGGTCATTCTCTAAAGACCCTCTATGACCTAATTAGCCAAGATGATTATCACACTAGTCAAAGAAACCACAAACATGGTCATTAAAATACTAAATCAAGGGACTAAATTCCCAATCTTTATAACATAAAAATCTAAAATGAGCAGCTACTAACAAGATAAAAATGACAAGATTTTCATTGAGGACTTTCATCAAACACCTGAATCTCTACCATTTAACATAAAATTTAAAGATTAGTTAAACAACATAGAACCCATAATGCAGCTTCTAAATGTATTTAAAAAAAAAAAAAAAAAAAGAAAAAAAAAGGCACTATACAGACCATGATGAGCATAAGCAAATGCAGTTCTCCAAGTGTATATATGGTCGCCTGGCTTTATCTCCTTTCGATCTATTCGATGCGATACAAAACCCATTTCGATAATCGATTGTGAAGAATGAATTTTTCGAAAATGAGGGATTAAATTGAAACGGTTTAAAGAGAGTAAAGGGTTTGTGAGAGAAATAAAAAAGAAAACCGAGCTTTTCTTTTTTGGAAGAAAAATATAGAAAAGTTTTGAAAAAATGGCTTCGCCCGGGTTCGAACCGGAGACCTTCAGTGTGTTAGGCTGACGTGATAACCAACTACACCACGAAACCATTTGATTCTTATATTTTTATAATAAACAATCGAATTATTTTTAGTGTTGCGTCCTGGTATTTATACGTTTCTCATTGATCAAGTAATAATGGTTACTTTTAAATATTATCAACAATAAAAGCAGAGATAGAAACAGGATTAAATATGATCGAGTACATATAAAAAAAATTGAACATTAATATTAGAAACATATTTTAGATGAACCGAGCGCATTTAAGATAACTTTAGGAAAAATCAAAGTTTTATTTTTAAACTAACACTAAATTGAAAAAATTCATATGATGCCCGGGCACCCGCGGGAATCCCTTTTTTGGCTCCGTCCCTGAACAAAAGTAGACTACAACAACACAAACACTAGGGGCTCAAATCATATCAATTTTTTTTTTTTTTTTGAACGGCAGGTTAGTTGTTGGCTCGAGTTAGTGTCGCATTCTCGGGCAGAGATACCAACCGCGAACCTCTCTTTAAGGGATAACCCCACTCTTATTCCCGATTCGCTTATGGGGGAAAATCTCAAATTCTAGTCCCTTGCGGGATTCGAACCTGGGCAACAACCCCTCCCAAGCTCCAAGGTGAAGCCCGGTGGCCAACTGCTCTAGAGCAATTGGTTCAAATCATATCATATTACTAGATAAAACGCTAGGAAAACATGTATATCTTTTATATAATAAAACAAAACCCCTAGGGAATTTTTCATTTCAAAAAAATGCATTCATATCTTATTTAGTAATAATTTTATTTAAAAAAAAGATTATTTTCTTATTAGGTAACATTTTATATTTATCCATAACATAAGTAGAAGATAAATACAAAAAATATAAATAAGATGCAATTAATAATATGATTAAAATTTTTAAATTATTATCTTTAATAATAAAAAACTATAATTAAATATCATAAATCAAACAGAACAAAGATTAAATTATTTATTTTTTAATAAATAAAAATATATGATTCAAAATTTTTTTAAAAAACCTGCGCGTGCGCAAGAATTATAACTAGTACAAGTATAAGATGAAATCCCCCAATTAATGGATGTAGTTTGTATAGGATTTTAGGTAGCGGCATAAGATAAATTGACAAAATGGTCGACTTTGTAAGGACCATGTTCTTCGTAGTAAGTAACTACACTGTCGTCTTACGTGTTATGTGTCTTTATAAATGTAATTAGATTTTAGAGTACTATATGGACCATGATGAGCATAAGCGAATGCAGTTCTCCAAGTGTATATATGGTCGCCTAGTTTAGTATCCTTTCGATCTACTCGATGCGACGTATCAATCTTATGGCTTTCAAATCAATGCTTAAAGCTCACTGTACGGGCCGTGATGACCGACAACGTTATCCGTAATTTCTTTTTTTCTTTGTTTTCTATTCATTTCTAGCGGATAGGTATTGGTATAAAAGTAAAAAGACGTTGCATTTTAAAAAAGGTTTTTGAAAAAATACACACTTTCTACCCGCCTTTTTATTTTTTAAGAATCCTATAAATACTCTATAAATCACTAAATTTTTTACACACACATCTATCAACGAAGCTCAACAATATTTCTTTTTATTTCTACCTTTAACTCACAAAAATTAATAACGATCCATGGATCAATCAATTGCTCTCCGACCCGCAAAATCAAATACCAAATTTCTCATTTTTGTCTAATCTAAACACACCATCATCCGCAAATTTCATTACCTCAAATAGCACCCAACTTCCATTATTTGGCACCATGCCAAATCCCAAATCAATTGACCAACTTTAACCCATTTTGTATGCATGAGCAACTTCACTATTCGCTCAATTTCAACTTCGACAACAACTCCAACAAACTCAAATTTCCCAACAAAAAAAACAACAAACCCAACAACTGTTCCAAAACCAATTTTCCCAACAATAATACCAACAAATTAAACAACAATCCAAACGACCACAACATTCCGAAGTCGAGGGGCCGTCGTCACCCAATAAACATGGCAAATATGACGCTATGTATGTTATTTCAACTTTCAAATATGTGCTTACAATTTAACCCATCAGGCCACCATTGGAAGAACATAGCCATTAAATACATACTACTGTATAAAAATGGTGATATAAGGAGATTGTTTAAAAGTGCCCAAAGACATTTACCAATTATACTTGTACAAATGTTATATCTATTATCTATATTTGAGCTATATGGCCCAAAGACATTTACCAATTATACCATAAAGGCCAATGTTAAATTACCCTAAAAACTTTGTACTTAATAAACTTACTCAACCCTAATACCACTATATTCTAAACTCACGCAACCACTTTTACTCTCACACACAATCTTCTCCCAGCTTATCAAGTTCACCAAACTCTTCTTCCCAGACCACGAACCACACACAAAGTTGAGAATATCCATCATTGATTAATCTTGATTGTTATTTTATGCTTAATTCAAATCAAGAGTGCATCTTTGTGGCTTCAAATCGTGAAACAAAAACACAAACACTTTCGATTCATTCTTTTACCAACCGAATAATAAACCAAGATTTTACTTTCAATGATGAGCACGGCGTCAAGATCTCTCACAGAGATCTCGGGTAGGTGTTACGGGTTCATGTTATTTTATTTTCGATCTATGATGATAATGGTTCGACTAAAAAAATATTTTAAAAGATTGGAAACAAAGTTGAACCTTTCTGAGATCTCTAGGATTTTTTTTTTCATGTCTGGTATATTTGATGTGAGTTGGGGAGAGATGGTGAGAGTCCATGGTTGTGTCTATATGTAGGTAGTTGATTTTTGGTTGTGTGTTTTGGGTGTGGACTGTGATTGTTGGTCTCGATGTTGTTCTTCTTTTATTCATTTCATATTTTTTGTTTGGATTAATGATGAAGATGGGAAGAGACTTAAGACAGTGGGGTTACGGGCATGGGTTTAAAACACGAAAAAGAAGTTTGAGATGTAAAAGATAGTAACCTGTTAAAAGATATATTGTTTGTTGTTGGTTGATGTTAGTTGTTCAAATCTGGTTGTTGGATCACCATCGGAATTGCTAAAAAAAAACGAAACCACCAAGCACGAAACACCACCTCTTAAATTTAAATTCGGTGGTGTTGGCGGCGGAAACAGTTGATCTTGGCAGCGGTTCCGATGGCTGTGGCGGTGAAAGAGTATGCTGTGAACCTGTTTGGATTGTGCTATTTATAGGGGAGCATAACACTTAGGTTCATAAGTGCTGTTGATGGTTCATATTCATCTCATAAAAATGCAGCCTCTTCATATTGCAAGTTGTAAATGTGAAATCTTTCATGTTCCGTAACAAATGTTTTCATTTGATTGTACTGTGTAGTTTATTTTGGTATGCATTTTCATGTTTGTACGGTACTTATGGTTGTGCACAACCCAATTAAGGGGATAAGTTTTAAGTATAATAGATGCATCCTTAAAAGCTATTAAAAGCTTCAAAATAAGCTCCCTATGTATTAAATTTATTAGCTTAAACTACATATTTGAGTTTCTTGGCTTGTGACATAAATGCTCACATTCAATATGGGGAACTCAATTTATATATATATATATATAGACTATTATTATTTATGAATCTATTTATTACCGAGTGAGGAGCAATTTATAAGTTTGAGAAATGATACATGAATCTAAACTTAGGCCTAATTGTAGGCCTAAAAATAAGTGTCGGCATCCTGATTGCTGCAGACATGGACCAACTTATTTTTACAGCTATCAGGATGCTGACACTTGTTTTTAGACTTACAAATTAGGCCTAAGTTTAAGTCCATGTATCATTTCTCTATAAGTTTTTATGGAGATTAAAAGGGAATTTGTCTAATCCTTTGTTAGAAAAAAGGGACTAATCGTCTAATCCTTTGTTAAAAAAAGGGATTAATCCTAATGTTAGCGGAGACAGAAGTGAATTACTCCTTCCGTCCCATTTTATAAGTCCATGTTTGAAAAGTTAAAGTCTTTTTCTTCAGAAATTGACCGTAATTATTATTTTTTTCGTTTTATATAATACTACCTCGTCCCAAAATATAAGTCCAGTTTGACTTTTTGAATCGAACTTTGACCTTAAATATGTTTGTTTGTATTATATATATCACTTGATGAAAATTATACCAAATGAAAATATGTATAAAATACTATGAATTTATATATTTTGCATCAAGTATTATATAATACAAAGAAAAATATTTAAGGTCAAAGTTCAAATCAAAAAGTTAAACTGGACTTACATTTTGAGACGGAGAGAGTAATTGATGAAAAGCATACCAATTAAAATACATTTAAAACACAAATCAATTTATATATTTTGTATGAAGTATTATATAACACGAAAAAAAATAATTACCGTCAAACTCTGATGAAAAAGACTTTGACTTTTCAAACATGGACTTATAAAATGGGATGGAATACATGTTTTCTGTTTTTTTTTGATTATATATACTTTTGGAATTAGAGTGGTCAAAACAAGCACATTATTGTCCAATAAATTAAAAATTACAGTAGCATATATCATATATGAATCGAGTTTACTCGATGTATAGATACTGTAACAAAGTAACACAGTGAAGGTCTCCAGATAACTTTTTTTAATGTCAAACAAAACCATAATTACTTTCCAACGATCGAGCGAAATGCCCAGTAATCTATATCAACTAATCCGATTATCCAAAATAAAAAACAAAAAACAAAAACTAGTCTCTCTCTCTCTCTCCTTAGAGCTAACGGTAAGGTGACTTTGTCACCCACGTTAAGCCTTAACTCACCTTCACTTTTTGCCAAGTTACCTTACCGCGTATGAAAGGCAAGATGAAGTTAACGCACCACGTCAAGCTCTTAACGTGCGTTAAGAGGCTTGCGTAAAAAAAAAAAAAAAAAAAAAATGTACACTTTTAGCCCTTGTATTATTTGTTTACTTTTTGTATATGAAAATGAAAAATTACAAATTACACCCCTACGATTTAAAAATCAAATCATAACTTAAAATTCACGTAACCTTTCGACTTCAGGAGCACGATTATGCATCTGCATTACAATATGACTTATCTCACCTAGCAAACTGTAAATAGCTAATCCTGTATTTTAAATTCGAAAGTTTTTTTTTTTTTTTTTTTTTTTTTTTTAATTCGAAAGTTTTTTTGTTTTTTTTTTGTTTTTTTTTTTTTTTAATTCGAAAGGTTTTTTTTTTAATTAGAAATGTGGGTGGATCCGCCACCACGGGGCTTTTTTTTTTTTAAATTCGAAAGTTTTTTTTTTTTTTTTTTTTTTTTTTTTTTTTTTTTTTTTTAACTCGAAATGTGGTGGATCCGCCACCACGTTTTTTTTTTTTTTTTTTTTTTTTTTTTTTTTTTTTTTTTTTTTTTTTTTTTTTTAATTCGAAATGTGTGTTTGTAATATTTATGTTTTAAAATTTTTTATATGTTTCGTAATGTAATATTTATGTTTTAATTTCGTATTGTAATATGTTTAAGAATTTATGTTATGTTTTAAATAAATGAAGTGTTTGTTAAAATTTGGGGTTGAAATTGAAAATATTTGGGGTGGAGGTGAGTTAAGGTGAGTTACCTTACCGGGGTGGAAAGTCAAGAGTGAAGGTTAAAAGGGAAAAGCTGACGTGGCGCTGAGGTGGCAGTGCGTTAAGAATGTTAACCGTGTTACCTTACCACATGCTCTTAACGCTTGATCTTCTCTGAATCAAATGAGTCCTGCTAAATACACCAGAATTTTTTTTAGTCAATTAGTCAACACATGGGGAATACAAGGGTAAATAATTTTACTGGAAAGACAACATTGAATAAATAAAAAACAATTAATACACTAACATACTTTTTCCCCTCTCTCTCCAAATATGCATACTGCATCCCTCTCTTCTTTTTATTTTCTTAAGCAAAAACTCTTTCTTTATCACAAATCTTCACTCCATAAGAGAAACTAGAATTGAATTCGACCAACTCAGACAACACCACTACAACCCCCTTTGTTTGAACTCAAGCTCCGACCAAACTTTCACAAAAAAATATGTCAATAGACTTTTCACACGCTGCTATGCGCCTTCACACGCAGCCATACGTCGTCTTCTTCCACTCCGGAATCTTTAAATCCGGCGTGGCTCCAACTAACTCCGACATTACAACAACAATAAAAGCATCACTTCTCCTAGATCTGACCACCATCGTCACTTGGGATTGTGTCAATATTTTTATGAACCTTATGTATACTTATTTGAGTTGATCTTTGATATGTTGGACTTATGTATTTTGAGGAAATGAGAATGAGGAATCTAAAAGAAATGGAGATGATGAACTTATGGTGTGGATGAAAGAGAAAACAATAAATGTTGGTGGAAAGAAAAAATTAAAGAAAAAATAGTAAATCATTAATATTGATGGTAACTATTAATTGAGATTGATTTGGTAATTATTATCTAATTTTTTTGCTTAGTTTACTGTAAAAAAATAAATGATTAATGTCATCATTTTGGTGTGTTTAGAGTGTCCCAATCAGATATACCCCAGACATCGGTAGTTAAAAACACATGCATCATAATGGATTTTGTGTGTATCGAAGAGGCTAAAGTCAGGAAAGAGACTATAAATACCGTTGCACCCTTTTGATAGAAATAAATAAGTATGTTTTGAAATCAATTAAGCAAAAATGGGCTATTTCTCTCACCGAGTTGATCCAAGTGATATCAAGGCAGGCGACCATATTTACACATGGAGAAATGGCTTTCAATATTCTCATCATGGTATGCATTTTCAACATTTTGATGCATAGCTTTTTGTTAAGAAAATCCAAATTTCATAGAAGCTCTTAATTTATGATAAAACATATATTGATACAGGCATTTATGTTGGTGGACAAATGGTTGTTCACTTCGTTGGACAACGTAATGCTAGTTTTGGTTCGGTTTCTGGTTGGAACTTTTCTTCCGGTTTTTCGTCTTCACATTCAAATCTTTCGGCTTCAAGCTTAAACTCTACCAGTGGATGTTCATTGTCCAAAAGTGTTCAAAACACTAGTGGCAGTTCTGGTACGAGCTTGTGTTCATCTTGCTCATCTTCAAATCCGAGTCGGCCTGCTTCATGCTTAGGCTTGTCGGAATGTGGTTTTCAGCAACCAGGAACTGGCGTGTTACTCTCTTGTTTGAACTGTTTTATTGACACTGGATCATTATATCGCTTTCAATATGGTGTATGGAAAATTACGTATGTATCCAAACTTCGTGGTGGGACGTGCACTACGGCTGAGTCGGACCCACCTGAAGAAGTGATCGATAGAGCCTTTTATTTGTTACATAACGGGTTTTGGTAGATATCATGTGGTTAAAAATAACTGTGAGGATTTTGCTTTGTATTGCAAGACAGGTCTCATGATTCGTGGCAAGCCTACTACTGGAAGCAGTGGTCAAGTGAATGATGTATGTAATGCAGAACTAGGTAAGGTAATTTTTCTTACAGCGGCCGTTGCAAATATTATGTCTAACTTGGCTGTGGTTCCTGGAGCTGGAGTTATGGCAGTTGTAGTATATGGTCGGAACCGATATAAAACTGATATTGGTATTCGAGATGATGTTGAAAAGGTTGACGTGGAAGAAGCTGTTGAGTTCCGTAAAAGAAACATGTAACCAACACATCGTTACTTGATAAGCATATGGACAACGAGGTTAATTGTTTTTCTTGTTTATATTCTGTAAGGTCTTAGATTATGTTCCAAAAGTAAAATCTGAGATGGATATTTTATCTTCACTTGTTTAATTCATGGTATCGTTTTATTTTATTATTATTTAGTGGCATTTAGTATGTGACATACTCCATTGACCAAAAGGCCGATAGCTGTTGTTGTGAGACTAGAGGCGGACATATATATATACTTGAGACAGCGTGCATACCTCAGGGGCGCCATCACTAGTGTAAAAACAAAATTTTCCTTTACATATTTTAGAGCTTAATACCGAGTGCATATACCATTCTCAAACTTTATTAAGTATTGCATACCGTGTGATAAATTCCAAGCGTTCACCACTGATTGTGATGTATCTGTTTACTTATGGGTATTATTTTTTATACCAAGGTCTTCAATATTTTCGTTAGCGGTATTCTTCTCATATGCTTTTGTAACGTGGAACTGAAGTGGAGTTATCTGAACGACTAACTCTAACCAGCACTCCCTAAAAAATAATCAACCAATGCAACCCATACCCTCAAGATACTTCACATTTGTAACCTCCGAAAAAAGATCTACATATATAGGGATGTATAACTTGTAAGCTTAATCAAGTATATCCTTACAAGATGACATTGTTACAAATAAACATGGAGTCATGGATGCATCAATTTCAGAACAAAACATAGTGAATTTAGAAAACTGGACTAGATGACCATAAGCTACCTTATCAAATACGTTATGCAATATGTCGTGTTTCCATGAGCGATTTCATCTTCCACAAAATGATATCTTCACCCTTTTCAGCTTTGGAACAATGCCATGTCCTCCACCTTGATTTTAAAAACACCCTTTCGAACACCAATATCAGTCATATATCGACTCAAACAGTGCATCCCAGTTCCTACAACTGCAGCCACAGGGGTAATACATCTAAACATTTTAACTGCAGAAGGAAAAACGACATTCAATGATGACATCACCCAAGCATTCATCAAACACCTAACGCACAACACAAAAGCTACAGTTTTTTAGTACCCCTAAACCTAAAACCCATATAGCATCAAATTTAAATATTAGTTAAACAACATAAAAACCAGAATGCAACTTGTAAATGCATAACAAAAGAGGGTAACGATGGTTCATGAGAGAAATAAAAAAAGAAATCGAGCTTTTTCTTTTTTTTTTTCTTAATTAAATTGAAATGAATTTGGCGGGAAAAAAGATATAAAAATAGGAAATGGCTCCCTTCAGTGTGTTAGACTGACGTGATAACCAACTACACCACGAAACCTGTTGATTTTTGTTAAAAAACTTAATATAATTTTTATTTAAATTTAAACTGATAACAAAACGTGAAGCTACAAATTATATTTGATTTTTATAATACGGAGTAATAATAATGTTGAAGACATAACGTATTAATATCCCTGGCGAGCATTATCTGAAACACCTCTTAAAAAATATCTAAGTATGAAATGTAATTGGTACACATTTTTAAGAAAAATTGTAACAAGTCTTTTAAGAACAAGTATTCAAATAATAACATATGTTGTAAAAGACTACTAATAGATGTAGGGTATATTTGGCGTAATGGGTTTGGGGCTGGAGTTAGGGCTGGTTATGGCTTATAAAAGCTTCCGTAAACCCGTGTGGCAAACAAGACTTATTTTACAATCCGACTTATTTTAAAAGCTCAAGCCCCTATAAGCCCTCAAAAGCCCGTTGCCAAATACATCCGTAGTCTTTTTAAGTGTTTGTTGTAAAAGACTACTAAAACGAAACATACAACTTGTACATTGAACAAATCGTTCATATGCAAATAAAAATACAAAGTTACTGTTTTCTTGTTAAGAGGTTTCATAAGGCTACACTTGAACTACATTGTGTTCCAAAAAACATTCTATGAAATTTTTGTAACTACTTCCGTTATGCATTCACCTCCTAGACGTCTTGTTTGTTATAAATGGACATGCTATTGATACTTGTACATATTGTTTATTAGTTTGTAAAATTAAAAACATCAAAAGATCATGCATGTTAATTTTGTATTAAGTCATATGTTTAAACGAATGACTTAATGCATATATTTTTAGTTTTATCACTTCATATTTTGTATCTGTTTCTATTAAATCATAAACAAAAACAATTTTCGTATAACTTTCTCAATTCAGTTTTTTTATATTAAATTAATTAAGTCAAATTCAAATACCACCTAATAATAATAATGGTTAATTCTCACATTTGCAATCGTTAACGTTTAAACTTAACACTTAAAGATTGTGTTGTATTTGGGCATAGTACTAAAGATTGTGGAAAGAGACCTAAGACTGACATTAAAATAGGGGAAGAAAAGATGAAGAATGAGAAAAAGCAAACAAGTGCTAATGAGTTCATGAAGGTATATTACAATAGAAGAAGGGGGGAGAAGAGTATATAATGGTGATAAAAGGTATCAAGAGGGGCATAATAATGGTGCAAATAGGAATGCAAATGTGTGGAAAAAGAAGAATGTGAGTAACATAGAGCAAAATAAAGCAGCATAAAGTAATATTGGCCAAAGCAAACCAACTGAGAAAAAGGAGAATCAAAATGGAAGACTGTATACCTTATCCAAAGAGAAATTTAATGCAATGAAGCAAACAGCTAACCAGTATGCTGTTCTGAGTGACTTGGAAGGAGAAGATAGTAAACCACAGAGCATAACACAAAGAGAAAATAAGAATAGGTTTGATGTATTGGGAAGTGAAGGCAGCAATGAAACTTTGGACACTAATGTTAATCAAGAGTGTCAGGATGAGGGAGATGTATGCAGGGATAAGAATGGGAAGTCTTCAAGTATGTTAGAGGATATAGTCAGAGATAAGGAGGTTGATGATTTTTTCACTCGTTTGCAAAAAGAGGATGAAATGGTTGGTATGTTTGTGGATAATAAGAGGATTCCCACTGTTGAAGAATCAAAGCAATGGGCTTAGTATATGTTTGGGTGGTATAAGGAAAAGTGGGGAGCAAAATGGAAAAGTGAATGTCCCATTTGAGGAAGATGTATATGGCTTAATGTTGAATATAAGAAGTGAATATGTAGGATTGGACAACTATTTTGTCCTTGTAGTTATGTATGCAAACTGAATTTGCTGCATCTGACCTTGGTCATAGTTGTATAAGTGATATAGTTAATCTGATTTCTGACAGGTCTAAGATTTGTGGTTTATCTTTTTGGATGGGTCTGTCCATGCCAGTGTTGTGGAGTTTGTATGTTCTGTTTGATGATTAATATATTTTTCACCTTTGCAGCAACATCAACAACAGCAACAACAACAACAACAACAACAAAAAAAAAAAAAAAAAAAAAAAAAAAAAAAAACACTTAACACTTAAAGAGAATGTCTTTCACTTTACCGTAAGTTTAACTAATTTTTTTCTCCTCAAGGAATGTGTGGGGAATAAGAATATTTGTACAGCTTATTATCTAACGGCAGGGATTATAATTAATAAAAAAAATCGACAGTCATGATTGAAAGGCTAAAGCTTGGAACATGTATAAATGGTTTGGAGTTGAAATGCTTCACTTCACAATTGCACATTGTTAGCTATGGAGACAGACGAGTTCCACAGTGTAGCCCGGTTCGTGATTAAACTATACAAAATGGTTAGCGATAAAGACACAAACTCAATCATATCATGGGGCTCGTCAAGTACTAGCTTCATCATATTCGATGAACACCGATTCACCTCAGAGATTTTGCGTAGCTACTTTAACACAAGTCGTTTGGATAGTTTCACTACTCAGCTTAATAACTATGTTAGTCTTTCTTTTCTTAATGCACGTATTTTTCGTTACATGAACTACATTTGTTGAGATTATGGTAGGAACTAACGATTTCAATACGATTTTAAAAGGGTTTTAACAAGATGGGAGGGAGGCATTTGGAGTTTGAGCAGAAGCATTTCCAAGAAGGAAAACAACACTTGCTAAATAGTAAAAACTATCAAGAGGAGAAGCAAGCAATCTAAAGTTATCAATAATACGCCATCACTTTGTGTTGCCACAGACGAATTCAAAGCTAAATTTTATAAAGTTTGTGTAGGACAAAAACAAATTTTTAACAGAATACAACGATTCAAACTTGATATGGAAAAGACTTTATCAGAGCTCCAAAATATCACTGCGTCATTGTCCCGCAATCCCATTTTCACTTTCTCCAAAGAGATTGGCGGAAAAAGGAAATTTGGTGATTTAGATCCTAGCATTGTCTTTGCTGATATTGAGAAAGATTTGAAAACATTTTACGATCAATTTGAGGTGCCAGAGAGCGGCATTGATGATTTTACAACATTAAGTGACTTGACACAAAATGTGGCCATTGGACGAGGTGTTAGAGGTGGTCGGGCTGGTGGTGGTTGTCGTGTACCTGATTTTTTGCACAAACTATATAATATGGTTGAGAAACAAGAACCTGATGATCTTATATCATGGAAACTTTCTAAACGTGATAGCTTCATCATTTGGGACACAAACAAGTTTGCAACTCATGTGCTGCCTATGTATTTCAATCACTCAAATTTCAGTAGCTTCAATTTGCAGCTCAACATATATGTAAGTGTCTAATGAGTACATTTTGACTTTTCTGGTCAAACTTATCTGTTTTGGAATACAAATTTTAGGCATATTTATTCCAAATCACCATGTTCTTCATAGCTATTTGTTGTATACTTATATATAAAAACCATTCTGTATCTCGAATGTGATACAAACTATTATTTTTTCGTACTGATTTTGAAGTTAAATGTCCTTCCATTTGACACCAAAAGTCAAAACTAGTAAAATTTTAATGAATTGGGCACTTTTTGTAAAGGGAATAAAATCTCAAGTGCATTTCATCACATTTAATAACATTATCCAATTATACTTTTTATATGATGATAGTCTGTTTTTTTATTCTTTTTTTGTTTGTCTGAAGGAATTCAAGAAGGTGAATTGGGAACGTCATGAATATGCTAATGAATGGTTTCAAGGAGGTAGGGAAGATTTGCTGCAGAATATAACGAGGTGACCAAAAAAACAACAACGGATGGACCATACCATGACATGCACTTCAGCAGTAATGGAAATGTTCACACACCGGTTGAAAACAATTCAGCAAGAGCAAAAGAGTAAGATTACTTGGTTATCATGCTATGAAGAACAAATGAGAAGTTCAGTGGACGGGCTCAAGGAAATGGCCGTCAATATGGCCAATATCGCCAACAAATTGACATTGAAAAGTATTGAAAATCTTGAACATGTTAAGAAAGCAAAACTAGTTATTGAAGATAATGGTATAGGTATAATTCATAAGTTCGTTTGACATTTAACTACTATAAATATGATAACATACTACTTCTCATATCGAGCTCAAGCAATTGACATTTGTTTCATGGTTATCTTATAGGTAACACGGAAGGACAAACTTCGGAAGTTAATGAACTAGGAGAAGACCAAAGTGCATTAGAAGAAAACAATAACGACGTAGCAAAATCTTTCTTTCAAGAGTTAGAGATTGATTTCAAAGCGGTTGAAAAATACCTTCAGATGGATGAGACTTGGATTGTCCAAAGAGAAATTGTTGATACAAAAGTTGGGCGTTCCTTGTTTGGGTTCCTGCTCTCGTATCAATTAGCTCTTAATGCTTGAAACCTGCGCACTAAGAAAGTAAACAAACACCGTTAGGCTTATCGTGGGATTGTCTCCCATGATTATCCTCCGGCGTGAGAGTAAGTAATCGATTTTAGGGTTATGTAGAAGAGTTTAAGGTTGTGTGTCATACCTTTAACGAGAGTTATGACATTGTTTATATAGGCACAGAATCCTTATTGGATACGTGCGCCTTACTTTTCGGTCTATATCCGATTTGGATATATATCCCTTAAATAAGAGATATCCAAATCATAAATATAAATAACTTTGGGCTTGGGCTTTCGTGAGCCCAAGCTGTTATCCTATTAGCCCAAATCATTGTAGTGATGGCCCACTCGTGGCGGGCTTGGCGTTAGTGATGTTTATTATTTGGGTTCGTAGCCCGAATATAGACTATACGTCATCATGTCCCCCAGTCTAGTGTGCGCGGGTCGTAGCCGCGTATACTAGACTAAAAAATATCAGCGGTAAGTGTGGCAGGAAGAATGCAAGATATTTACCGCCAAAAATGAAAACTATGTATCTAGTCCCAAAATATCTCCAAAATACCTCGATAAATGGGGAGGCTATCCACGTGTGCTTTGGAAGACGTGAAAAAGTGCATGTACCGGTTTGTATTCCACCACACGATGGAGATAGTGGGATCTACGTGTCGTGCATCCGATGCAAGAGGAAACCTATATAAGGGACTCCTATTTTCACTGTTTTAACCACAGTGAAAAAACGCCATTTCCGCCATTGTTCTAATCATCATTTATCGATCAAGAAAGTTAATTTTGACTAAGGTAATAGTGCGTACGCTTCTTGATTAGAAATGGTTCATCAGTTAGAGGAGTTCCGGTCTGAGATAGATGAGGATGAACTACGTCAGTTCACTTCTGACTACTTTATTCCGCTTGCGGTGCATCCGAAAGTACCGGATGCGGACGCATGTATCGCGTATTTTCCTGAGGGAAAAATAGGGGTATACACGCGCTTCTTTGAATTTGCAAACCAGCGTGTGCCTATATCCCGTTTTCTGAGTGACGTGCTTAATTTTTATCAGCTCCATATTTCTCAGTTGCACTGCATAGGTGCAGCGAAAATAATAAATTTTGAAATAAATTGTCGCTTACTTGCGATAAATCCCACTATCAACCTCTTCCGCGCGTTTACCACACGTCGTGGTCGAACGGGTGGGTGACGTTTTCCAAATGTCCAGGGGGTTATCAGTGTTATACTGAAAAGATAGACGCCTTGAGGGGTTGGAGAGAGAGGTTCTTCTGGGTTGATAGTTGTGTATTCCCCACGCTCTCTGAGGTTTTTGCTCAGGGGGAGCTTCCAAAGGATGAGCGCCCGGATCCCGGTACATACAGTGTGGAGGATACGGAAGTTATTAATGATAACCGCATCCCAATAAATTCCTATCCTGAGGAGTTCTTCGTGCACATGGGGATGAGCCGCAACTACTTCGGAGGAAGTGGTGAAGTACCCACGTTTTTGGATGCAAGCGGCCGGGGTGGGTGCTCATCCTTTCTTGTCCTTGTGTTTATAATGTAAGCCTCTTTGTATATAATGATTTTATCCACTAACTTGTTCCTCCTTTTGTGTGTTTATATGTTGCGCAGAGATGGATCTATTCTCCGTAGTGAAGCTGACAAAGCCGACGCAGGTAACTGTGGGTGTGCGCCCTTTGAGGGAATGGGAGGTGCCTATTCTGGAGGCTAGTGCTGGGCGTCTACTGGAGCTTGCGCGTGAGGAGTCTTCTGATGCATCGCAGCCTTTGATGAATGCGACCCCAGTGCAGACGGTGCTTGCGCAGGTAGTGGTGACACCTGAAGTTACGCGCGCTGAGTCGTCCACGAGTGCTGGTATTCTCAAAGTGGACACGGACTCTGAAGAGGAGCGTCAGGGTGTGAAGCGCAAGGCTGTTGTTGATGATGGGGAAGGGTCCTCCAAGCATAGACATCATATCATTAGTGTGGATGAGTTCACAGACGAGGAGACATCGTTGTCTAGTGCTGCGCAGAAGAATGCTCAGACTTCTCCCTTTATGTAAGTAAGCTGAGTTTTTATATTTATACGTGTTTTTTGCGCAACGCCATTCCCTAACTTTGTTTATGTTTGCTTGTAGTGACGACGCTGCAGGGGGTGATGCATCATCCGTGGAGGGGTCAGTGCCACCTCAGGCGGCTCATACTCATGTGGAGGAGCCGATGAGAGTTGATGAAGGGATATCTGTGCAACAGCTGATGGAGGAGCTGGGGGCTGTTGCTGAGCGTCAGGCTAAGTTAGTTACTCAGCTGAAGGCGCGGTATGTTGGAGAAGGTAGCAGTCTCACTCAGAAGGATGAGGATATTGCCTTGCTCAGGGCGCAGTTAGCTGATGCGCGAGCAGAGGTAGAGTCTACCACTGCGCACGCTAGGAAGGTTGCTGATGAGAAGTTGTCCTTGATGGCTGAGCCGAAGCACGAGCGCGGGGAGATACATCATTTCAGGTCGAACCTATCTTGAGGTTTAAAGTACCTTGAAGAGAAGAAGGCCGAGTACTTTGGCCATATTAATGAACTTCGCGCGCAAGTGGAGAATGCTCTGAAGGTGCAGGAGGGTAAGCTGCGTAAGCTACGTATAGAGTACGATGAGGAGTTATATCCTCATCTCATATCTACGATTGCTGAGCGCATGTATGTGTTTTCTATTCCACAATTTTTACTTACTATATGTATTAATGCTCTTTTTACCTTCTAATGCATCCGTTGTTGCTTGTGTAGGTGGTTGATCAGCCATGGTTTGCGCCTAGCTGCTACGGGTACGTTGGAGTCCCCAGAGGTCGTAGAGGCCTTTGGGAAGGTCGTGGAGTGCGCTGTGGCACGCGGCAAGGCCAAGGCTGTGAAGGAGCTTCATGAGAGCAAGATGCTGACTGTGCCACTTGCAGAAGTCCCTGGGTACAACGCAGATGCATTTGATGAGCTGGTGGAGGCGATGGAAAAGATGAAGGTCTTTGACTTTCCTCAGATTGCCCACTTGGAGCGTGACCAGGACTATCCCATCAGCGTGATCATGCAGGGCCTAACGCTGGCCAAGTACATAGCTGAGGATGCAGAGGCGCACCCTGATTACTTTTTGAAGCTAGACGAATCGCAGCTGATGGTGCCTGTTTTTGCCCGCCCTCGCCACATGCTTAATCCCTTTGCTCTTGAGAAGGAGATTTCGTTGAAGAAGTGCCTAGAGGCACATGAGACAAGAGCTGCTCGCAAGAAGGGCTTGAAGGGAAAAGCCATCCTATGTGGTGTTGGCGCAGCCCATCTTCCCCGGTCTGATGGGATTCCCGTTAGCGTACCAACGGTGTCTCAGGAAGATAGCAGCCTATTAAGGAGGCTAAGTGAGGCTGGGGAGTTGGCATCCGCAGTTAGTAGCTCAAGTCACAGGCGTGCTCATAGCATTTAGATGTGTATTTTTGTATTTATAACTTGTATGAACTCGTAGTTCTTATTAATAATAATGTTTATTTTATTTCATACGTCTTGTTATCTATACTTAGATTGTTTTCTTTTGTAAAAGATCATCCAAAAGTCAAACTGATAATGCGACGTACTTAAAATGATTTAGATTAAGTACGTAACTTAAAAAAAATCATAAAGGTGAATATAAACTTGTGTTCCTTTTGCAAAGACTATATCAAAATGACCAAGAGTCTTGGCTCGTGGATTGCTAAGCATGTACAATGTATGTTATGTTGCGTAGTCATCGTGGAATGCGCATGTAAACTTACTTCAACGTCTTGAAAGTAAGGCGCTTAGCAAGGATGTGTGATCCAGTGTTGATGCATTTGCAACCCTCTTACTCAACGAGTTAGTTAGTAGGTTTACTCATCCTTTATGCCATCGTGGGTCTTTAAGAAGTGCATGCACGCCATGTAGGCAAAAAGTAAAAAATAACAATATTGAAACATAATAAAAATGTGCGCAATAAAGTCATGGCCTTTCATGTCGCGCAACTTGTACGCACGATTGCCTAGTGCATCTATGACCTCATAGGGTCCTTCCCATTTGGGTCCAAGCTTGCCTGTATCTTCTGCATGGCTTGCATCATTAGCGCGGTATACAAAGTCTCCTGGCCTGAAAGAAGTATGTGATGAGGCAAAAAATGAACCACTTTTAGGGGGTCATTTAAGCCCGGAATTGAATTTATTTGATCAAATATTGCCCTAAATCGTTCCTTTTGTGATTTTAGGTACTTTGGGAGTGAAATCTGGAAAAGGAAGCAATTCGGACGTTTTTGGAGCATAAAAGTGAAGAAAACGCCAAAGACTTAATTTTCCAAACTGGGAACAGTAGGTGACGGCGTCAAGAGTACCATCCTAACGGCGTCAAGAGTAAATTTCATGACGACCCAGTACAGAAATGAAGGCGTCACAAGGAAGAGCGTAAAGAGTTAAATACGTGACGTCCTGGAAAAATATATAACTTGACGGCGTCAGATGTAGATCAAGGCAGTCCGAGAATTCTTTTGGCGGCGAGATGACGGCGTCACCCATTTGGTCTTGACGCCGTCAGCCTCAATTTCCTATATATAGTTTTCTAATTTTCATTCATTAGGAAGAACAAGTTTGGAGAAACCCTAAGGCCGAACCATATACGATTTTTACAGGTTTTTCAAGGGTTTTCAGCCCTTGAACCCTTACATGTGTAATTGAGATAAGTGTTCTTCTAGTTCAATCAATATGTCTATGTGTTGGTTGTCTATATCTTGTGCTTGTCTTAATTCCACCATGCTAGGCTAGATTTATCTTGTGTTTGCTTAGATCTAATGAAACCTAGATGTTGATTATGTGTTGATTACTTGTTTATAGTTGTATTGGATGAATGATTTCAATGTTAGGCTTAAGAAAACTGGCAGATCTCCAAATGGTAACATGCTTGAACGTCTTAGGAAACATGAACCAATGTGCACTAGGTTTTATTGGTTGTATTTAATGCATGAGTAAATTCTAATGATCCCATGTTAGGAGCTTCTTAGCCGGCTCGACATAAGAGTGAAGTAGGCACTCATAGGATTGGGGAGTTAAGTGCGCCACCCGATGAATGGTATTAAGGAATACAATCCGTCATCCACGCAACTATAACAAGTAATTAACATGTAAAAGATATCTAGGGAGTAGTGAAATCTAAGTAAACACATTTCTCCACTTATTGCTCACAACTTTAGTTTAATTTAGTTTTATTTTCATTTCTAGTATTTTATTTTGATTGCATCTTTAGTATTGGATTAGATGACTAGCAACTAATTCCGCCCAAATCCTTCAAACCCGAGATATTTACTTGCTTTCTAAAAAAATATAAAAATACAAAAATAATCATCCCTCATCTCTAGAACTAGTATTTAGGTTTTCTAATCCTAGCGACACTATTCCTAGCTGAACGATCAATCCCCCGGTATTTGTCACTATACTATACTACAACGATCAGGTACACTGCCTGGTGGGGGTTGTAAGCTTCTCGAGATCCCTTGAGAGGTAAAGCCTGGTGCAATCCCTACGCATCAGTATGCTTGACTTTTGCATCATAATACTTCTTCATCTTTGCTTTAGCCTTTGCTTCACGAATAGCTGCGCGTTCACGCCTTTCTTCTAGCAGGTCTAAGTCTACGCGCCGCTCATCGTCATTTGTTGTGACGTTTATTTCCGCTGTACGGATAGTTGGCATTCCAATTTTGGCTGGTATGACGGCTTCTGTTCCATAGACAAGAGAGAATGGTGTGTCTCCGGTACTGGTTTTAATTGTCGTGCGGTGCGCCCGTAAAACATGTGATAATTCATCTACCCATATTCCTTTATGTCTGTCAAGGCGCGCTTTTATTCCTTCGCCCAAACTGCGATTCGCGCGTTCAACTAGGCCATTGGTTTGTGGGTGTTCTACTGAAGCAAAGTGGTGTGTAATGTTCAATTACGCACACCAGTCTTTGAATGGGTTATCACAGAATTTTTTTCCGTTGTCCGAGATAATCTCTCCAGGTAGTCCAAATCGACATACAATGTTGTCCCATACGAAGCGTTTGTGATGAGGCAAAAAATGATCCGTTTTTAGGGGGTCATTTAAGCCCGGAATTGAATTTATTTGATCAAATATTGCTCTAAATCGTTCCTTTTGTGATTTTAGGTACTTTTGGAGTGAATTCTGGAAAAAGGAAGCATTTTGGATGTTTTTGGAGCATAAAAGTGAAGAAAACGGCAAAGTCTTAATTTTCCTTGCTGGGAACAGTACCTGACGGCGTCACCAAATTCTTAATGACGGCGTCAAGAGGAAAACATGAGGTGAAGAGGGTAGAGTCCATGACGATCCAGAATGTTTTTGCACTAAGGGCATGACGGCGTCACCATAGGCCGTCATGGCCCCATTACTCATGACGGCCAGAGGAAATTTACTTTTGACGGCGTCAGATCTGGATCTAGGCAATCCGATTCTATTATGGACGGCGGGTTGACGGCATCAGAATTTTGTTCTTGACGCCGTCACCTTGGAAAACCTATGTATACTTTTGTAATTTTCATTCATTGAAAGAGGACAATTTTAGGGACGACTTGTAAAAACCCTAGCATGATTTTATCAGTATTTTCAAGGGTTTTCACCCCTTGAAACCTTTCATGTTCAATTAAGATAAGTATCCTTTCAATTCATTCAATATGTCTATGTGTTGTTTGAATATATCTTACGCTTGTCTTGATTTTAACATGCTAGGCTAGATCTCTTGTGTGTTTGCTTAGATGTAGTGAAACCTAGATGTTGATTATAGGTTGATTGTTTGTTTATAGTTGTAATGGATGAATGATTTCGATGTTAGGCTTAAGAAAACTGGCAGACTTCCATAGTGTAACTTGCTTGAACGTCTTAAGAAGCATGAACCAATGCGTACTAGGTTTTTATGGTTGTATTTAATGCATGAGCGAATTCTAGTGATCCCATGTTAGGAGCTTCTTGCAGGCTCGACATAGGAGTGAAGTAGGAGCTTATAGAGTTGGGGAAGTACGTACGCCACCCCACGATTGGTATTAAGGAATATAACCCGTCATCCACGCAACTGTAACAAACTATCAACCTGTAAAAGATATCTAGGGAGTAATGAAATCTAAGTCAACACAATTTTCCCATTTATCGTTCACACCACTAGTTTAATTAGTTTATTTACATTTTTGTTATTTTATTTTGAATGCATCTTTAGTTATTGGATTAGTTGACTAGCAACTAATTCCGCCCATTCTTCCAAAACCCGAGATTTTACTTGCTTTTCATAAAATATAAAAATACAAAAAGAATCATCCCTCACCTCTAGACCTAGTTTTTAGGCTTTCTAATCCTAGCGACACTATTCCTGAGTTGAACGATCAATACCCCGGTACTTGACACTATACTATACTACAACGATCAGGTACACTGCCTGGTAGGGGTTGTAAGCTTCTCAAGATCCCTTGAGAGGTAAAGCCTGGTGCAATTCTCACGCATCAAGTTTTTGGCACCGCAGCCCGGGGAATAGTTATTGTCTAGGTTAGGATTTCTTTTTATTAGGTCTATTTGCTAGATTCCTTTCTAGTAAGATTTTATTTTTATTTTTAGATTTTCTATAGTCTATCTATTTCTTCGTGCCTTTGTTAGTAAAATAAATTAATTGACTATTCCGTTGATCATTATGGAAAACGCGAATCCACCCCTTTCCCCTAGAGAAGTGGCTTTGTTACGTGAACAAATTGAGAGTGAGATTAGGGAACTTAGGGAGTTTAATAGGTTAATTAATGTTGAGCTCGACCATGCATTTAGTGACCTAGCGACCGCCTTGTATTCAAATAAGGACCTACGGACTAAAGATTTTGAGGATGTTGTTCAGGAACTTGAAGAAGGGGAGATTGATCCAAAGCTAGATGATTATTTTAATCTATACCCCACTAAGGAGGAGATTGCGTACTACAGAAATCTTATTGATAATCCTCGACCTCCTTTCACTAGAATCGAACCTAGGATAAAGAGAGGCGATCCCAAGAATGCTAAGATACCATGTATGATTGGGTATAAACACATTGACAATGCTTACATTGATTTTAAATCCCCAATCAACATTATGTCCTCAAGTGTCTATAATGATATTGTGAAAACAAGACTTGGACCTAGAAGAGATCCCAAATACCCCGGTGGAGTTTGTAACTTTGTCGGGAGAATTAAAGGTCTACATGTCTTTGTTGGGAACTTTACTTATATCACTGACTTTATGGTTCTTGAAGACCTAGCTAGTGTTATTCATTATCGCTTATCCCATGTTGTGTTTGGTAAACCATTTGTTGAAGAGCCCAAGTTAGAATATGATGAAATAGAAGGGACAATCCGATTTGCTAGTGACACCGATAGGATCACTTATAGGATGCCTAATAGAATGAAAGAATTTCGCTTTGTGCCTTGATTTGACATGGATAACATTGGTGCTTTTGAGGACATCAATGAAGAGGATAAGAAAAAGGGCATGGACTATGTATGGGAGAAGAAGGGCCTTTTCTATAAGGATTGCTTGACTCTAGGACCAAAATATAGAGTTGATAAAGAATTTGCCAATAGAATCATAGGAGCAATTAAGAATAAGGTGGTTGGTCTCTATAAAGAGCATTTACAATTGGTGAGTGAGACCAACGATGAGGTCACGTAATAGCCCATGACCTTGAGTCTAGCTACAAGACTCGTAAATAAAGAAAAGCGCTTCTTGGGAGGCAACCCATGTTTTGTGTGATTTTTAATTGTTTGATTGTTATTTGTTTCCGTATGCATGCTTTATTTTTATTGTTGGTAGATCATGTTTCAAAACTAAAATGGTGAAAATACTTTATTTTGTCGTTTGGCTTTGTCTTAACTTCATCCAAAGGTATTTCGCAAAAGATAAGTGTAAGGGGAAACCCCAAATATGCTTTTAAGAAACAAAGTTGATCATGATTCCTCACAATACTAAATGGACATGTATATTCGTATTTGTTAGAGTCAAATGCTTGTATCGAGTCATAATGATGTTTTGCAGGATTTTCCAGGAAGTAGGACATAAGTTTTCCAGAAATTAACGTAAAAATTTCTGCAGATCACTTCTGATGGCGTCAGGAATTAATTCCTGACGGCGTCATGTGTAAAATTCTGGAAATTTTGCTAGTTTTGTTTTTCTAACGGAGTCTTAAAGTTTTTGTTAATTCTTTAGTTTTATAAACTCCAGGAAATCTACAAACATTCATTCCACAAGCATTATATCTTACATTGTTTTCTAGGATTTGTTAGTATACATAGATTACCGCCGATTTTATGCGAGGTTGCCTTGTTTGTTTTCTCAGGTTTAACATGTTATGTATGACAAGAAGATGATTTATATTCTGGAAGGGAAGCTTTGATTGTTCATTTTCTTGGAGGAAGATCTAACCTTGTTACCACACTATCCACACCGAGCGAATCAGGGGAGTATTTGATTTTATTCTTTTACCTATTTCACTTTTACATTCTTTAATTGAACATTAGGGACAATGTTCATCCTAAGTGTAAGGGGAGGGTAAATGATGATACCTTATAGGATACAATTGCACTTGAGTTTGTTTGTTTGATGGTAGGTGTGTAATAAAACTAAGAGAAATACTTGTTAGTGTAATTTTAGCGCTAAATTTAAATTTTTTTTACAACATTTAGGAGTGAAACTTTAGCCTTAGCAAGCGTCTCATGGATAGGAGTCATATGACTAGCACAAAACCGTACTATTCAGAAAAATTTTTCACCCAAATATGTGAGGTTCGCCTTTAGATTTGATAGGAAAAGCATTTACTATTAGTGCTTATGAGTGTACCGGTAGCATTTAGATTCTAGAACTTGCGTTAGTGATGCATCCCGAGACCGCTAGTGAAACTACATTCGTGTAGTAGGATTTACTACATGATAAGAGGCATTAGGATAACCCTTGTGTTAAACCCGTATCATAATTACTTGACCATTTAAGTCATATTACTTGGCTAGTTAAGTCAACTAATTTTTCCCACACCTTAGCGTTGTACTCATTTTTAGTACACGAAACCCCTAGTACACCCCTCCGAGCCTATCTTTTTGTTTCTAACTTTAAGCATCTTACTTAAAGCAAGAATTTGTTACAACCCACTTAAATGTACACCCAAATCGCCTTAGCCTTCCGTGTATGCACTCATCTTTAGTGCATTATTGTTATTTGTTTGAACCCTTAGTTAATTATCTAATTGATTACGTGGTTGCTAAGTCGAGTCATATCCTTGTACATATTGTTTTGGGACTCATGGGACTCATGGGTAAAGTACTTATGTTATAGAGTAATGGGGAAGAACATCACTTATTACCCCCATATGTGCGTTAATCTTAAAGGTACTCCAAGTGTTTTGACTATCTTGATTCGAGTCATTAGATTAGTTTATTGTAAAGTATGTAAAAATTTAAGTGTAAGGGGAATGTTCATTCCCTATGATGTATTATTTTGGATGGTAGGGTAAGAGTGTATGCAAAACAAAACAAAACAAAACAAAAAAAAAAAAAAAAAAAAAAAAAAAAAAAAAAAAAAAAAAAAATCGAAAAAAAAAAATCGAAAAAAGTAAGAAAAAGAAGAAAAAAAATATAGAGAAAGAGAAAAGAGAAAAAACATACGGATTACCATCCCGTTTCATTCTATGTTTATTTTATGTTTTTGTTATTTTTCATTTATTAACTTAAGTCGAGTCTAGTCTTGGCTTAGCAACGCCATATTGTACATGTAATTAACTAAGATTATTAACTCGCCACCAGTAAAGATTGCCTATATCCAACAAAACCGTGTTTTCCATATCCCTACACCTAACGTTGTAACCCTTTGAAAGACCTCTTTGATAGTTTATCCTAAGTGCTTACGCCATGTGGTGGAGGTTTAATCCTTTCCCAAGCCTATGGTCATCTATTTTGTTATGACAGGTAATGAGAGATGTTTTCCATTTCCATATTGTGATATATACTTTATTACACCTGAGAGATGTGAGTATTTAAACACTATTTGTGAGGTGCTAGTGTATGACCTCCGTGCTTGTCTTTGGTCTTTAGTGGAACGAGTATTTGTTGTAATTACTTTTATATTAGTGTTAAATGACCCCTAACTTGTATTTTGATTAGAATAAAAGCGCATTTGCTTGAGGACAAGCAAATCTCAAGTGTAAGGGTATATGATGAGGCGAAAAATGATTTGTTTTTAGGGGGTCATTTAAGCCAGGAATTGAATTTATTTGATCAAATATTGCCCTAAATCATTCCTTTTGTGATTTTAGGTACTTTTGGAGTGAATTCTAGAAAAGGAAGCATTTTGGATGTTTTTGGAGCATAAAAGTGAAGAAAACGGCAAAGTCTTAATTTTCCTTGCTGGGAACAGTACCTGACGGCGTCACCAAATTCTTAATGACGGCGTCAAGAGGAAAACATGAGGTGAAGAGGGTAGAGTCTATGACGATCCATAATATTTTTGCACTAAAGGCATGACGGCGTCACCATAGGCCGTCATGGCCCCATTACTCATGACGGCCAGAGGAAATTTACTCTTGACGGCGTCAGATCTGGATCTAGGCAATCCGATTTTATTATGGGCGGCGGGTTGACGGCATCAGAATTTTGTTCTTGACGCCGTCACCTTGGAAAACCTATATATACTTTTGTAATTTTCATTCATTGAAAGAGGACAATTTTAGGGACGACTTGGAAAAACCCTAGCACGATTTTATCAGTATTTTCAAGGGTTTTCACCCCTTGAAACCTTTCTTGTTCAATTAAGATAAGTATCCTTTCAATTCATTCAATATGTCTATGTGTTGTTTGAATATATCTTACGCTTGTCTTGATTTTAACATGCTAGGCTAGATCTCTTGTGTGTTTGCTTAGATGTAGTGAAACCTAGATGTTGATTATAGGTTGATTGCTTGTTTATAGTTGTAATGGATGAATGATTTCGATGTTAGGCTTAAAAAAACTGGCAGACTTCCATAGTGTAACTTGCTTGAACGTCTTAAGAAACATGAACCAATGCGTACTAGGTTTTTATGGTTGTATTTAATGCATGAGCAAATTCTAGTGATCCCATGTTAGGAGCTTCTTGCAGGCTTGACATAGGAGTGACGTAGGAGCTTATAGAGTTGGGGAAGTACGTACGCCACCCCACGATTGGTATTAAGGAATATAACCCGTCATCCACGCAACTGTAACAAACTATCAACCTGTAAAAGATATCTAGGGAGTAATGAAATCTAAGTAAACACAATTTTCCCATTTATTGTTCACACCACTAGTTTAATTAGTTTATTTACATTTTTGTTATTTTATTTTGATTGCATCTTTAGTTATTGGGTTAGTTGACTAGCAACTAATTTCGCCTATTCTTCCAAAACCCGAGATTTTACTTGCTTTTCATAAAATATAAAAATACAAAAAGAATCATCCCTCACCTCTAGACCTAGTTTTTAGGCTTTCTAATCCTAGCGCCACTATTCCTGAGTTGAACGATCAATCCTCCGGTACTTGTCACTATACTATACTACAACGATCAGGTACACTGCCTGGTGGGGGTTGTAAGCTTCTCAAGATCCCTCGAGAGGTAAAGCCTGTTGCGATTCCCACGCATCACTTATAGTTTAGTTTCTGCTGAAGTCTAGTTTCAGCATTAGTTGTTTCTGCGGATTTAGTAAAATAATATATAGCTACAATAAGGAATTTAAGCCCTCCTATTGCAACTGGAAAAGGGCCTGCAATGTCAATGCCCCATTTATAGAATGGCCATGGTGAGGTGATGGGGGTTAGCTCATGCTGTGGTCGGCGCAGAATTGGCCTGTGGACTTGGCAATCGCTGCATTTTTTTATCATTTCTCGCGCGTCGCGGTGTATGGTAGGCCAATAGTATCCTGACCGCAAGGCGCGCGCCACTACGGACCGTGGTCCTGAGTGCATACTACATGAGCCAGCGTGAATCTCTTGGAGTACATAGTCTGCCTGAAGAGGTCCAACGCACCGGAGCCATGGTTGTAGGAATGAACGTCGGTACAGGACGTCATCTCGGAGTTCAAATCTCTGCGCTGTGCGCCGTACTCTACGAGCATCTTTCTGATCTTGTGGTAGGATTCCTTTCCTTAAAAAATCAATGGTAGGTGTCATCCATGTGGGATTCTGTTCCTCTATCACTGTGGATATTTCCATCTCCGAGGTTGATTTGTTTTTTAGAGTTTCCACCAATACCTGTTTTGAGAGGTGCGCAAAGCTTGTAGATGTGATCTTGCTCAACGCGTCAGCTTTTCTGTTTTCTCCTCTAGGGACCTGTTTGATGGTGAACTTATCAAAATTCTCAATTAGAGACTTGGTTTTTTCGAGGTATTAGACCATGTGTTCGTCTTTAGCCTCATATTCACCTAACACATGGTTAGCTACTAGCCTGGAATCTACATTTGCCCCTAGGTTGCGTACACCCATTTGTATTGCAATGCGCAGTCCAGCGAGTAGAGCTTCGTATTCTGCCTCATTGTTTGTGGCTGTGAATTCGAAGCGCAATGCGTAGGTGAATTCTAGTCCCTCTGGATTAGTTAGGATGAGCCATGCGCCTGACCCATCCACGCATGAGGGCCCGTCTGTGAATAGAACCCATGGTTCTTGTAACTCTGTCTTACTTGTTGAAGGTGGAGTATCAGTATCTGGCTTCTCAACAATAAAGTCGGCTAATATCTGCCCCTTGATTGTAGTGCGTGGTCTATACGAGATGTTATACTCACTCAACAACACACTCCACTTTTGTTGTCGTCCTGATGCGTCAGGTTTAGAGATAACTTGTTTGATGGGCTGGTCCGTGACTACAGCTATTGGGTGCGCCTGAAAGTATCTGCACAGTCTTTTAGCTACGAATACTAGAGCTAGGACCCGCTTTTCCATAGCGCTGTAGTTAGTCTCTATCTTTTTCAATGCCTTGCTTACAAAGTATATGGGCGTTTGAACGGAGTTCCTATATATCAATAGTACTGCGCTAACTGCTCTATGGGTTGCAGATAAGTACATGATCAACTCTTCCCCTGGTCGTGGTGCGACAAGTTTGGCAGGTGATGCAAGGTGCTGTTTTAGTTGTTGGAAGGCTTCCTATGCCTCCTCAGTCCAACGAAAGTCTCCCTTTTTTGTGCACTTCGTGAGTGTTTTAAAGAGAGGGAGTGATTAGTCTGCTGACTTGGATAAAAAACGGCTTAGCCCAGCTAGCTTTCCATTTAATGACTGGACTTTTTTCAGTGTGCGCGGTGAGGGGAGATCGATGACAGCTTTTGTCTTTTCTGGGCAAGGCTTGATGCCGCCAGGTTCTATTAAATATCCAAGGAACATGCCTTCTGTTGCGCCAAAGGTGCACTTCTTGAGGTTTAATTTCATATTTATCCTTCCCAGTGTTTTGAATGTCTCCTCGATGTCGCACACCAATTCTTCCTCAGTATGACTCTTTATAACGAGGTCATCGAGATAAACTTTCAGGTTGCGACCTACTTGTTTTTCAAAAGCCATGTCCACCAATCGCTGGTATGTTGCGCCCGCGTTCTTTAGACCAAAGGGAATTTTTGTGTAGCAATATACCCCTTGACTTGTGTGGAAGGCTATTTTTTCTTCATCCTCCTCTGCCATCTGAATTTGATGGTACCCTTTGTATGCATCTAGGAAGCATTTAAAGGGATATCCGCATAGGGATTCTATCTTCCAGTCAATTTCTGGTAGCGGGTAGCAGTCTTGTGGACATGCTTTATTAAGATTAGTGAAGTCTACGCACATTCTCCAACTGCCATCACTCTTTTTTACCATTACTGGGTTGGAAAGATAGTCATGTTAGTAGACTTCCTGCATGATGCCTGCGTCTACCAGTTTATGTACTTCTTCCAAGATGGCTTTTGCGCGATCTGGAGCTTGGCCGCGCTTTTTCTGTCGTATTGGAGGAAATTTGATGAGGCGAAAAATGATCCATTTTTAGGGGGTCATTTAAGCCCGAATTCGAGTTTATTTGATCAAATATTGCCGTAAATCGTTCCTTTTGTGATTTTAGGTACTTTGGGAGAGAAATCTGGAAAAGGAAGCAATTCGGACATTTTTGGAGCATAAAAATGAAGAAAACGCCAAAGTCTTAATTTTCCATGTTGGGAACAGTAGGTGACGGCGTCAAGAGTAACATCCTGACGGCGTCAAGAGCAAAATTCCATGACGATCCAGTAGAGATTTGACGGCGTCACGAAGGTAGGGCATCAAGAGTAAAAGTCATGACGGCCTGGAAATGATTAAGTCTTGACGGCGTCAAATGTAGATCAAGGCAGTCCAAGAATAGTTTTGGCGGCAAGGTGACGGCGTCACAATGTTTGTCTTGACGCCGTCAGACCCCTTTTCCTATATATAGTTTTCTAATTTTCACATTAAAAAGAGAGAAGTTTTGGAGAAACCCTAAGTACGATTTTGGTGCGAATTTTACAGGTTTTTCAGGGGTTCCAAGCCCTTGATACCTTTCATGTGTAATTGAGATAAGTGTTCTTTTAATTCAATCAATATGTCTATGTGTTGGTTGTCTATATCTTGTTCTTGTCTTAATTTCATCATGCTAGGCTAGATCTATCTTATGTTTGCTTGGATCTAATGAAACCTAGATGTTAATTATGTGTTGATTACTTGTTTATACTTGTCTTGGATGAATGATTTATATGTTAGGCTTAAGAAAACTGGCAGATCTCCAATTGGTAACATGCTTGAACGTCTTAAGAAACATGAACCAACACGCACTAGGTCTTTATTGGTTGTATTTAATGCGTGAGCCACTGTTTACAATCCCTATAGTTGTGCTGGGCATGGTGTAGGAGGAGATAAGAGCTCATAGAATTGGGGAGTTAAGTGTGCCACCCCATGAATGGTATTAAGGAATACGATCCGTCATCCATGCAATTATAACAAGTAATTAACGTGTAAAAGATGTCTAGGGAGTAGTGAAATCTAAGTAAACACATTTTCTCCACTTATTGCTCACAACTTTAGTATAATTTAGTTTATTTTCATTTCTAGTATTTTATTTTGATTGCATCTTTAGTATTGGGTTAGTTGATTAGCAACTAATTCCGCCCAAATCTTTCAAACCCGAGATTTTTAATTGCTTTCTAAAAAAATATAAAATACAAAAATAATCATCCCTCATCTTTAGAACTAGTATTTAGGTCTTCTAATCCTAGCGACACTATTCCTAAGCTGAACGATCAATCCCCCGGTACTTGTCACTATACTATACTACAACGATCAGGTACACTGCCTGGTGGGGGTTGTAAGCTTCTCGAGATCCCTCGAGAGGTAAAGCCTATTGCGATTCCCACGCATCAAGTTTTTGGCGCCGCAGCCCGGGGAATAGTTATTGTCTAGGTTAGAATTTCTTTTTATTAGGTCTACTTGCTAGATTCCTTTCTAGTAAGATTTTATTTTTATTTTTTTTAGATTCTCTTTAGTCTATCTTATTTCTTTGTGCCTTTGTTCGTAACCATCCGACATCATGGACAACGGGAACATCTTTGAACCCGTCATCCGACCACAACAAAACCCACCATTAGAACCCCTTAGGTCCCGAACCTTAGGAGAATATTCCTGACCTAGCCACCAAGGCTACCGAAACACGATTGAGCTCACCGGATCCAATGTGACCCCCTTGCGATCCGACACCATCCGGTTGGTGCAAAGCGGATGTGCATTCCATGGACTTCGTTCCGAAGATCCAAGCCAACATCTTAAGGTCTTCCTCAAAATCGTAGATTCCATAGACCTAGATGTTGCAACTAGAGAGACAACCCGATTACGCCTATTCCAATTCTCTCTACGGGATCAAGCTAGTCAATGGCTTGAGCGTTTACCCGCGGGATCCATCACCACATGGGATGATCTCACCACTCGTTTCCTTGCTCAATTTTTCCCACCGGGGAGAACTACTAAGCTTACAAATGACATCTTGATGTTCCAACAACGTCAAAATGAAACCTTTTATGAAGCATGGATTCAATATAAAGACCTGCTCCAAAAAGTCCCTCATCATGGCATCGAACCATGGCTCCAGATCCAAATCTTGTACGAAAAAGTTGACTATCAAACAAGGAGAGCCATTGATTACACAGCCAAGGGCAGGCTAAATAGACTTAGCATTGACGAGTGCTGGAAAGTTCTTGAGGGGTTGGCACAATACGAAGAGGAAGGATGGGAGGACCCGATGTTCCCAAGCAAGGGAAAACTTGACTACGCATATGCCACCCAAGAACAGTTGTTAGGAAGCATTGAGAAGCAGGTAACTGAATTAATGAGTATTGAGAAGCTTGCTGCTGAACCCATGTGGAATCCTAATCTATGTAGGAATACGATTATCGACCACAATTTTCCTGAACGTTCACGACAAGAGGAATTCGAAGGGATAATGGTAACCTTCATGGATAATCAGGAAAAACAAATCCAGCACCTAGAAGCACGCATGGAAAGCACTCATAAAGCTTTTATGAATTTCGCAGACCAATTCATATCAAGGGTCAAAGAAAAGATCAAAGAAAATTCCGTACCTAAAAAAATTGAAAAAGTCTTCGAGGTTTCAACCCCTTTGGTGTTTGACCAAGAGGATAGCGGGAAATTTTCCCCAAGTGCTTCACCATTAACTACCCCCCGTTCTCATGAGCATTCCCATGCAGAGAAGAGTTTGCAATTCCATAACATTTTCGTTGGATGTTTGCGAGCCACATTCCCGAACTTATCCAAAAGACGTTCTTTTGGTTTTAAACCCGGTGTAAAGAGGTTGCACCTCAAAAACACCACTGATTTGAAACCCTTTATGGAACAACATCTCTTTTTTCACACCAATGACCCGTGCACAGGTTTCAACTTAGCCAAAACGTCACCCAACCCCTTCTACAACCTTACCTCTTTCCGTGACAGTAATGAGACGTTCGACCCTGGTAGACCTCGTTAACGGAATAGCTACTCATGGGTTTTACTAATGTTTAGCTATTCACGCAAAGTGCAGGGACTAAACATGGAATTACTCTATTTTTCACCTCACACGGGCATCTGACGGCGTCAGATATAATTCTTGACGCTGTCAGCTCGATGGGTCAGCAATATTAACCCAAAACCAATCACTTTCAACCCATACCCCACAAATCTCACCCAAAGTGCTGTTGCTACTCCGATTCTCCACCCTTCAATTCGACGTCTTCCGCATCCAATCTTCACTTGGTAAGTGATTTTTCTTCATCCTTTTTCGATCAATTGTCCTTAGGATCCATCAATTTGGAAAACCCCTTTCGCCCGAAACCCTATTCTTGACCCATTATTAACAAATCGTAATGCCATCCATTTGGTGATTTGTAAACATGGGGTTACCCGTTGATTATGTTGTCCCCCTCGAATCATGCATTAGTTTAGGGAAAGCCACTCATGCCACGGATTCTTTGACCCCCACCCATGTTTTCTGATTAAAGGAGCGTTTGGGTAATGGGTTAAGAGTTTGAAAATTGATTTTCCCTCGCATTTGCATGATTCGGATTCTGATCAATCTGATGGAATCAGGACTACTCCTGACGGCGCCAGATGTGTCTGACAGCATGAAAATCATTAGAATTATCGTTCTAATCTTTTCCGTTCACTCTACCTTTATCCAGGAAAATGAGCAAAAGATCTCGTCAACATCGGGGCAGTTCCTCTAGGTCCCAAAGAGTCAATTATGGGGAATTGGTCCATAGTTGGAGCGAGTTTGACACTGTTGGTGCCACCACCAAGTATGCGGAACTTTGTAACCACCATATTGATGCTGGGGCCGTGGTTGATTGGGAGTTTCTTAGGGCTCAAGGGTTGGAGGCTGCGTTTTTGGAGAGGATCCACACTGATGGGTTTGCGGGTCCTCAGTGGGAGAGGTTGTTTAGGATTAGAGAGACAGTGTATAGTGAGTTGGTGAGGGAGTTCTTTGCGACCTTCCATTTTGATCAGGCTGAGGCTAGGACGGATGTGGGGGGCACCAATATATATTTTAGGCTAGGAGGAGAATTGCGGTCATGTTTAGTCGCTGAGTTTGGTTGGAGGATTGGGTTGTATACTAGGGAGGAGGTTGATGGGATTTTTATGCAGAGGTTGTTACATGGGGAGACTCAGAGGAATGAGATGAGGTGTATCACTTTTTGGCCGACCATAGGGAACGGAGTTTACACCTCGACTACTGGGGCAGCATCCATCAGGGACCCCATAGCTAGGTTGGTCCACAGGTGCATCACATACAGCCTGTCAGGACGTCATGGCACCACTCACCGTGTCACTGCTTCAGACCTGTTCTACTTGTACACCATATTTTCAGCGGATGTCTACTGCAACATCCCATTTTGGGTGGCCAGTTATTTGAGGACCAGTGTGGGTGAGAGGGATATCGACAAGGTGTATGAGGGGATGTTCGTGACCCGGTTGGCTCGTTCCTATGATCTTCTTACTCCTCCGATCATGGGGTACTTGAGCGACTGTGGGGCATGTAGGGTAGTGAGGGCTAAATCCCTCAGGCAGATGAGCATTGTGATGCTAGAGAGGAATGGGACCTATACTTGGTATGAGGCAGGGGGGCCAGATGTTGAGGAGGATGCTGATGATGAGGTAGATCCCCAGCAGCATCAGTTCCAGGGTTATGAGGAGGGCACAACTGACTACTACCGACACATGAGTCGGGGAGACTGACAGGCACACCAGGGTGCCCGGATGGGTCAGATGGATGCATGGCGGACCACCACTGACTAGCGCTTTGATTGGATGTACGATCACACCATCCGCCAGATGTAGCACCTCTCCACCCGAGATCAGCTTGAGCCTCACCTGCAGATTGATCCCTTCCCCGGCCGTGAGACTGACTACCCTCCCTACGGGTACACCGGACACCTCCCCCTGGCTATGACTACCGCTTTGGTCCTCCTCCCCAGTGATTCCTCTTGATTTCTGTTGTCTTTGAACTATTTATTGATGATTGTGTAATTTGAAACATTTGGTACTGTAATAGCTTAGGATGCGGTCTCTGTTGGCCTTGAACAATTTACTTTCATGTTTACGTTTGTTTGAAATAATTAGTGGTGCTCATGGTGACGTTATTCATTTTGTGTGGTTTTATTTTGTTTGTTTGTTATTTGCTTCCGTATGCATGCTTAATTTCTATTGTTGGTAGATCATGTTTCTAAACTAAATAGTGGAAATACTTTACTTTGTTGTTTTGGCCTAGTCTTGACTCCACCTAAAGGTATTTTTGCAAAAGATAAGTGTAAGGGGAAACCCCAAATATGTTTTCAAGAAACAAACCGATCATGATTCTCCACAATATTAAATGAACATGTATATTCGTATTTGTTAGAGTCAAATGCTTGTATTGAGTCATAATGAAGTTTTGCAGGATTTTCCAGGAAGTAGGACCAAGTTTTTCCAGAAATTTTCCGGAAACTTAACATAAGGATTTCTGCAGGTCACTTCTGACGGCGTCACGAGATAACTCTTGACGGCGTCAAGTGTAAAAATCTGGAAATTTTACCAGTTTTGTTTTTCTAGCGGGAGTCTTATGGTTTTTGTGAATTATTAAGTTTTATAATCTCCAGGAGATCTGCAAACTTTATTCCACAAGCATTATATCTTATCTTGTTTTCTATGATTTAGTAACTTATATAGGATGCCGCCGATTTTACGCGAGGTTGTCTTGTCTATTTTATCAGGTTTTACAGGTTATGTATGACAAGAAGATGATTTATATTCTGGAAGGGAAGCTTTGATTGTTCATTTTCTTGGAGGAAGATCTAACATGGCCATCTTATTATCCATACCGAGCGAATCAGGGGAGTATTTGACATTCTCTTTACTTTTTCACTTTTACATTCTTTAATTGAACGTTGGGGACAATGTTCATCTTAAGTGTAAGGGGAGGGTAAAAAGATGATACCTTACATATGCACTTTCGCTTGAGTTTGTTTTGTTTAATAGTAGATATGTAATAAAACTATGAGAAATACTTGTTAGTGCAATTTTAGTGCCAAATTTAAATTTTTTTACAACATTTAGGAGTGAAACTTTAGCCATAGCAAGCGTCTCATGGATAGGAGATTGTATGACTAGCACAAAACCGTATATTCAGAAAAATTTTCCACCCAAATATGTGAGGTTCGCCTTTAGATTTGATAGGAAAAGCATTTACTATTAGTGCTTATGAGTGTACCGGTAGCATTTAGATTCTAGAACTTGCGTTAGTGATGCATCCCGAGACCGCTAGTGAGACTACATTCGTGTGGTAGGATTCACTACATGATAAGAGGCATTAGGAATACCCTTGTGTTAAACCCGTATTATAATTACTTGACCATTTAAGTCATATTACTTGGCTAGTTAAGTCAACTAATTTTTCCCACACCCTTAGCGTTGTACTCATTTTTAGTACACGAAACCCCTAATACACCCCTCCGAGCCTATCTTTTCGTTTCTCACTTTAAGCATTTCACTTAAAGGAAGAATTTGTTACACCCCACTTAAATGTACAACCAAATCGCCTTAGCCTTCCGTGTATGCGCTCATTTTTAGTGCATTATTGTTATTTGTTAAACCCTAAGTTAACTTTCTAATTGATTACATGGTTGCTAAGTCGAGTCATATCCTTGTACATATTGTTTTGGGACGATTGGGACTCATGGGTAAGTACTTATTTTATGGAGTAATAGGGAAGAACATCATTTATTACCCCCATATGTACGTTAATCTTAAAAGTGCTCCAAGTGTTTTGATTTTCTTAATTCGAGTCATTAGATTAGTTTAATGTAAAGTATGTAAAGATTCAAGTGTAAAGGGAATTTTCATTCCCTATGATGTATTATTTTGGATGGTAGGGTAAGAGTGTATGCAAAAAAAAAAATAATAAATAAAAAAAAATAAAAAATAAAAATAGAAAAAGAGAAAAGAGAAAAAAACATACGGACTACCATCCCTTTTTATTCTATGTTCATTTTTATGTTTTTGTTATTTTTCATTTATTAGCTTAAGTCGAGTTTAGTCTTGGCTTAGCAACGCCATATTGTACATGTAATTAACCAAGATTGTTAACTCGCCACCAGTAAAACTTCCTTTATCCAACAAAACCGTGTATTTCATATCCCTACACCTAACGTTACAACCCTTTAAAAGACCTCTTTGATAGTTTATCCAAGGTGCTTACGCCATGTGGTGGAGGTTTGATCCTTTCCCAAGCCTATGGTAATCTATTTTGCTATGACAGGTAGTGAGAGATATCTTCCGTTCCCATATTGTAATTTACACTTTATTACACCCGAGAGATGTGAGTATCTAAACACTATTTGTGAGGTGCTTGTGTATGACCTCCGTGCTTGTCTATTGGTCTTTAGTGGAACGATTATTTGTTGTAATTACTTTTATATTAGTGTTAAATGACCCCTAACTTGTCTTTTGAGTAGAATAAAAGCGCATTTGCTTGAGGACAAGCAAATCTCAAGTGTAAGGGTATATGATGAGGCGAAAAATGATCCGTTTTTAAGGGGTCATTTAAGCCCGAATTCGAGTTTATTTGATCAAATATTGCCCTAAATCGTTCCTTTTGTGATTTTAGGTACTTTGGGAGGGAAATCTGGAAAAGGAAGCAATTCGGACGTTTTTGGAGCATAAAAGTGAAGAAAACGCCAAAGTCTTAATTTTCCATGCTGGGAACAGTAGGTGACGGCGTCAAGAGTAACATCCTGACGGTGTCAAGAGCAAAATTCCATGACGATCCAGTAGAGATTTGATGGCGTCACGAAGGTAGGGCATCAAGAGTAAAAGTCATGACGGCCTGTAAATGATTAAGTCTTGACAGCGTCAAATGTAGATCAAGGCAGTCCGAGAATAGTTTTGGCGGCAAGGTGACGGCGTCACAATGTTTGTCTTGACGCCGTCAGACCCCTTTTCCTATATATAGTTTTCTAATTTTCACATTAAAAAGAGAGAAGTTTTGGAGAAACCCTAAGCACGATTTTGGTGCGAATTTTACAGGTTTTTCAAGGGTTCCAAGCCCTTGATACCTTTCATGTGTAATTGAGATAAGTGTTCTTTTAATTCAATCAATATGTCTATGTGTTGGTTGTCTATATCTTGTTCTTGTCTTAATTCCATCATGTTAGGCTAGATCTATCTTGTGTTTGCTTGGATCTAATGAAACCTAGATGTTAATTATGTGTTGATTACTTGTCTTGGATGAATGATTTATATGTTAGGCTTAAGAAAACTGGCAGATCTCCAATTGGTAGCATGCTTGAACGTCTTAAGAAACATGAACCGACGCGCACTAGGTCTTTATTGGTTGTATTTAATGCATGAGCCACTGTTTACAATCCCTATAGTTGTGCTGGGCATGGTGTATGAGGATATAAGAGCTCATAGAATTGGGGAGTTAAGTGTGCCACCCCATGAATGGTATTAAGGAATACGATCCGTCATCCATGCAATTATAACAAGTAATTAACGTGTAAAAGATGTCTAGGGAGTAGTGAAATCTAAGTAAACACATTTTCTCCACTTATTGCTCACAACTTTAGTATAATTTAGTTTATTTTCATTTCTAGTATTTTATTTTGATTGCATCTTTAGTATTGGGTTAGTTGATTAGCAACTAATTCCGCCCAAATCTTTCAAACCCGAGATTTTTAATTGCTTTCTAAAAAAATATAAAATACAAAAATAATCATCCCTCATCTTTAGAACTAGTATTTAGGTCTTCTAATCCTAGCGACACTATTCCTAAGCTGAACGATCAATCCCCCGGTACTTGTCACTATACTATACTACAACGATCAGGTACACTGTCTGGTGGGGGTTGTAAGCTTCTCGAGATCCCTCGAGAGGTAAATCCTGTTGCGATTCCCACGCATCAAAATCCTTGTCGGATTTGTAGCTTGTGCTCCGTGATAGATCGTGGTACGCCAGTCATGTGCTTTGGTTCCTACGCAAAGATACCCAAGTTCTTTTGCAAGAGTGCGCACACAGCTGCTTTACCTTTGTCAGATAGACACCCTCCAATCGATATTTGGTTATCTGGGTAATCGGGGTGAATGGCAACCTTTAGGTTTGGTATTTGAGCTGCGCGCTGTTTTAGAACACTTTCCGCCTCACTGGTTACCGCGTTGCATTCTTTAGGCGGCACCGTGGTATTGTAGAGGGTGACAATCCCTCCTTCTACTGGAAATTTAAGCATCCCGTGTGCTGTGGATGGTACAGCGCGCATGGATGATACTCCAGGTCTCCCAATGATGTCGTTGTACGATGAAGGAGACTTGATTATCATGAAGTTTATCCACGTTGCTGTAGAGTGTTGTTCATCGCCCACAACTACAAGTAAGCGTAATTGCCCCATAGGCCATATCTTTTCTCCTGTGAAGCCAGTCAGCGACGTCGTGGCCGGTATTAACTGACTTTGTATCTCAGGTCGCAGCCTTTTGAAGCAGTGTTCATACAGAATGTCTGCGGATGCTCCTCCATCAATATACATGCGGCAAATATCGTGTCCCCCAGTATGTATCTCAATGGTTAGTGGCTCTACTACTGCGTTGTCCGCAGCTAGACTGGGGAAGGATATCTCATTCCCTAAAGAGAATTTTTGACTGACCTTTTGCTTCGTTTTGCGCTGCCATGACTGTATCATGTAGATAATGTCCGCCTTATCTTTAGAAGGTTCTTTTTTACCTCCATTCTTATGTTTGTCCTTCCCTTCTTTAATATTCTTAACGAGGTGATGCATTCTACCCTCCTTTACTGATTTGTCAATTAGTTGTCGTAGCTGGACACACTCGTTGGTGGTATGGCCCTTTTGTCCATGGTATTCGCAGTATCCGTTCCCTATACGCTTGTCCTCTAGGGTGCGCATTGGTGGGGGGTTTTGGGAAGTTTTCGTCTTTTCTTACAAATATTTCCCTCGTAGTCTTTGTGAGGGAGATATACTTGTCATTATCTCGTCCACTTCCCTGACTGCGATAATTCTTGCTGCGATTGCTGCTCTAATCGTTGGATTGTCTCCTAGGCTGTTCTTGCTGCCTATAATTTGAGTAGCCTTTTTTACTGTCCGCAGCGGCTGCTTCTCCTTGGATGAAGGATCTTGTGCGCTTCATTAGTTCATCGAAAGTTTGGGGAACCTTGTCATTTAATTTCCTAATGAGTTCTGGGTTATTAATCCCATTTATGAACCATGAAATTTTTAGGACTTCGGGACACGCCTTGACATGTATACATTCATATTTTAAGCGCTCCACGTAAGCATTGGTTAATTCCCCTTGGCGTTGTTTTACTGTGGCTAGTTCAACAGGGTTTTTAGCGCACTTCTTTCTCTGGGTGAAGTTGCGGAATGCTTTTCGTAACTCTTCAAACCCGTCTATGCTCCTTCGTGGAAGCTTGCTAAACCAAGTGCGCGCATTCCCTACTAATGTGGAGTTAAACATATGACACCACACAGGTTGTGGCCAATTTTCGATAGTAGCAGGGAATTCGAAAAATTTTAGGTGGTCATCAGGATCACCCGTTCCGTCATATGTTTTAACATTAATGGGCATGCGCCTTTTCTTATGATCGGAGTAATCGCTGATGCGTCGTGTAAATGCATCAACTTTCTGACGACGCCAAGGAAGAGATATGTCTTCGTCCTCTTCCTCGCGACGTCTTCCTCTGGACTTCCAGTGTCCTGTCTCTTTGTCCTCGTTGTCCGAGGACTCACTGGAGGAGAGGTTATCCCTTTTGCGGCGCTTGCGTCGGTTTTCCTCAGAGGAAGAGCTTGAGGGGCTTTCACTTGGGGAATTCCGCCTTCCCAACCTGTCGTGAATTCTTCTGCTCCCAGACCTTGAGGAGCCCTTGCTTGGTGAGTGTTGACGTCCAAGTCTATCTTGCATCCTTCGACTACCAAGTCTGGAGTAAACATTGGCGCGCCTCTCGCCGTCTTCGTATTCCTCCGAGTATTGTGAGTCAGATGCTGTACCAAGTCTATCATGGATATCGGTACATCTTTCATTATTTTCGCGCCCCCTCTTTAGTAGCGCGGTGGGGATGTTTCTGGGTTAAAGTTAAGCCGGACTTGTAGGCTCTGGCTTGATCTTCTCCTTGCCTCCTCTTGCATGAGGTTAGTTAAAGCTTCGTAATTTTGAGATACAAAATTACTTAGCGTTAATTGAGGCGCGTCTTCTTCCAGTGCAACAATATCTGCTTCTGGGTTAGGTCCCCTATCTCGATTAGGTGCGCCTGGTGGCACAGTGTTGTCCACAATAGGTGCCGTTTGATGAGGAGTGTTGAAGAGGGTGCGCTGAAGTTCTTCAGCGCTTGGAACCACTGTGGTGGTTTAAGTAACCTCTGCGGGTAGTTCCAGCGTTGGAAGAATTAGGGTTGGGCCCGATCCTTGGTGACCAGGCGCACTGGTTGTTCCAGAAGGCTGATTAGAGGTCGAATCTTGGTGATTCCTCCTCTGGGGGTCACCACGTGTTTTTTCTAACTGCGGAGTCCGCTGGCCCGAGTTTTTGTGCTTCGTCATTTTAGTTGTTAGTGTAGGGTCCCACGGATGGCGCCACTTGTTGATACAAAAGTTGGGCGTTCCTTGTTTGGGTTCCTGCTCTCGTACCAATTAGCTCTTAATGCTTGAAACCTGCGAACTATGAAAGTAAACAAACACCGCTAGGCTTATCGTGGGATTGTCTCCCACGATTATCCTCCGGCGTGAGAGTAAGTAATCGATTTTAAGGTTATGTAGAAGAGTTTAAGGTTGTGTGTCGTACCTTTAACGAGAGTTATGACATTGTTTATATAGGCACAAAATCCTTATTGGATACGTGCTCCTTACTTTTCGGTCTATATCCGATTTGAATATATATCCCTTAAATAAGAGATATCCAAATCATAACTATAAATATGTTTGGGCTTGGGCTTTCGTGAGCCCAAACTGTTATCCTATTAGCCCAAATAATTGTAGTGATGGCCCACTCGTGGCGGGCTCAGGCGTTAGTGATGTTTATTATTTGGGTTCGTAGCCCGAATATAGACTATACGTCATCAGAAATCATGCAGTACATGTCTGCTTAACAGAAACTCGAATCAGAATGATGTGGAGAGCTTCATTTGGACGCTACTTCATGCTAAAAGAATATGTCGTCGATAACTAATCTATGGATCTTATCACAATTAGTCTATTTTCTTTGACTATTTAGAATTAATGCTCTATGCTATATTTTCGTATCAAGTTTAGAACTTTATGATATTTGGACATGTATGTTCAGTGTAATCAGTATGATAGTTAAGAATCAAATTATGTAATCAAAAATATTTGTTACTTATTATCAAAAGCACTTCTTGTTTTGATATCTATGTTCACTTTACTATCAAAGTGTCATACTTTAAGATTTGTATGGTAAACATGTTTACACTATTTTTTTAGTAGACATGACCCGTACATGTTTACAGCGAGTAAAATTATCGATTTAAGTAGCTCGAATTACTGATTCAGTGCTTTTTGAATCTCAAATCTATAATATTATAAAATTCAGTCCATAAATTTAATGTGGAGTTATGATGATAGGGTTTTAGAGTTAGAAATAAGTTAGAGTCGTTTAGTAGTTGCATAGAGTACAAGATAGCTAATGCTCGAAATTCAATGCAGCCTCATAATATCTATACAATCATGAAAGGAGGTGAAGTGCAAGGGTTGCCCGAGTTGATCACCATAACATTTAGTATAGAATTAAAAGTCGGTTAGATGAAGTGCAAGGGTTGCGAAAAGTTGCAAGAATAATTAATGATTTAACCTAATTCATGCATATATAAACCGGCCAAAATCACATTTAGTATGTACATTTGAAGATGATTCACACATTTTTTAGATATTTGATTGTTGGTAGCGGTATATAAATTATCTTTTGCAACATTTTGGAGATAATTCACACATCTTTTAGATCTTTGTAATTAACTTGGTCTTCTTTTTTTCTTAATTTAGTTATCATACGCAGGTACTATGAAAATCACACAAGATCATGCATGCTCAGATAAATGAAACCAAAGATTGGGATACCAACTATTTTCTTTGTTTCTTACATATTTAGGTGATTGTTATAGATAAGCATATATATATATTTATATATAGATAGATATATATATATTATTTAAATGCATTTTCATATACAAGTAATTTATGTGCGTTTTCTATTGATGTAGCTCACATGTGCGAATTGATTCCAGAAAATGTGCACGAGCATGTATGTAAAGCAACATTTAAATGGTTAATGATACTTTTTAGCGTGATTAGTTTATTTAAGTAGTTGCTTTCTAATGCTCTTTGAGAAATATTAGAATAAATTTATCGCGTGCAATTGAATTATTATTGAAAAGAAGAAGGTCGCACATCGTAAAGTGTTTTCTTTTTTCTATATGTAGAATCATTAGTGAGAAACCAATATTTACGCCAATTAAATGAGTTTGCCATAATAGCAAAATACGACATATTAAAAATATCACATTTAGTAATGAATAGAAAGAAAAAATGCATAATTTTAACTTAAATCCGTTTTTAAATTATAATATCAAATAAAAAGTTGAGTTTTAAACATAAGCAAAAGTTCAAACTTTTATCGAAAAACAAAACCGGTGCATTTAATGTGAAATATATACAACATCAAGATGGAAGTGCAAGACTTGCCAGAATTTATCACATGATATTTAGTAATTAGTATACAATTAAAAGTCGGTTATGAATTGAGATGAAGTTGAAAAGGTTGCAAGAATAATTGATGATTTAACCTAATGCAATATATATATATATATATATATATATATATATATATATATATATATATATATATATATATATATATATATATATATATATATATATTATGTTAATGCATTTTCATATACAAGTAATTTATGTGTGTTTTCTATTGATGTAGCTCACATGTGCGAATAGATTAAAGAAAATGTGCACGAGCATGCATGTAAAGCAACATTTAAATAGTTAAATGATACTTTTAAGCATGATTAGGTTTTTTTTTTTTTTTTTTTTTTTTTTTTTTTTTTTTTTTTGCAACATGGGTTTCCGACTCGACATTGCGAGCCGACTAATCCCACGGCGACTACCCTTAAGCATGATTGGTTTATGTAAGCATGCAACTTAAATAATGAATATAAAAGAAAAAGTATATAATTTTTGCTCAAACCCATTTGTAAATTAAAAAAAATTAAGTTTAAGACATAATAGTAGAGTCCATAGGTTTTAGGAATTATTAATTGTGTGTTAATTAATATTCATTTAGTTAGCTATTTAGAATTGAGTTTATTGATAAAATTTATTAATATTAGTCAGAATTCAATGTTAATTTTCAATGAAATTAGTTGTACAATAAAATTAGATGGAGCTAAAAAGGTTTGTAACGATTTTTATACAGTTTATATGGCATTATTATACATACATTATTACACAAACTTAATAACGAAAATATTTAACGCACATTAAACTATGACCAATTAGATAGACTCCGTGTGCTTTATATTACCATGCAAAAATCATCTAATAGACAAGTATTGTAGAGTTAAGTAATAGAACAAAAGAACTAAAGAAACAAAGCCATCACAACTTAATAGCCAAAAGCCCATATATAGAATACAACACCGCAAAACCAAAACAATATCAAACACTTTTAAATTTTTATACAAGAAAGTTAAAACATTTCATACAACATACTAAACAATAATTAAGTATACACTCGCCAATATACAGAAAAAATACATGATTAACAATTAGATTCTTAGCCCGTGCGTAGCTCGGATTCTGCCTGCCTCGTGTTGTTAAAAGAATGTGGACTAAAATTTCAGGTTTGGAGGTTTGTTTGATGCTTTTCAATCTTCGTGCTTTTTGAGTTGAGTTTTTGGACTGTAATAGTAAATTGTGAAAGCAAAAACTAAAAATTTATAATGGCTTCGCCCGGGTTCGAACCGGAGACCTTCAGTGTGTTAGACTGACGTGATAACCAACTACACCACGAAACCTTTTTGTTATGCTAAGTTTATGTATCTTTCAAGTTAAGCTTCTTATATTTTTATGATTGGAATTTTATCAAGTTTTCATTCATGTAATTCTGTTTAATTACTGAAACTTAGAGGATCTTTCAGATTTCAAGTAAGTGGTTTAAATGAGTGTATTAGGTAGGAAATGGACTCTGATTATTACATTTTTATGTATGTACAAGTTCTAATTATGCACGTTATACCTAATGCCGGATGTGGATCTAACTCATCTAAGGGCTTATTAAACATTCATGCATCCGTGACCCATTGCTTTGCAGGTCGATAATGATCACAGGCGCTAGAGGAGTACTAACAAGTAGCAACTCCATTAATGTGTTTGCATTTGCACAAGACCAAGTTGTTTAGAACAAGTTCCACGTACATCCATGAAGGGCATTTCTTTCATATAGTAGTGAATAACTTAACAATTTGACCCTTTTTACCAAACAAAACAAAAAAAACTACTCCAATAATAATAATATGAGAACCACGCTACATGAGTGTGTTACAATCACCAGTATTCGGGATTGTACTTAATTAGTGCGTGCAAGCAATTGTACTTAGTACGTATAGCAAGTCTTAAAACCATTAGGTTGTTTTAGTGGATGTGTGAAGTCGCATAAGACTTTCCTGTGAACACACACAAAATTCATTAGTCTACCACTCGATTTAACAACACAATCCAATAATACATTTGTGTTCTTTTTTGTGACATCTTTTAAGAGTCCTAGCTAAACAAGATAAACAATGAATTGCCCAACTTATCATTGGTAGTTTCCCCATCATAATCCAAAACCTTGGAGTAAATTACTGTAACTAGGAAGACAATTAACTTTCAGGAGCAGGACTCATACGTTGTTTTTTACGGTCAAGGCGCTTGATAAGATCCTCCGAGGATTCAACCACAGCATCAGATCGAACACCAATGTTATAATTATGTCTGGCACTGAAATAGGTCAAAGATGATACTGCAGCAAAGGACATGGATGCTACATGTAATAATCTATACTGTTGACCAATCGTTCCCAAAATGGAGCTATAACCAGCCCTACGTATGTGCCCAAAAGCATACGGGGCTATAGAATAGGTCAGACCGGCTACACCTGTACCCGTAGAAAGAGCTAGATATAATGCATATAAGCCCTTTGCTTGCCTACCCGTTCCTGTGAAGAGCTTATCACTATGAGGAACCATACAGCTTGTTTTGCAATATAACGCAAAATCCTCACAGCTGCTTTTAGGGACGTCATTTGGCTTAATTCCATTGTTTATTATCAAATCCGCTCTTTTGGTAACTTCTTTGGGTGGCAACGAATGTGCCGTTGTACATGTGCCAGGGACTTTAAGCATGTGCTCAATTGCTCCCACTCCATACCGATAACGACGCAGAGGCCTACCCTCCCTGAAACATTTCATACAAATTTTAGAAACAGAAGCGTTATTAGGAAGCCCATGTTGACACCCTGTGGTTTTATACGGACAAGAAGTACGCTCACGTGCAGAGGTAACATTGATAAGCAAGTTGTCACCCATATAAATCCCTGTTTAAAAATGTGTTTTATGCAACACAAAGCTTCATTAGGATCTCATAAACAAGATGAAGGCATTAGCATATAAATTTATTAAAACTGCATGCAAACTTTGAGCAGAAGAGTACTTATGCCGTGGAGCTAGCTAGAAATATTGTCAATTGGTTTCTAAGCTAAACTATCAAAAAATTAAAGTTGTTTCGCTGGTTCAGTTGAACCCGGCCAGTGACTTGGAACCAGGGGGGGGGGGGGGGGGGGGGGTCCGGAGACGCCAATAGATTTTTGTTTTGAAGTATTAATTTTGTTAAAAAACATTGATTTTTTTTGGAAATACACCCTGTCACAAAAAATTGTATATGTAGTCTTGTTATTTTGACTTTGTATTTTGGTTCCGTCCCTGGTTGAACCCACATGGTATATATGTGGCTCCGCCCAACTATAATTTTATGCTTTAAAACACATACTCGCCGAAAAAAATCACTCCTATATATTTTGTGCAGAGAAACAAATTACATACCATGGTGATTAGAAGCAAAGCATCCTGTCCTAACATAAAGATGGTCACCTTTGTTGAGTTTCCCATTCATACACTCTGTGAGGCAAAAAACGTTTAATTCTCGAAAAGTTTTCCATTTCGATCTCAAGCGGCTGAACTAAGTTTTTTCATAGGTTTTGCAATGCAAGAAGCAAGTTAAACGATGAACACGAGAACTTGGTAGTCTTTGTTTTCTTCTTTCTTGCGTTGGAAGCCAACTTTTCATAGTGCGTTCACCGAAAATAATGTATGGTTTGTTTGAGACATTATTAAGACTAGAAAAAATAAAAAAAGATAGAAAAATAAATATTTCATGAAAAGATGTAAGATTTTACCGAAAATTAGAAAGATGGGATTTGGATAAAAATATAAAGGATTTTGTTTGAAAGAGAATATTTTGAAAGATTTAGATATGGATGTCAAAATAAAACAAGAGAAAGGAATATGTGAGAAAGTATCAAAAAGAGTTTTGCTTTGATATAAAAAATAAGGAATTGTCCGACGTGTGATTTTTGGGTTATTATAAAAGAAATCTTTGTATGCCCATTTGGTCGGGTACTTTTGGATTTTAGAAATCCTTTCAAACCTAATAACAATTGTTTGTTACAAAATAAAAATGGATTGATTTGACCCATGCTAGCAAAATATGATTCAACATTAATATTGTGTGTTTTGCTCAATTCATACCCAAGATTGGAGGTTTGTTTGATGCTTTTCAATCTGGGTGCTTTTTGAGTTGAGTTTTTGGTAGGGGTGGCCTAGGAGGGCCGGGACCCTTCCCGGTCCTCATTAAGCTCCGCCCATGGTTCATGGGTGAAGTCGCATAAGACTTTCCTGTGAACACACACAAAATTCATTAGTCTACCACTCGATTTAACAACACGATCCAATAATACAGATTTGTGTTCTTTTTTGTGAAATCTTTTAAGAGTCCTAGCTAAACAAGATAAACAATGAATTGCCCAACTTATCATTCGTAGTTTCCCCATCATAATCCAAAACCTTGGAGTAAATTACTGTAACTAGGAAGACAATTAACTTTCAGGAGCAGGACTCATACGTTGTTGTTTACTGTCAAGGCGCTTGATAAGATCCTCCGAGGATTCAACCACAGCATCAGATCGAACACCAATGTCATAATTATGTCTGGCGCTGAAATAGGTTAAAGCTGATAATGCAGCAAAGGACATGGATGCTACACGTAATAATCTATACCGTTGACCAATCGTTCCCAAAATGGAGCTATAACCAGCCCTACGTATGTGCTCAAAAGCATACGGGGCTATAGAATAGGTCAGACCCGCTACACCTGTACTCGTAGCAAGAGCTAGATATAATGCATATAAGCCCTTTCCTTGCCTACCCGTTCCTGTGAAGAGCTTATCACTATGAGGAACCATACGGCTTGTTTTGCAATATAACGCAAAATCCTCACAGCTGCTTTTAGAGACGTCGTTTGGTTTAAGTCCATTGTTTATTATCAAATCCGCTCTTTTAGCTACTTCTTTGGGTGGTAATGAATGAGCTGTGGTGCATGTGCCAGGGACTTTAAGCATGTGCTCAATTGCTCCCACTCCATACCGATAACGACGCAGAGGCCTACCCTCCCTGAAACATTTCATACAAATTTTAGAAACAGAAGCGTTATCAGGAAGCCCATGCTGACACCCTGTGGTTTTATGCGGACAAGAAGTACGCTCACGTGCAGAGGTAACATTGATAAGCAAGTTGTCACCCATGTAAATCCCTGTTTAAAAATGTGTTTTATGCAACACAAAGCTTCATTAGGATCTCATAAACAAGATGAAAGCATTAGCATATAAATTTATTAAAACTGCATGCAAACTTTGAGCAGAAGAGTACTTATGCAGTGGAGCTAGCTAGAAATATTGTCAATTGGTTTCTAAGCTAAACTATCAAAAAATTAAAGTTGTTTAGCTGGTTCAGTTGAACTCGGCCAGTGACTTGGAACCAGGGTGGTGGGGGGGGGGGGGGGGGGGGGGGGGGGGGAGACCAATAGATTTTTGTTTTGAAGTATTAATTTTGTTAAAAAAACATTGATTTTTTTGGAAATACAGCCAGTCACAAAAAATTATATATGTAGTCTTGTTATTTTGACTTTGTATTTTGGTTCCGGTTGAACCCACATGGTATATATGTCACCCACATGGTATATATGTCGCTCCGCCAACTATTTATGCTTTAAAGCACATACTCGCCGAAAAAAAAATAACTCCTATATTTTGTGCAGAGAAACAAATTACATACCATGGTGATTAGAAGCAAAGCATCCTGTCCTAACATAAAGATGGTCACCTTTGTTGAGTTCCCATTCATACACTCTATGAGACAGAAAACGTCTAATTCTCGAAAAGTTTTCCATTTCGATCTCAAGCGGCTGAACAAAGTTTTTCCGTAGGTTACTGCAAGAAGCAAGTTAATCGATGAACAAGATAACTTGGTAGTCTTTGTTTTCTTCTTTCTTGCGTTGGAAGCCAACTTTTCATAGTGCGTTCACCGAAAATAATGTATGGTTTGTTTGAAAATTTATTAAGACTAGAAAAATAAATAAATGAATAAATAAATAAATAAATATTACATGAAAAGATGTAAGATTTGACCGGAAAATTAGAAAAGATGGGATTTGGCTAGAAATAAAAAGGATTTTCTTTGAAAGAGAATACTTTGAAAGATTTCGATATCGATGGCAAAATAAAACAAGAGAAAGAAAGGAATATGTGAGAAAGTAATCAAAAGAGTTTTGCTTTGATATAAAAAATACGGAATTTTTTAACGTGTGCCCTCATAGTAAGGTTTAATATAATTATAAAAGGAAATTTTAAGTTTATTGAATTAAAAATTAGATTTGGTTATGGTAACGTGTTTAATTAATGTGTATTAAATGCAATTTGTACTTTATAACAAAATTTTGTGTTTAATAAATATGATTTAACCGATACCCTCAAGACACTTGTTATACAAACCCAAAAAATAATACTCCTCCGTCTCATATTAAATGTCCACAATAGAATTTTTGAATGTCCCAAATTAAGTGTTCATATTCTATTTCAACCAATGAGATACGACTTTAGTTGGTAAAAATGATATTTGATTGGTAGAGAGTGTAGTTAGTGGAATTTTCTAAAACTTTGTGCATAATCTAAGTAAACACTAAATATGGGACGGATGGAGTAGGTTTTATTTTCATAAACAATTTGCCTTGGCTTACTTTGAAGATAAATAGACCTAATATTCGATCAATTAACCTAGGTGACTCGCCTGAATTCCCAATATTTCTCTATCATCAACTCAACGTCGTCTTAGCTACACCTGCAAATTCGCGTTTCTCATAGAACAAATATAGAAAGAAAGAGAAATCATGTTGAAAACGTTCCAAGCCCAAGTCCTTTACGTATCATTTTCAACACTAAATTTTATATATACATTAGACGTAATGGACGGACGACGTCATCTAATGCATATATATAAGAGATCAAATAAAAAAACAAATATTCGTGTGAATGATACAAATGACCTTTTTAAAAAAGTTCTCGAATATTTCAAAAAAGTTTCACAAAATCGGGTATATTGGTGCATAAAACTATTGTGAATTAAGTTTTTATAGTCGTTGGTTCAAGAGAGAATTTCATGATTCTATTTCTTTTGGGCTATATAAGGGGGAATACCACTTCATTTTTCTTCACATATGGTAGCAGCTATGCTACACAAAGAGAAAAAAACTTTTCTCTTTTCTACGATAATTCCTATTTCGTTTTCTACTTGGCTGTACGACATGGATTTCAATATCTCATCAACCCCCGCCTTGCTTTTTCTGGGTTCTTTCATAACATAAAGTCTTTTAAACAACAGCTTTTAGCTCGCTTCTTGATTGTGGCGATCCCCTTCTGCTGTTCTCACCAATCCCCCCGGCAGAATCCTTGCTTGTAGATCACGTACGAGACGGCATCCTATATTAAAGGTATCTTCTCCTCGATTTTGGGGTAGGAGATCCTGGCTATTTAAGCCGCATGGTTAATATCATCTCAAACAAGGTTTTGATAGAAGTATTGAACATGCCTTAATGCACAAAAAAACGAAATTTTTATGTACAAAATTTTCAACTTGTTATATTTCGATTCACAATATTTTTTATGCAAAAAGTAAAAAAATTTGGATACCAAAATGAACATTTGATGCACACAAAAGCGATTTAATGTACAAACATTTTTTTTCATAATTTTTTTCGACAAAAGTATCCAGTTTTAGGAAAACCTCCTTCACAACTTTTTTATACACCAATATACATGATCTTGTGGAACCCTTTTTGAAATTTTTTGAGAAATTAAATAATAATAATAATAATAATAATAATAATAATAATAATAATAATAATAATAATAATAATAATAATAATAATTTTTAATAGGATTTGTTTCGCTATTGCTAGAGGTGTGGGGGCCCAGCTGGTTTCTCGGCTCCCCACCAATTTCTTGTAAAATCCTATTTATTGTTAATAAAAGTGATGGTTTATAATAAAAAATAAAATAAAAAATAATAAATAATAATAATAATAATAATAATAATAATAATAATAATAATAATAATAATAATAATAATAATAATAATAATTGTCTTTTTATTTTAACCTTACTCATGTTTCGAAATATAACCCAAGCTATAAAATAACTTGTAATAATAATAATAATAATAATAATAATAATAATAATAATAATAATAATAATTATTATTATTATTATTATTATTATTATTGTCTTTTCATTTTAACCTTACTCATGTTTCGAAATATAACCCAAGCTATAAAATAACTTGTAAAACATATATTATAACTTATAAAACATCCCCTTAAATATGTTTTTCCATCTAAGTTCACACCAAAAAAAGAAAAAGAAAAAATACTTTTCTTGTTATATTATTTTTCTTGCATTTTAGTTTAATACTAGTTTAAAACAGATCTTCTCAATACCCTATTTTTACAAGCTTTCATAAAATATAAAAATACCAAAAGCAATCTCCTTCCATCATTAGATTATATTGTCGAACATACATCACTATTCTCCTAGAGAACATCTTCTCCGATCTTGCCTATATTACAATAGATGAGTGGTGAAAAGTGCCAAAGAAAGAATGAATCGTGAAAAATGCCAAAGAAAGAATGAATCAGATTACTAAATTAATCCAACTAATAATTTGTTTATTGCTACCACCAACAAGGCTATTCAAAGTATAAGGTGTTTTGCAATAAAAAGCAAAATCCTCACAGTTATTTGAGCATCCGTCATAAATTTCAAATCCTATCTTTAGTAGCTGATTGGCTCTATCAATCACTTTAGAGGTTGGGTCTGAAGATGCAAGGATGCATGATCCATCATGTAGTTTCAACATATGCTTATATGTTCCCAATCCATATTGATAACGGTATAAGGACGTACCTTCTTTGAAACAGTTAATACAAGAGCGAACCACTTCGGATCCATGACGTTCTCCACACCCAGGGACGAAGTCACACTTAGCTACAGGTATTGGTTTCGAAGGCCAGAAACAAGAAAACAAGCTATCACTTGAAGCAGATGTACCATTTTTTATTTATTCATACTCAAATCACTACAGAAATGTTTTTTTGTTAGAAAATATGTATATTAAAAAAAATACTATAGATATATTCCATATCTCTAGCTTGTTTCTTACTCTCGTGTTTTACTATAGATATATTCCATATCTCTAGCTTGTATCATTAGAGTATACAAAGCTCAAAGTAACATATACTATCATGTACATGCCATGATGAGTGTAAACGAATAAAGACATCCAAGTATAAACGTGACCTCATGGCGCGTTGATCCACTTGATGAGACTGATAAAGTTCCGTTAAAGTACTGGGAATATAGTGTTGCTTAGTACGGATCACTATACTTATGTAACACCTCTTAAACGATCGACTAAAAACATGAAAATTTTTCGCAAAAGTGTGCTCGAAAATTGATCCAGTGTCAATCCTTTATAATCTGACAAAAATATACAATCAACTAGACTTTGAGATTATTTTTAAATAAAACTAGACTCAATTACCTTCGAAATGATGAGTGGCACAACTCGTGACGACTTACAGTTTAAAAGATATGATTTTTCGAACATTGACAAAAATCTGCTAAAACAACCTGTATACCATACACCCTTATGCCCAAGGTTTAGAAAGGCGTATGATCTGGTACTCAGAAACTCTGAATATGTAATTTTAAGCTGAAGGCCTTATGCCCAGCCCATGAGGGCGTATGACCTGAACTCAGAAACACATAAAACTACTTTTAATTGGAGAAGGCCTTACCCCCATAAGTGGAATGCCTTATGCTCCAATTCTCAGAATTGTACCAAAACCGCAACTTTTAGCAACTTACTCTAATTTCCGGAAAACCAACTTCCGAGACTCAAAAATTAACGAAACTTTCCAAAAATCATTAACTCAACATAATACATCATTTTCATAATCATTTATGGTCTAAATGACCCGTGAACATATACTTACGGGGTTATGCCAAACGCCCGTTTTGACCCATTTCCAATACACACTTTTGTACCCGAGAGGCCGAGACACTTAATAACCACTTATTCATTTGAAAACATACATGACTTGACATTACTAAAATATTGTAAAAGTGTTAGTACAAAGTCTTGACCCATAGCATTCCAAAATGGGTAGAAATGGCTAATCGCCAAATACCCCTTCATACTTACATTAGGACTACTCATAATCAATTTAAGCATCATACACATGACCAAATTTCAGGACTTAGACACATACTTAGACAAGGACCCATAAACATTCAAAATACTAGAAATGAAAATAAACTAAATTATACTAAAGTTGTGAGCAATAAGTGGAGAAAATGTGTTTACTTAGATTTCACTACTCCCTAGACATCTTTTACACATTAATTACTTGTTATAATTGCATGGATGACGGATCGTATTCCTTAATACCATTCATGGGGTGGCACACTTAACTCCCCAATTCTATGAGCTCTTATCTCCTCCTATACCATGCCCAGCACAACCATAGGGATTATAAACAGTGGCTCATGCATTAAATACAACCAATAAAGACCTAGTGCGCGTCGGTTCATGTTTCTTAAGACGTTCAAGCATGTTACCAATTGGAGATCTGCCAGTTTTCTTAAGCCTAACATATAAATCATTCATCCAAGACAAGAATAAACAAGTAATTAACACATAATTAACATCTAGGTTTCATTAGATCCATGCAAACACAAGATAGATCTAGCCTAGCATGATGAAATTAAGACAAGAACAAGATATAGACAACCAACACATAGACATATTGATTGAATTAAAAGAACACTTATCTCAATTACACATGAAAGGTATCAAGGGCTTGGAACCCTTGAAAAACCTGTAAAATTTGCACCAAATTCGTACTTAGGGTTTCTCCAAAACTTCTCTCTTTTTAATGTGAAAATTAGTAAACTATATATAGGAAAAGGGGTCTGACGGCGTCAAGACTAAACTTGTGACGCCGTCACCTCGCCGCCGAAACTCTTCTCGGGCTGCCTTGATCTACATTTGACGCCGTCATGTGATAATCATTTCCAGGCCGTCATGACTTTTACTCTTGACGCCCTACTTCGTGACGCCGTCAATTCTCTACTGGACCGTCATGGAATTTTGCTCTTGACGCCGTCAGGAAGTTACTCTTGACGCCGTCACCTACTGTTCCCCGCATGGAAAATTAAGACTTTGGCGTTTTCTTCACTTTTATGCTCCAAAAATGTCCGAATTGCTTCCTTTTTCAGATTTCACTCCCAAAGTACCTAAAATCACAAAAGAAACGATTTAGGGCAATATTTGATCAAATAAATTCAATTCCGGGCTTAAATGACCCCCTAAAAACGGATCATTTTTCGCCTCATCACTTGTTCCTTATTTAATTCCTATAATGAAATTAACCCTAATTATTGACTAAATCAATAATAACATAAGAAATTAACAATCTTTAAACTTAACTCAAATTCTCTTCCAAAAACCCCAACTTTAAAATTAAAGAGTTTACTTACTTATGATGGGTTTGTGATTAAAAACTCTTAATAGCTTGATTTCACACCCTTTTCTAAATTAATATATGCTCAATAACCAAATTAGCCTTTTCCTCCTCTTTTTCTTCCTGTAAACCGACCAACAAAACCCTCTGTAACTTTCTGGATAAATTTCACTAAATATGGATACTTATCCATATTTCAGCTTTTAAGTTTGTCCAATTGGAAAATTAGTCCCTCAAATTTTGTTTTTCTATTTTGGCCACATAATAACTTGTCATTTCTTCTGCACACTTACACAATAACGTATACCTTAACTATTTTTCATACCTAGACGGTTTTCTGGTGTAACAACTTAAGATTAGCTTTACATAAGGACCGTAATAGAAAAGAACTAACAAGAACACAAAGGCATCAAACAAAGTGTAACCATGGAGTCCCCCATGTTTAAGCTTCCAACATGATCTCCATGTCGCAATCCGGCACCTGCAATGTGTTTAAACATATTATCCCTAAATAGGTTTGAATAATTTGTTTAACCAATTTTATGTGAACTAGTAATATTAATAAGCAACTTACTTGTAATGCGTAGACGCTACTATCTGAATAATTGACAGATAGAATGATTGTTGTAACAGCGGGTTTTATAATGAGTGTTTTGACTACTTACCAAACGCGTTAACTTCGCTCATTTTATAACTGTGTTAGAAAACTTAAATGCGTTAATTTCGCTCATCTCTACTACTTATACTGCATGCATATTCATTCTTTAAACTTAAAATGCTTAAAACTCGAGAAATGTTAGTGGTCTATTATACTTTTGATTAAAAATGGTACCATCATCTACAACTAAATTTATATTTTTAATATTGTTTAATTCTTAAAGTTTTATCATTTTCTGTTTGTAACCCTTTAACTTTATACTCGTAATGACCACAAATTGAATGCGTAAGTTTTACATCAAGGGTCAAACCAGAATCACGATTTCACAAGTATAATTATTTGTCACTATACACCGTTAGCTTTTATGATGAGTGTAATGAGCATTTTTTAACGACTATTGCATTTACAAAACATTTTTAATGTCATATTTTAATATTATTTTATTGAGACGAGATCATTTACATACGAAAAGTTTACTACATATTAATGAACAAATCTCTGTTACTCATTTTTCAATTCAGAAAAAGGAGAGATTATTTAATATTCTAATTAAAAACACAATACGCTCATCTTTTTATAATTCAAATATCTCAGTAACCGTTAGTCATTAATCAAAACAAATTACACCGTTATGACGAGTATTTTATAATCTTTTTATAGACGAGCACTTTCATATAACTGGGACGAAATAAAAACTTTCTTTTTTTTCGAATTTTGTTTCACGTTTTTTTTAGTATTGAAATTGTCATAATCACATGTGAATTAACACTAATTTGAAATTTCGAACAGTAAACAACTGTATTAAAAGTGACATGATTATTTGTGTATAAACTATTTCCGCACATTTTGCAATGCAAATTATATATTCATGGCATTCTTAGAATATAAACTTCTAAATAGAGTCGTTTATTTATGAAACTTCTATAATCACATGTGATATAGATCACATGTGTTGAAATCACATATGATTTTATGTGTTTTGTCAAATTTTGACGAATTAACTGCTCTAATCTATAATTCAAAATATAATTTGTTATAAATGGTTAGAAATTTATGAAAGTCTAGTATCTAATAAAAAAATGGTGAAACTTTTAAAATTTTGTAGGAACAGTTATGTTATTACAAATATCGCCTAAAAACGTTATTTATATTTTACGATCTTTGGTAAATTTTGTTAACGACAAAGTGTAAACTTTATTTCTAGCAAAACATAAATATAGTATAAGTCTTTCATACATAAACTTTATTTTAAAGTTAACATTACATTTGCTACATGTTTCATGAGTTAAGTTCATAATGTTAGTGATACATTAAGTGTCAAAACATTTTTAGTAAGTTTTACTAAATAATGTGTCTTATTGAGTTATAAGCTTTCAAACACTTTTAGTAACTACATTACTTACTAAATATTTCATACATATATTCTAAGTAGCTACATAAACATTTTACAAGTTTACTTTTATTTTCATAATATTCTAAAAATGGAAATATTCATTTACATCATGCATTGCATCATTCAAATATTCTCAAAGATCTTTGTATGATATGTCATGTCATATATTTTGTGTAGATTTGCACACTACAATCTTGTAGTTGACTTTGAAAAATCTTGAGAATATTTTGGTTAGATTTGAATTAGATTTAGAAAGATTTCTTAGAAGATTTTCTGTCAGAACTGACGGAACCCTGGGAATACACGGACAGAACCCTCAAAAGGGTTCCACCTGATCCATGGCTTTGCTGAAGGATTTTCCTATAAATAGCAAGCCACATCCAAAGAAATCTCTCATCACTTACAATCATATTTTGCATATACACTCTCATTTCATTCATCTAACTCAGTAGCATTTCATTTGTGTGAGATTCTTTTGTAGCAAGAAGATCACAAGTTCATCCTAAAGTTTACAAGTTTCAACATAACATTACAAGACTTGTTTGCTTAGCATTGTGTAAACTCGTGTAGTTTATACTTCATTTGATTGTATCCATTCAATAGTGATCGGTTAGTGTTTTAGTCCTTAAAATACATAGAGTGACGAGAGTGGTTGTACCCTTGTAAAAGAACTCAACATCTAGCTTTGTGTCGGTAAACTTGTGTAAGCAACGTGAATAAAACTCTCGAGTTGGATACTCGGGGAGTGGAGTAGGGCAAGGAAAAAGAGTCCTTGTAGCCGAACCACTATAAACATCCGTGTTGTGGTTTGATCGTTTCTTACTTTATTCTTGCATATTACTTATTGTTTATTAGTTTCAATTGTCGATTACACGTAATGTTTTAAAAGATAATTAAGTTAAAAAGCGGTAAACTATTCAACCCCCCTTCTAGTTTTTCACAATTGGCATCAAGAGCTACATTACTCAAGCTTTTAAAATATATTATGTTTTAAAACATGGAACGATCTATGGATTTTGAAAATTTCATAGACGGGTAATGTATGAAAAGACCACCACTTTTTGAACCAAATGGTTTTATATATTGGAAAAACCGCTTTATAGCTTACGTGAAATCAAAAGATATAGGTCTTTGGTATATTATTATTGAAGATGATCACAAAGCCACTTTTAAGGATATTGGAAGTGGTCGCACTACAACAAAAGTGGCTTTTTAGGACCCTTTGTGTGGGACGGTATGATAATGGAGTCCTAAAAAACTGTTTAATATGACATATGAGCGTTTAGGGTCCTTATTAAATGTTTGCTACTTAGGCAATGTCCTAAAAAGGTATATAATAGGATGGTCGATGATTTGGGGTCCTATTATCATATAACTTAATATGACACTTAAAATATGGATGCTAATAAATTACCTTTATAAGACGTTTATTCATTATGGTTGTATTATAATAAACCATAATAGGACACTTGAGTTTTGAGTCATAAGACATCAGTTAGTTAAAACGCTTATTCACAAAAAGTTTTATTATAGCAAAATTTAATAGGACCTTTGACACGTGGGTATTATAACGTTAACCTTTATAGGACGCTTATGTACAATGGTTTTATAACATCATTTTTTTAAAACGATTATTTGCAAAAGTTTTATTATAACAAAACTTAGTAGGACCCTTAAAGGATGCATATTAATTATGGTTTTATTACAATACACCATAATAGGACAGTTGATATATAAGTCATAAAACATTAATTATTTAAAACGCTTATTCGCAAACGTATTATTAAAACACAACTTAATATGACAGTTGACACTTTGGTCCCATAGATTGATACACCATCATAGGACACTTTATATTTGAGTCATAAAACATCGGTTTTATGGAACACTTATTCGCAAACGTTTTTTTTATAAGAAAAGTGAATAGGACCCTTGACAATAGCGTCTTATAACGTTAACCTTTATAGAACGGTTATTCATAATGGTTTGTTTATGATACACCACAATATGGCACATCTTTTTAGAGTCGTAAAACATCCGCTTTTTATAACGCTTATTCAGTTTTATAGAACGCTTAATTGCAAAAGTTTTATTTGAACAAAAATTAACAGGACCCTTGACACCTGTGTCTTTTAACATTAACCTTTATAGTACGCTTATTTGTTGTGGTTTTATTATCCTACACCATAATAGAACACTCCTTTATTTGAGTCATAAAACATCAGTTTTTTAGAACGCTTATTTACAAAAGTTTTTTTTTAAACATTAGTTAGTATGACACTTGATACTTGGGTATCAAAACTTGATACACCATAATAGGACACTTGATATTTGAGTCGTAAAAGATCAGTTTTATGAAACGCTTATTCACAAAAGTTTTATTTAAACATTAGTTTTATGCCATGTAGGATTTCCACTAAATCCTTATTATAATAATACTTCCCCTATTATTTTTCCCCAATTATAAACCCTAAATAAATACAAACATAAAATGTCTTCCTCCTCAAATAGAAGTAATCGGCCACCACCACCAACACATTGTGAACATGATCAACCAGTAATTAGGCAGACTTCTCGGACAATTGATTTCCCTTTAAGGCGTTTTCTTGGATGCGTTGAGTAATATAATGTAAGTTTTCTTGGATGCGTTGAGTATTATAATGCGTTTTCTTGGATGCGTTGATATTAGTGATGTTTGTTGTTTGTACCATATAGGGTTCAAAATGTAAGACATTTTACTGGCTAGATCCTGAGTTGCCTAATGACTATTACAAACAAGAGGTTTTTAATTTGATTCAAAAGGAAAAATGTTTGAAAGAAGACAAGTATGGAAAAATAAGAGATTTGGAAAGGGAGATTGAGTTTCAAAAATCAACTATGGAGAAGGAAATGTTTCTGCTGCAATTGGAGTTGAAAGAAAGCAAGTCTAGTGTGGTTTTTTTTTAAGAAAATTGTTGTTGTTTTGTGTTTGGTTATTGCTGTTATGTTGTCACAAATTGTGTAATGAAATGCTTGTTATGTAGGTTTGATGTAATGACCTTTTGTTTAATGAAATGCTTGTTATGGGATATATGTGTGGATGCATTTACAGTTGTTGATGTTTGCTGAGATAGTAATGGATGCATTTACAGTTGTTATCAAAAAAGTTGAAGCTAAATGGGAATTGAAGTTGCAGAGAATGAGTAGTTAATAGCATGTTATGATAGTCATACTCTGTTACTACTTTGCAATTGTTTCTGATAGTATTAGCTTGTATTAGAATATAGACTAGAATGCCTTGTTCCTAGCATTTCAAGATCTAAATGAGTATTATTTTGTTGCAGAAGTGATAAGCATTTGAAGCTCAAAATCATCACCTATGTCAAGCTGTGAAGATGAGTTAAGCTCAAAATCATCTTGGGCTGGTTACTTTCCACCTAATTGGAAATTCAAAGGATTAACAAAGTCAGAAGCCAAAAAGTCAAAAGGCAAGAAGTCAAAAGGCAAAAATGTTGAACAAGTTCCTGGTAAAAGGATACAAGTGTTAGGTCTTGCTAACAATGTTACTTGGGATGCAATAAAAAAGAAGACATTTGGAGTCAAAAAACCATCAGGATAATGTGTTATCTGTCTTTGTATTGTTATATGTCTCAATCTTTTGGAAGTTATGTATGGGTTAGCTGTCTTTGTATTGTCCTTATCTATCAATGATAATGGTTAATTTGGTGCATTATTGCTGTACTATACTAAGCCAGAATTGCACTCACAAAATAAACTAGGCTTGATTCAAAAACAAAAATGACTGAGTGCAGGGCATCTCAGTCCTAATGTGGTGATTAGCAGACCAAAATAAAGCAACAAGATAAGATCTAGAATCCCAATTAAGCTCAGAATTCTCTAGTCAGTAGTACAAGCTACTAAAGGAAACAAAAAACAGAAGAGAAACAACAGTGAATAAGCAGAAATTAAGCTCTTAATATGGGCATTTGAGCCAAACAGTGATAAGCCATATTGACCCGTTTGACCCATTTGAGCCAAACACCCCTTAAGCAGGGTTGTTTTGAGATCTCAAAGTGAAAATATAAATAACAAGAAGCTAAAAAGTTAAAATTACCTAAATTTAAATAAGAAATGTATAAGAAAGAGTAATACAAACAATAATGAGGATTGTCATTGATTCTTTACAACTAATTTTACATAAAAACAGGGACTATTACTATTTAGCTAATTGAAATCATTAAGCTTCTTCAACTGGATCTTCTTCATCGGCAATAACTAAGTCATTGTTGTCCACAACGGTTCCATCGAAACCACCTCTAACCAATTCAATATTCATTGTTTCGTCATGTTGAGGACACATAAATGAGTCACCCTGCAAATGTGTTTCCACGTCATCAAGACTTGTTTGTTCATCCATGTCATAAACATGTCTGGGCGTTGTCTTGATCACAACTTGCCATCCTTTATCAACACTATCTGCAACGTAAAATACTTGATGTGCTTGAGAAGCTAGTATAAAAGGCTCGTTATGAGCCTTCAATCCTTCAAAATTCAATAGAGTAAACCCGTTGTCATCTTCTTTTTTCCTTGAACCATTCGAAATCCAATCACAATCGAACAAAACTACTTTCTTGTCAATACCATACTCCAACTCAATTATATCATTCAAAACCCCGTAGTAAGTTACATCTCCCGCGATAGGATTGTTATCTGTAGCACTCGAGTAACTGTTTGTCATGGCCTGAAGATTAACCCCACTATTCTGTGTTTTCCTATTATGTTCTACATATTTTGTGTGAAATCGGAAACCATTTATGATAAATCCCTTATATTTTTTCACATACTCAGATGGACCACTTGCCAAGCACCTTAGACTTTCTGTGATTCTGTGATCCCCTCTAGCATGTAGCTCCTCAACCTGAAATAAGGCAAGATGTCTTAATTGTTTTGTTATTAGTAGGTCAAAAATGCTATGTCATTATAATTATTTTGCAAAAGTAATAAACCTGTGTATATGCCTTACATGATCTTGAAACCACGACTCAAAAGTCTCACTATGTAAACGTTGAATGTCACGCTTACGTTTTCTCCGATTTTGATGATGAACCAACGCCAGATGTTCACTGCAGTGTTAACAGATGATAATGAAGATAACAACGACAACTATTAATTGTATAATATAATTTATGAAACTCACAACTAATATAATTACTTACGTTCGAAATTCATCAACTTCACTACAATTGAACAACACATATGAATGTGCTTTAGCCAAAATGTCAAGTTCCATCATTTCTACCTTAGTAGCACCAATCGGTCGACCCGCCATAGAAAAGATAGGTAAAACATCCTCATAACCATCGTCATCATTATTTCGACTTGTCTTATTATGTACGGTCTCAACATCACTGGATAAGTACAATGAACAAAACGACACACACTCTTCAGCTAGATATCCTTCTGCAATGGAACCCTCCGGGTTATTCCTGTTTCGCACGTAAGATTTTAATGTAGCTAAATACCAGAGATATCAAAACCAATAATTTTAGATTCAATAATATTTGTTAATAAATGTATTTACTAAAATAGTAATGTGCACCTCTCGATTGGATACATCCAACGGTAATGTACTGTCCCTCCTAATCTGGCCTCTGAAGCAAGATGAACCGAAAGATGAACCATGACATCAAAGAATGATGGCGGAAAAATCCTTTCTAAATCACAAAGTATTTTTCCAATCTCGGTTTCCATCTGAACCAAATCATTTGGATTAAGAACCTTTGCGCATAATTGTTTATAGTAACGACATAGCTTCATCACAGTATAGCGCACGTGCTTAGGCAACACATTTCGCAAGGCAATGGGAAGCAACTGCTGCATCAAAATATGGCAATCATGACTTTTAAGTCCAAACAGTTTTGGAGGTTTTAACTCTACGCATCTTGAGATATTAGCTGCATAACCATCTGGAACTTTCACCTTCTTAAGCACACGACAAAAAATATCTTTCTCTTTTTTATCCATTGAGAAACAAGCAGGTGGAAAATAAACTTTGTTGTTATCTTGAACTATAGGATGAAGTTCAGGTCTAATGCCCATTTCTTGTAAATCTAGGCGTGCTTTTATACGATCCTTGGTCTTCCCATCTAGATTCATTAGCGTTCCAAGGACACTGTCACAAACATTCTTCTCAATATGCATTACATCTAGATTATGGCGTAGCAAGTTATCTTTCCAGTACGGTAACTCAAAAAAATACTTTTCTTCTTCCAATTAAAAGGTAAATTTGGGTTGCTCTTCACAAGTTTTCCAAATTTAACTTCAAAACCATCTAACTCATCAAGTACTTCTTGTCCTCTTAAGCCAAGGGGTTGCCTGTCTAGTTCTTCTGTGCCATCAAAAGAGTTTGTATCTCTTCTAAAAGCATGTTCAGTAGGCAAATATCGACAATGTCCCATAAAACATTGTTTTTTGCCATGAGTCAAGCGTGTTGATTTTGTATGTTTATGGCAGTTAGGACATGCAAGTTTACCTTTGGTGCTCCATCCGGATAAATTTGCATAAGCAGGAAAGTCACTGATTGTCCATAACAAACAAGCACGCATCCGAAAGTTACTTTTTGTTGATGCATCATAAGTGTCTACTCCTTTACGATCCCACAACTCCTTTAGCTCAGCAACTAACGGTTCCATATAGACATCTATATTATTCCCAGGAGCAGATGGGCCAGGTATAAGTAACGTTAGAAAGAAATAAGGTTTCTGCATGCACATCCAAGGAGGTAGATTATATGGCGTCAAAACAACAGGCCATGTACTATGAGAAACACTCATTGTTCCAAAAGGGTTAAACCCATCACTCGCTAAACCAAGCCTGATATTACGAGATTCTTTGGCAAACTTATCATACTTAAAATCAAATGCTTTCCATGCCGGGGAATCTGCAGGATGTCTCAAGTAACCATCTTTCGTGCGACTCTCTTCATGCCATCTCATGGAGGCGGCTGTTTTAGATGACATAAATAACATTTGCAATCGTGGTATGAGCGGAAAATGACGCAACACCTTTGATCCAATCTTCTTATGTGTATCACCTGTGGTGGACTCATCTACACAATCATCTTCACTTGCTTTATACCTTGACGTATGGCATATATCACATTCTGTTTTATTAATGTTTTCTTTCTAGTACATCATACAATCATTAGGACATGCATCAATTTTATCATAACTAAGTCCCAACTCTCGAATTATCTTCCTTAGTTCATACAATGAGTTTGGTATAGAAGCATCGGGGAAGGCTTCCCTCATTGTATCTAGCATCTTGCTGAAACCATTATCACTACATTTCCCAACACACTTACCATGAAATAGTCTAATGATAAAAGAAAGAACTGATAACTTACACCCATGATATAGTGGTTTCTTTGCCTCTCCCAACACTTTATAAAATTTTTTCGCCTTTAGGTTTGGCATACTCATACTTTCAGTTTGTGTTCCCATGTCATCGGTTAGTGTGTCATCACCAAACCGATGGAAGGCATCATTCAGCAACCCTTGCATGTCATCTTCAGCATCCAACATTGGAGCATCACTTGATTTGGAACTAAAAGGTGGAATTGTATAACCTTTCATAAACCCGACACATACCAGATGTGTTGTAGCCTCCGTCCGATTTACCCATATCTGATTACCACAATCAATACATGAACATGAAATCTGTCCATTTTTACCCTCATTATAGAATATATGATCAAGAAAGTCGTCAAGACCTTTTTTATATTCAATCGTAAATCTAGGTAAAGACATCCAACTCGTATCCATCTTAAACCTAATTCAATTAACCACAAAAAACCACATATAATTTCAACAAAAAGAAAGGGAGCCTAATTCAATTAACCACATATGTTGTTTCATAAAAATTTAGCAAAAACGATTAGGGTTTCAATTATGAGGTATTACCTGGTCTTGATGATGCTGGTGAGTCCTGTTGGCAATTTTGGATGGTGGAATGATGTGGATTTGGATCTTAAAATTAGAAATACTTTTACAATTTATTTTTAAGGTATTTCTTAATGAATTGCCTAATTATTATTTCAAAGCTAGATAAACTAATTTAAATATAAAAATTAGAAATTAAAAGTCAAAATTGCAAAAGTAATTTTTACATAAGCTTGAAAACTTATAAAAGGTAAAAAAATTATAAAAAATTATCTGGCATAAAAATTAAACAGTAAAACTAATATATTTTTTGCTTTTTAATTTAAACTAATTTAATTAAAATTAACTCTAAAAATTACCTATTGAAGAGTAAAAATTATGGGAAAATTACTAGGAATGCTACAAGTTACAAGGAACCAAGGAAAAATATGAGGAGGGGGAAAATGGTACGGATAAGCATTTAAATAAGCTAAATTGCAAAAATAAGCTAAAAGGAACAAGGACTATATTAAGTATATAGATTATGCAATAACAAACGGAACTGGTGCCCCAGAGCAATTGGAAGGGGGTTGTGGTATTGTGCATGTATGCTTGAGGTCCCAGGTTCGAACCCCACTTTTTGCAATTTTTCCATTTATTTTAATTTCTTTGATTTTCTTTTTACAAAACTTTTTTATTACTAATTATAAGTAACTTTTGTTAAAACACTTTTTTCAAAAGTCAAAAATAAGCTCTCTATGAGCTTTTTAGCTTTACAGATGCTTTTGTTAAGCCAAAATGGATTTATAAAAGGCATTAAGCTACAAATAAGCTACAATAAGCTAAATAAGCTGTAACTACATGAGTTGTACCTACCTTAAGCTAAAACCTACCAGATAATCTAACGGAATAAGCTCTAGACCAGAATAAGAACTTGGCCATATATCACATGCCAATCATGCCAAAACCAAGAATCTTGCAGCCTTCGTGGGTCCCACTAGTGTTCAAAGGGATCCAAAGCAAGACTTGATATGAAAAGGTGAATTATTGAGGTTTCTAAAAAGCTAAAAATAAGTAACTTTTATGAAACCACTTTTGAAATAACTTATTAATAAGCTATGTGCACCCCCTTGTGCTTAACAGTTGACTTAATAACTTATTAGGACTTATGCACTTTTGAAAAAGCTATGAAATGAGAAAATGAGCAAAAACAGATGATAAACAACTTGAAACAAGGCAAAGGACACAAATAAGCACTGGGTGGTGCTTGGAACCTGTCGGCAAACTCTAAGTCACTCAGTGTATGTTTTGAGACAGGTCACAAGTATGAGTCAAATAAGCTAAGTGCAAAATGGCTAGAGTCCAAAATAAGCACTAATCCAATAAGCTGAACTTGTAAGCTCCCTAAAAAGCCCAAGGTTGTGTACTGGGGTCCACAGATAAGCCAGATAAGAGCTTATGAACTTTGGCTTAAAACCAAGTACACACTGACCACCCAGTGTACACAGTCAAATGGGACAAACTAAAAGCTACTTGCAGCCCTATTAGATAAGCTAGAAAGTGCAAAATAAGCTATGAACTACAAAGATCAGCTGATTGGCTTTCCAAAAAGCAAATAATTACACTATGGGGCCGACTATTGAACAATCTATGGTCTATTGAAAATGGTCAATTTCCTGTGCACAGGACAAGTACTTGCCCTGCAAGCTTAAAGAAGCACTTGCACAAGCTACAATAAAAATCCTAAAAATAAGCTGGACACAGATTTTTAAAGATGAGCTGAGGGACTATGATTTGTGAAAAGCTCAGGTTCCCAATCCAAATACAAAAATCTAAATAAATCTCCCTATTTTTGGATTTCTGAAACAACTATGTTTTTTACTTTTTGAAATTATGAACTTAGGTTGACTTTTGTGAGATTTGATCCTAATTTACTGATTGATTAATGTGACTTAAGCTATATTAAGACTAATTTATGCTAGAACAACCACTTGTGAGATGATTTGAAGCTTATGCCACACTAATTTCCACACAGACAGATTTTAGGCCAATATCTTGGTGATTTTGACTTTAAAGGTTCTATCCACTAAAACCTTGTTTGTTTCTGACTTATTAGCTGTTAAGAAAGTTGTATGAACAGGCCTTAGTCACTGAGTTCAACTAATACTCACACACAGACCTAACCAAACACTACTTTAAAACACAGATTGTTTAATACTCCACTGATTTAACAAATTTAAAAGGCAAATGATCAATCTAAATCATAATACTGATACATAACCTTCTACTAGGCTAAATTAAACACATATAAATAAAAGCAACCAACATTTAACAATAACAACTAACAATCACAGATTTATGAAAAATTGGAACAAAATAATGAGACCTTGCCCCTAGGCTCAACCAAGGGCTCTTGAAACATGTACATAATCAACAAAACTCTCTTCTCCAACACCCCAACATAATCAACATAAGCACATATAGATTATCATCAAAGCACATAACAAAACAAACAGCCATTAAACATAAATATCCACATACCATTAAAATAATAACCATCATAAGTTTTCACAAACCATTGTTCAGAAACCATTGTTCACAAACCATCACCATGAACATAAATACATAACAAGTTTTCATCAAAATAACTACATAACCCAACAACATGACACCATCAGACACAAAAACCACAAAAAAAACCCAACAACTACCTTCATTCATGCCCATACTTCTCCAGAATCTCAATGGTCTCCTTCTTCAACGATATCAACCTCTGAAAGTCAGCCACTACACTAGCAAGGGATTCAACCAAACGCCTCTCAATTAGCTGGACTTCATGCATAGAATCATAAACATCCTCTGCTGCCATTTCTTCATCAGTATTCAACCGAAACACCTCCATCATTCTTTCTGTCCTCTTATCCACTTGCATTCTCATGTCGTCTCTGACGGCCGCAACATTCCTCATGTTGACCTCATTGGTAGGTATCTCCTGAATATTTAGAAAAATAAAACAATCATGAATCTTTTCGGACCCACAAAGTTGTTTCAGTTCATTCAAGTACGGCGTGTCAGACATTTTCAATTAGGGTTAGTAGTGAAAAAGTTATGATCGGAAAAAAGTATATGGATGAACTGAAAAAATAAAAATAAAACCAAGATATATATAAAGGGTAGATGCATGAACTGAAAAAATTAAGACTATTAATGAGAAACGAAATAATCAAAACACGTAATGATGAGAACTGAAGATACTGCAGAAAATCAAAGGTCGAGAAAAAATTACGCGTTCCCATAATATAGATGATTATTATTTTAATTGGGATGACTCAAAGTGTAACCAATTCAGTTTCAGTTTGAAGCATTTGTAAAAAGAGAGGAACTAGTAAGTCGGTGTTGAGTATAAATATATTTCGGGTCGGGTTTGGGTCGACCCATCTAACCCATTTATTAATCAGGGTAGGTTCGGGTTGTGAATAAATTAATTGGGTCGACCTGACAACACGTTTAAGCTTTTTTTCTTAATGTGGCAACTTTTGTATCAAAAAAAGGGTTGACTGTGTCAACCTAAAACCCGTTTAACCTTTTCAACCAGTGAATTTCAAAAAGATCACGCCCATCTTTATAAATGGTTATAATTTGAATATTATTTTTAAAATATTCATGATTATTATTTTCAAATTGAATGAAACCAAACTAACCGAACAACCCGATAGTACACTTGGGTCATATGAACCGGTGATATTGCCCTGTTGTCGACCTTGATGAACCTTAATGACGAATCTTCATATGATTCTTTTTACTATGAACCTTAATGACGAATCTTTGCTATGAAACTTTTATTATGAACCTTTGATATGCTTTTCTGAACCATTTGATATGACCCATTTGTTATGAACATTTTGGATATGAACCTTTTGATATGACACTCTGATTAAGATATGATATCTGACTATCAGTTTGATACACGAGCCATTTCACTAGTCATGGGGGTTCTATGTCCGGGTCATTGATGCACCAATGGCATATATGACTCTAGTGTGTTTGAGTGACGTTCCACACCATCCCTTATATGTTACATGTTATGAGCTCAAGTATATGTTTGGCCACCATGTTATCTGCAGGGGAGTATGGATGCATCCGATTATCTGTTATATGATATGATATGTTATGTTTCTGGGCTCGTGGTGGATTACTGTCCTATCTCTGACTTCATGCAAAGCAATACATTCAATCATAATAGTCGGAACTTTATGATCACCTCGCGTATATTGGCCTCGCAAATGCATAGGACAATTCCTACGTTCAATATGTGTAGAATATAGGCTACAAACCATCCCCGGAATGTGACGTCATGGGAAGTCGGCTTACGTAAAAACTCTTGACAATATAAATGAATGACCGCATCCGTTGAGAGTTATTCATATTAGCTTATTCAAAGTTATTATTTCATAAACTTTACATTTTTACCAAATCAATCCCGAATCCAAAGCAACACCCACCAACCAAACGGGCCCTTAGTTGATAACCCGAGCAACGACCGGGTAATACTCTAGTTTTTTTTTAGTTTCAAATACAATAAAATACCTATACCTATATATTATATATATACAATAATACAATACTTTTCATATACTGTATACTACGTAGTATTAATTAATTTAATTATACATCAAATTATACCCTATCACCGATTCATCCCGCCCAGACCGATTACAAGCTACAAGGTGGTCGACCGCCCGACTACTGATTCGCAATTTTTGCAACATTGGATATGAACATATTGGTTATGAACCTTTTGATATGACACTCTGATTATGATATGATATCTGACTCCCAGTTTCAAACCCGAGTCATTTCATTATTCATAGGGTTCCATGTCCGTGTCATTGCTGCACCAATGGCATATATGACTCTAGTGTGGTTTACTGTCCTACATCTCACTTTATCTTTCGGGTCAACTGGATGCGGATACGCTTTAACAAACGTAGACCACTTATGATAAATCCCGTCTGTAAGAAAATAGCAACATTTTAAATAACGCCCGAGTAAAACAAATGAACTATCTGGAGCCGCTCCATTTCGGGCAGTAAGATACAACAGATACTGATTACTTCAACACATTCATATTGTTGTTTGACCCGGGAAGTCGGAAAAACGAATGCCAAATCTACTTCATTTTTAGTTTCACATACAATAAAATACTTATATATTATATATACAATAATATAATACATTTCATATACTATATATTATATATACAATAATATAATACAAATATACTATTAGTTAATTAATTATAAATCTAATTACTCCGTATAATCTAAAATTTTGGGGAAAATTTACACACCCACGTTCACATAAACCCGCTTAAAATTTTTGGAGAAAAATTCAGTTTCATAAATAACTTTTGGCGCTGCGAAAATCAAGCATATCTTTTCGGAAATCAAGTATTTGATTCGATTTTATTAATGGAAATCGTTTTTCACAGACGGTTAAACTCTCAATTTTGGTTTAGGGTTGTATGTGGGCAGCAAAACAAGGATTGTGGGTTTTCACTTTTGAATGAAGATCTGATTCAACAGGTAATGGAAACCTTTCTTGTTGTTATTATTATTATTATTATTATTATTATTATTATTGTTATTATTATTATTATTATTATTATTATTATTATTGTTATTGTTATTGTTATTGTTATTGTTATTGTTATTGTTATTGTTATTGTTATTGTTATTGTTATTGTTATTGGTATTATCATTGTTATACACTGTTATTGTTATACATTGTTAGTGTTTGTTTAACCTTTGTGATGAGTCTTAAGTGTGTGAAATGGTGGGTTCGGGTATGTGTTTGGTTGACCTCTTGTGATGAGTCTCATATGTGATCATAAGTGCTGCTTATTTGTGATATGGTACAAGTTGTATTTTAGTTGCTCTGTTTATTTAAAATGAATGTTGGTATACCTGTGTAAAGTTGGTTCAAAGGATTTGGGTAGTGATAGTGATAGTGATTTGATATCAGTTTCTAGCTAATGTATTTCATTCTGTGACATGTAACTGAAGGATTTGCGTCTATTTTTGTTTGTAGATAATGTATTTCATTCTGTAACATGTAACAGATAGTGATTTGATTTCAGTTTTGTTGTTCTCAAATGACTATTGTTCTTTGCAATCTCATAATAATTTTATTTGTTTTGTGCAACAGTAATGGAAAATAAAAAGATGCAACGCCAAGTCACCACGAGAAATACGAATGATTATGAAATGTCCAGAAGGACAAGGATTCAAGAAAACCAACAGAGATTACAAGCTTTGGGAGTGAAAAATATTGCTAGGTCTTTGACAAGTCTAGTAGAGAGTGACAACACAAAGAAAAAGAAAAAGAAACCAACGGATACCGGTGAGAAAGATGCAGATTATATGTCTGGTTTAGACTTTCATCTTAATGCTGAGGAAGATAACCCAGAAGAAGCGGCTACACAAACAAATAAAAAGGTACGAATAATAAATTTGGCTACTATATTTTCTTTATGTTTGTTTTCTAACAATTCTACTTGCATGAAACAGCATCGAAAATACATTGCTCCACAGTCCATGACTAGATATAAAAATTTAGCACAAAAATGAATGAGTGCTCCGAATGTCTCCAGTGGGCTAACATCTTCAGAATCTCAATCGCAAAAGGGACAACAGATTGATACAGGGAGGGCAATACGTAGTAGGGTACAGGAGTCCGACCAAGTCCAAACGAGAAATGATCAACCAACTTCTGTCAAGAGAGGGAGATCAACTGCAACTGAGAGAAACTTAGTTGCAATTGACAACGATCATGACCACGGGGAGCATGACTTGAGATCTGATGGTAACTATATATAAATTTCAAATACTATATATATGATATTAAATTACTATTAAGTGTATATTCAGTTAACTGTTTTCGGTGGTTACTTTTTTTTTTTTTTTTTTTTTTTTTTTTTTTTTTTAATATAGATAACAATGAAGACCTTTATGATGTTGAAAATAATGATATCGAAGACATACCTATGAATGAAGATATTGAACAACAAGCTACGTCAGAAGATGATGTAGATAAATACATGGATGATTTGGAGAATGAGGATGATTTGGAGAATGTGAACGATTTAACAAATAACGGCGATGATCTAGTCGGAGAAGAGATTCAAGCTGAGCATTCTGAAAATGAAGAAAACCATGTACTTACACAAGCTGGAAATGAAACAGGTTAACATGGTCTACTTGATTGCATTGTTTTAAAAATCATATATCATATATTGTGTCATATAAGTAGAATATATAATAAAGTTAAATTAAAACAAGACAAAAAACAACACTAAGATATTGCCTCCATTTCAAATTATTTAGTATTTTAAATGTATACGTATCTATTGTAAATCATGTTCACTTTTTGTAGTTCGCATTGTAAGCAAAAGAAAGAGAGGACCAACACGTATGGCAAAAGTTTGGGCCCAAGAAGAAAGGGGATAGAATTCCTATTTTAGTTAATGAACACGGACAACCTATTAACGAAAAAAGTAGTCATCTGACTCATTTCATGGGAACCCTTTCAAGGAGTGGAAAGTATTGTCCGATTTATAAACCATGGAATAAAGTTGACGTCGAAAAAAAAAGCTTTGCTTCAACTCTTAAAGGTACACAATGTTAAATTTGTATGTTAATGAATAAATTATTTGTTTTTTAATGTGAGCTATTACATTTTTTAGACAAAATTTGATATTCCGGAAGTTGGAGAAAAATGGATATTGCAATCATTTGGGCGGAAGGTGAAGAACTGGAGGGCAAGAGTTAAGGAACTCTACCATGATCCGTCTTTGTCAGTTAAGCAACAAATAAAATCTAGGCCAAAGCAAGTGCAAAAAAAAACAATGGAAGAAGCTTGTGAAGTATTGGAATAAAGAAAACACTAAGGTGTGAAATTCTCTTCCACTTTAAATAACATTACTTAATTTCACATTATGATATTTTAATTTCTTGCTGCAGAGTTTAAGTGAGAAAAACAAGGCGAATCGGGCAAAAAAAAAAGATGATCCAAAGAACCGGTAAAAAAAGTTATGCTCGCAAAAGGGAAGAGTTAAAGGTAAGTGTATGGATAAAGTGGGATTGTTAATGTATCCTGTCTATATCCACTTTTAATATTCATTTTCTTTTTATTCATACAGACATCTTTGGGACGAGATCCAACTCGATTGGATCTTTTTAGTGCATGCTTCGCCAAAGATGGAAATACCAAAAATGATGACACTGCAAATGCGATTGTAAGTAATATGCTTTTATGTTTGCAAAAGTGTATTTATAGCAGAAGTTAAACACAATATGCTTTTTTTCGTAATACATGCTTTTCCTATATGTTGTTCATGTTTATATAAAATGCAGGATGAAATGAAACGACTTAGTGATAATCTGCCCGAGGGTTCGATTGATAATCCTGGACCAGATGATATTTTTTCTACAGTTATGGGTAAAGATCGAAATGGTGATGCAGGCATGTATGGTCTAGGTGTTCGTGCTTCTGCTGTTTGGGGTGTAATACCAAGTCGTTCAGCATGTCATAGAGAAAACAATGAATTGAAGTCTAGATGTGGAGAACTTACTAGTGAAAATGAAAAGTTACGAGCCCAGTTATCAGAGAAGAATGGGTCGACTGATAGTTCCATTGTTCCACCTCTTACATCACAACATTCTCCTGTTGTAACCACTGAACCTCCACACTTACGGGTATGCTCCTTTCTAGTTGTTATAGCTTATTTTATCTTTGATAGCTAATGAACCTAGGCTACAAGCTTATGTATCAGTATTATGATTTACATTGCTCATTTGCCTTTTAAATTTGTTAACTCAGTTATTAAGGGGTGTTTGGTTCTGTGTTGTTTCAACTGTGGTAGTTGCCTTTTCACTTGTTTATCTGCACACTCTGACCTCTTAGGTGACATTAGAACTAGTATGTAACAATTCGCAATTTCAGGTTAACTTTTATTCCCGAAAATTTCACTATTCACTTTTTACTATTCACTTTTCACTATTCATCTCAGAAATTTTTATTTCATATTCTCATAAGTTAAACTATTTTAACGATAATCCGAGAGTTTGACGCTCGTCGGATCATTTCTGCAAAAATCACAAAGCCGTGTCCGAGATTTACTTTTAGGTTCAAACGTCCTTCCAGCATCCCGATATATCCATAAAACATTATAAACAATAGAAATATGATTTTCTCTCATTTTAGGACAATTACAAAAGTTTCGGAATTTTACGTTTTTCAGTTCAGCGTTTTACGCGAATTACGCGTTTTAGACCCGTGTTTCCAGTTTTTAGCAGGGTTTTAGCACCCGATAGAACCTACCACTCATTTTATATTTTATTATGGACTATATTGACATGTTTAACAATACTTTCAAGTTTCATATTTTTACGATACCCGGTTTTACGTTTTGAGGCTTAATCATTTACGGTTAGCGATTTACGGAGTCAAAACTAGCTACATACTTAGGATAATACCATCAAAAGTCCACACCTTGTTCTCCAAGTTCATGAACCGCCACTAGGGGGGGGGGCATTCACACTTGTGGCATCATCTCATGACTTTAGCCATTGGATCATATTTATTTACAACTTTGTCTCCAAGTTTTAGCACTTTCCTAGCCACCTTCCTAACCTCCTCATTCATAGTATAAATACAAGCTCATTCTTCTTCCTTTCTCATCAATAAAAACGCCACAAGATCAATACCTAACTCCATGATCCTTTGATCTTCAAACTACAAGTTACACTACAAAGTTCAAGGTCTTAGTATTCTCTACCTAGTTCTTAAGTTTGTTTGGTGATTCCATGGTTGAATTAGGAGCTACACAAGGTTACTAGGGCTGAAGTTAAATGGTTTTCACAAGGGTTAGATCAAGGCTAGCAAGGGTTACAAGAGTTATGGTGAAGGGTTTAAAAGCATAGGTTTAGTGTCCTAGTTCATACTTGACTTCCTTTCTTTAGAAAGCCAAAAGTTGTAAGCAAACCCTTATACACTTTCTTGCTCAATATCATTTTCATGCTTATTATGTTTCTTTCATGCTATATATGGTCTTTGTATTGTGTTCATGATGTATAAAAACTAGTAAAACGAGTATTGGTATACATATGTTAACTTATGACAAGCAAACAAGCAAACTAGTGATTTTTATGGAAAACCACGACCACAATAGTATAACTTTGATATTTGACACTTACTTACTGTTAAAGAGGACTTAACAAGGAAAACATAGCAATTTGAATCACCCAAAACGAGTACACGAGTCAAAAGTTATGACCATTTGAAGTTAGCGAAACCAAAACGGCAAAACTGCCTAAATAACATTCTGATCAAATTTTGATTTTGAAAGTCCCACTTCTGCTCCGATTCATCAAAAAATTAAAACACGAAAGTTGTCCAGAATGACGTTTTCGTTCAGGAACAAAGAAGCTCGAGCCCTGAAAACGCTTTCTGAGTGATAATTTTCTTCAAATTCTTAACAGCCCATTTTAGACCAAAGTTACTATATAATCATTATAATTAGATAAGACCAAGAGGTCTAATGACCTAAAGCCAAAACCACAACCATGGCTAAAGCCAAGGTTGAGTCTCAAGACCATGGTAACATGACCAAAGTCACGGCAAAGCCACGGCTAAAGACCATATAACTTTTAAAGATCAAAGCTTATATATATATATATATATATATATATATATATATATATATATATATATATATATATATATATATGTTTTCAAATACTACAATAGTAGGGAGCCTCATGTGAGGAGTTCATTGAGTAAGCCATCGAGACGAGTTGTGGATTTACGAGTTAAAGTGTCCTGGCTCCTCGAACGTTTACTCCATGACTTCTGAATTATGTCGGCCCGAACGGTAGTAAGAGATATACAACTTATACATGTTTCATAGACCACTTATATTCAACGACTTACACTATATACTAAGTACTACATCATGAACATTATGCAAGACATATATTGGCAATTCTTCGTATTCTTAGACGTTACTCCAAACCTAAGTCGCAACGTTCTATTATAGGCTGCTCTTAGAGACTTTCGCGATTCGACTACCACTTTCATTTCTCATTACAAAAGCTTAAGGTGAGTCATAGCCCCTACTCTTTTCGTACTTGTTTTAACTCTTTGGGGGGGATACATGCACAACTAATTGCTTACTTGTACAAATACTCAAAACATTTATACTTGATTGTTTCATACTTGATTGTCTTATACTTGATGGCATTATACTTGATTTCATACATACATGACTGTCTTATCTTTGGGAAGTGGCTCCCAGTTATCTTTGGGAAGTGGCTCCCAGTTTTCTTTGGGAAGTGGCTCCCAGTTGTCTTTGATACATCCTAACATTTGCGAATGTTGGATACATCATAAAAGTGAGGTCTTCGGAGATGAAGTAGAGACTCATTACTAATTGCTTAATTGTCTTGATGAACTTATACATGTCTTTATTATACTATATGTTAGCAGTGGGTTGTGAACACACAGGTTACAAGTCTCTTATGGCGGGACTTGTAACTGAGTGGATTCACGATGCCTTTGCTGTGCGAACATTCTTTTAAGGCTTTTTCAACTGTTTTAAGATAAACTCTATGAACTCACCAACCATTGTGTTGACACTTTAGCATGTTTATCTCAGGTTAGTAAGGCGATAGCTAGTGCATGGAACATAGAGTCAAGCTGCATATTCTGAAGACTTACGCTTTTATCATTTACCATTCAAAACTTTGTATACATTTATGTATCATACTTTGGAATCTCAAGTTTGTAACTCGGAATTTATTAATCGAATGGTAACTTTTCAAAACGTCTCATTTAGAGTTCGTTTTCTATAACTTGTACTTTGTATTATGAAGTAGCACCCCTATGACACAGTCTTCCGCTGCGGTATTTTGGGGGTGTTACATAGTAAAACTATAAAACCAATGATTGAACTACAGAAAGTCAAAATCAAATTACCTTCACTCTCACAGTCCACTGTTGGGACCTGTGAGGATCAAATCTCACCCACTTGGTCTAAATCTTGTTCATGTATCTTAAATTAGTGTTATCATAGCTTAAATAATCATAATTAGTGCATACGGATCAAACAAGTTTCATTAAAGTCAAAGTTTAAGTTCAAAATCAAAAAGTCAAAATGGTATGTTAGTCAGAAACTCAGATCTTGGGAGAATTTTTGTGAATTTTGTGTTGAGATTCAAGTCTTGAGATTTTTACATGTTGAAATTCCCCATCTAAGCTTTTTGAATCCCACAGTTAGCTTATTTTTATGATTTTTTCTCTGGCTTAGGTGATAGTTCAAAGTGGCCTGCAGGGCTAACCATTGCCCTGCACCAGGGCATTAGCTCAAAACATCAACTATCCATGTGCCTTAGCTTCTTCATTAATGGGCCACACAGTGAGCTTATTGGTTTTTTTGAAAGCGAATAAGCTAATCTATAAAGTTCAGGGCTTATTTCAAACTTTTGAGCTTATTAGATAGGTCTGCAGATAGCTTTCTGTTTGTCCAATTCCACCCATCATACACTGACTGATCAGTGTTGACCACCCAAATTCAAGCCTCCATACCTGCAGTATTACATCTGTTTAACCTAATACATGTGTGTTGAGTATAAATTGATAAATGTTTGTTGAAAACTGAAATCTAGGTCGGGGATGAAGTTGTCCTTAAAAGCATTCTAAACTCAACCGAGACTGTAGCAAAAGGAAGGGTGAGGAGCTTGAACCCAAATGATATAGTTGGTGGTACAGAGATTGGACGAGGATGGTGTGAGGTAAACGTTCAAGTACCAACAAAAAGAGATGAAATTTTGGTGAGACCCTATGGGTTATTTGCCACAATTGAAGACTGTGTTGGTGCAACCATAGCATGGCCTTGTCCCTTTATCTCGGTATGTCTTTGTTAATCTTGTGATACTAATAATTTTACTAACATGGACCTTAATGCTTATACATGGGTGTTTAGTTGTAGGTGTTCCGTGAGGATTGAGAGAGATGATGCATGATGACCACGGACTAAGCTTCTTGTTGCGTTAATGTATTGTTTAATGTTAACAGACTTTATGTTAGATTCTGTCTATCTTATTTATGTTTAGTGCTTTTGTTATGACAATTGGTAATTTGAAATACAATTTCGTTTTATTCATTTAATATTTAGTTGATGTTTTATTCATATCGTAATAATACAGTGTGCATGGTGAAAATAGCGTCCTATCATATGACTTGTCAGGACTTTGAAATTGTCCTATTAAACTTATTAACCGTCCTAACAATTAACTTAACATTGTAAAAGTGTCCTAATATGTTGTTATTAGAACGTTATTTAGGTTGTTAATAGACATTTTATACGACCAAAAATTTGGTTTCATAATCTTCTTTGAGATATTAGAACCCTTTTCTTGGTGCTAAATTAGCTATAATGTTATATGATAAGCGTCCTAACAATTATCTTTTAAGTACGCTTGTTTGTGTATCAAAAGATTAAAACGTTTTACAACATTGTAAAAGTGTCCTAATATGTTGTTATTAGGACGTTATTTGGTTGTTCATATACATATTATGCGACCATAAATTTGGTTTCATAATCGTATTTGGGATATTAGGACCCTTTTCTTGGTGTTAAAGTAACTATAATGGTATATGATAACCGTCCTAAGAATTAACATTAAAGGACGCTTGTATGTGTATCAAAAGATTAAAAGTAGGTTACCACATGTTAGAACATTGGAAAAGTGTCCTAATATGTTTTTATTAGGACGTTATTTGTGTTGTTTATAGACGTAAAATTCGACCATAAAATTGGTATCATAATCTTATTTGAGTTATTAGGACCCTTTTCTTGGTTACTAAAATAGCTATGATGTTACATCATAAGCGTCCTAAGAATACTTTTAAGGACGTTTTTATGTGTTTCAAAAGATTAAAAGTAGGTAATCACATGTTAAAACAATGTAAAAGTGTCCTAATATGGTTTTATTAGGACGCTATTTGTGTTGTTCATAGACATATAATACGACCATAAAATTGGTTTCATAAGGCTTAGGACGCTTTGGACCTATTACAACCGCCTTACATGAAACGCTTTCATCCTTGGTCCTATTAAATGAAAGGTCCTAAAAAGTACCATTTTATGACGCTTATGGGGGTCCTAAAAAGCCACTTTTCTTGTAGTGTCGGGATGAGGATAGTGCACTTACTAAACATAGTGAGGATCAAAAGAAATCGATTGCTAAAAATAATGAAGCTAAAATGATGCTTTAAAATGATTTACCAAAGAAAGAGTATGAAAGAGTTTTCATGTGTAAAACCGCTAAAGAAATTTGGCAATCTTTAATAATCACTCATCAAGGAAACTCACATGTTAAGGATAAAAAAATTGATCTTCTTGTTCAACAATATGAACAATTTTCTATTTCCGAAGATGAAATTATTGATAGTGCATTTGCTAGAGTTAACACTATTATTACTTCGCTTAAAGCACTTGATGAATATATTTGTAGCAAGAATTTTGTCAGGAAATTTCTTAGAGCATGATGCGTGGATTGCGGTCTACGCAAAAGGTTTTACCTCTCAAGGGATCTTAAGAAGCTTGCAATCTCCACCAGGCAGTGTACCTGACCGACGTAATATAGTGAGTGGCAAGTACCGGGGGATTGATAGTTCTGTCGGGAATATTGTTCGTTAGGATTGAAACTAATCTAACTAGGTCTAGAGGTGAGAGATGATTCTTTTTGTATTTTTATATTTTATGGAAAGTAGGTAAATATCTCGGGTATTGGAAGAGTGGGCGGAATTAGTTGCTAGTCAACTAACCCAAATAACTTCTTAAACAAATAAAATAAAAAATAAGAAAATAAAATGTGAGGAACTTCTTATATGGAGAAAAGCGTATTTACTTAGATTTCACTACTCCCTAGCTATCTTTTATTGATTAATTGGTTTGTTACAATTGCATGGGTAAAGGGTTGCATTCCTTAATACCATTCGTGGGGTTATGTAAGATCTTCCCCAACTTCTATCTCTTCCTATGACGACACGTTTAGTATCCTAATCATGGCCTCATTAATAGTTACTTATGCATTAAATACAACCAACAAAACCGTAGTACACATCCGATTACGTTTTTTAAGACGTTCAAGAAAGTTACCGTATAGGAGATTAGCCAGTTTTCTTAAGCCTAACGCTAAAATCAATCACCCACAATAATCAATGACAAACCAACAACCAATAATCAATAACTAGGTTTCATTAGATCTAAGTAAACACAAATAAACCTAAGCTAACATGTTAATAGAAAGACAAGAATAAGAAATAATCAAACAACATATAGACATATTGAATAATTAAAGGATAACTTATCTTCAATAAAACCTGGATGAAACAAGGGTATGAAACCCTTGAAAAATGTTTGAAATTCAACTTAGGGTTTTTGCACAAAGTTCCTCTCCAAAAGTTCTCTCTTAATGAATGAAAAATCGAAATATATATATATATATATATATATATATATATATATATATATATATATATATATATATATATATATATATATATATATATATATATATATATAGAATTTACGATCTGACGGCGTCACCTTTTGGGACGTGACATCGTCAAGTCTCCGTCTTAGGGTTTCTTTATTGCCTAGATCCACTCTTGACACCGTCTGGTTCAACTTCGCTCAGGGCGTCTCTCTTTAACATAATACGTGACGGCCTTAGCATTTATAACGTGACGCCGTCACGTGTAAACTTCCCAAAATCTTTCTGGCGCGTCAAATGTAAAACAATTATCCACTCTTGATCAACAAGTGACAGCGTCACCTTGTGACTTTTGACGCCGTCAGGTACTGTTTCCAGCTTAGATTCTTGACTTTGTCATTTTCTTCACTTTTTGCTCCAAAAACGTCCAAAATGCTTCCTTTTCTAGAATTCTTCTCAAAAGTACCTAAAATGACAAAAGGAACGATTTGAGGTAATAATTGATCATATTATCACGACTTAGGGCTTAAATGACCTCTTAAAAGCGTAACAAATTTCTCCTCATCAAATACCCTTACACTTGGAATTTGCTTGTTCTAAAGCAAATGAACTTTTATTCTAATCAAAATACAAGTTAGGGGTCATTTAACATTAATATAAAAGTAATTACAACAAATGATCGTTCCACCTTAATCAAAATAAGCACGGAAATTATACACTAGCATGATGCGTAGGGATTGCACCAAGCTTTACCTCTCGAGGGATCTCGAGAAGCTTACAGCCCCACCAGGCAGTGTACCTGATCGATGTAGTATAGTATAATGACAAGTATCGGGGGATTGATCGTTCAGCTTGGAATAGTGTTGCTAGGATTAGAAAACCTAAAGACTAGGTCTAGAGATGAGGGATGATTCCTTTTGTATTTTTATATTTTTATAAAAGCAGGTAAAAATCTCGGTTTTGAAAGAGTTGGGTGGAATTGGTTGCTAGTCAACTAACCCAATTACTAAGATGCAATCAAAATAAATACTAGAAATGAAAATAAACTAAATTAAACTAGTGGTGTGAGCAATATATGGGAGAATTGTGTTTACTTAGGTTTCACTACTCCATAGATATCTTTTACAGGTTAATTACTTGTTACAGTTGCGTGGATGACGGATTGTATTCCTTAATACCATTCATGGGGTGGCGTACTTACTTCCCTAATCCTATAAGCGCCTACTTCACTCCTATGTCGAGCCGGCTAAGAAGCTCCTAACATGGGATCATTAGAATTTGATCATGCATTAAATACAACCAATAAAACCTAGTACACATCGGTTCATGTTTCTTAAGACGTTCAAGCATGTTACACAATGGAGATCTGCCAGTTTTCTTAAGCCTGACATTGAAATCAATCATCCATTACAACTATAAACAAGTAATCAACATATAATTAACATCTAGGTTTCATTACATCTAAGCAAACACATGAAAGATCTAGCCTAGCATGTTGAAATCAAGATAAGCATAAGATATATTCAAACAACACATAGACATATTGAATGAATTGAAAGAGGACTTATCTTAATTGAACATGAAAGGTTTCAAGGGGTGAAAACCCTTGAAAATACTGGAAAAAACGACCTAGGGTTTATTAGGTTCGACCCTAGTATTCTCCACACAAGTTCCTCTCTTATGAATGAAAAATAGAAAAGTATATATAGATTTTGTGAGGTGACGGCGTCAAGAACAAATGTCTGACGCCGTCATCTCGCCGTCAAAAAAATTCTCGGACTGCCTAGATCTGGGTTTGACGTCGTCACGTGTATTCCTTTTGCAGGCCATCACCATATTAACTCTTGACGCCCTTATCTTGACGCCTTCAGGTTTTCTCTGGGTCGTCTTGGATTTTACTCCTGACGCCGTCAGGATTTTCTTCTTGACGACGTCAGGTACTGTTCTCAGCATGGAAAATTAAGTCTTTGCCGTTTTCTTCACTTTTATGCTCCAAAAACGTCCAAAATGCTTCCTTCTCCAGAATTCACTCCCAAAGTACCTAAAATCACAAAAGGAACGATTTAGGGTAATATTTGATCAAATAAATTCAATTCCGGGCTTAAATGACCCCCTAAAAGTGGTTCATTTTTTGCCTCATCATATACCCTTACACTTGAGATTTGCTTGTCCTCAAGCAAATGCACTTTTATTCTAGTCAAAATACAAGTTAGGGGTCATTTAACACTAATATAAAAGTAATTACAACAAATAATCGTTCCACTAAAGACCAAAGACAAGCACAAAGGTCATACACTAGCACCTCACAAATAGTGTTTAGATACTCACATCTCTCGGGTGTAATAAAGTAATATCACATTATGGAAATGGAAAACATCTCTCACTACCTGTCATAGCAAAATAGATTACCATAGGCTTGGGAAAGGATCAAACCTCCACCACATGGCGTAAGCACCTAGGATAAACTATCAAAGAGATCTTTTCAAAGGGTTGTAACGTTAGGTGTAGAGATATGGAATACACGGTTTTGTTGGATATAGGCAGTCTTTACTGGTGGAGAGTTAACAATCTTGATTAATTACATGTACAATATGGCATTGCTAAGCCAAGACTAGACTTGACTTAAGCTAATAAATGAAAAATAACAAAAACATAAAATAAACATAGAATGAAACGGGATGGTAGTCCGTATGTTTTTTCTCTTTTTTTTCTATATTTTTTTTTCTTTTTCTTTGTTTTTTCGATTTTTTTTTTTTTTTTTTTTTTTTTTTTTTTTTTTTTTTTTGGCATACACTCTTACCCTACCATCCAAAATAATACATCATAGGGATTGAACATTTCTTTTACACTTGAATTTTTACATACTTTACAATAAACTAATCTAATGACTCGAATTAAGATAATCAAAACACTTGGAGTACTTTTAAGATTAACGCACATATGGGGGTAATAAAATGATGTTCTTCCCCATTACTCCATAAAATAAGTACTTTACCCATGAGTCCCAATTGTCCCAAAACAATATGTACAAGGATATGATTCGACTTAGCAACCATGTTTTCAATTAGATAATTAACTTAGGGTTTAACAAATAACAATAATGCACTAAAGATGAGTGCATACACGGAAGGCTAAGGCGATTTGGTTGTACATTTAAGTGGGGTGTAACAAATTCTTCCTTTAAGTAAAATGCTTAAAGTTAGAAACGAAAAGATAGGCTCGGAGGGGTGTACTAGGGGTTTCGTGTACTAAAAATGGGTACAACGCTAAGGGTATGGGAAAAATTAGTTGACTTAACTAGCCAAGTAATATGACTTAAATGGTCAAGTAATTATGATACGGGTTTAACACAAGGGTGATCCTAATGCCTCTTATCATGTAGTAAATCCTACTACACGAATGTAGTCTCACTAGCGGTCTCGGGATGCATCACTAACGCAAGTTCTAGAATCTAAATGCTACTGGTACACTCATAAGCACTAATAGTAAATGTTATTCCTATCAAATCTAAAGGCGAACCTCACATATTTGGGTGGAAAATTTTCTGAATAGTACGGTTATGTGCTAGTCATACAATCTCCTATCCATGAGACGCTTGCTATGGCTAAAGTTTCACTCCTAAATGTTGTAAAAAATTTTAAATTTTGCGCTAAAATTGCACTAACAAGTATTTCTCATAGTTTTATTATACATCTACTATCAAACAAACAAACTCAAGCGAAAGTGTATTTGTAAGGTATCATCATTTTACCCTCCCCTTACACTTAGGATGAACATTGTCCCCAATGTTCAAGTAAAGAATGTAAAAGTGAAATAAGTAAAAAGAATGAAATCAAATACTCCCCTGATTCGCTCGGTATGGATAATAAGGTGGCCAGGTTAGATCTTCCTCCAAGAAAATGAATAATCAAAGCTTCCCTTCCAGAATATAAATCATCTTCTTGTCATACATAACCTGTAAAACCTGAGAAAACAGACAAGGCAACCTCGCATAAAATCGGCGGCAATCTATATATGCTAATAAATCCTAAAAAGCAAAATAAGATATAATGCTTGTGGAATGATGTTTGCAGATTTCCTGGAGATTATAAAACTAATGATTCAACAAAAACTTTAAGACTCCATTAGAAAAACAAAACTGGTAAAATTTCCAGAATTTTACACGTGACGCCGTCAAGAGTAAACTTGTGACGCCGTCAGAAGTGATCTGCAGAAATTCTTATGTTAAGTTTCCGGAAAATTTCTGGAAAAACTTCGTCCTACTTCCTGGAAAATCCTGCAAAACATCATTATGACTCGATACAAGCATTTGACTCAAACAATTACTAATATACATGTTCATTTAATATTGTTGTAGGTCATGCTCAATTTCATTCTTATAAACAAATTTGGGTCTCCCATACACTTATCTTTTGCAAAATAATATGCAATTAAGACGAAGTTAAAAACAAAATAAAGCATTTTTACAATTTACTTTGAAACATGAGCCACAAATAACAAAAATAAAACATGCATACGGAAACAAATAAAATCAAATAAACAAACAAACAAATAAATAAATAAAGCTTGGGTTGCCTCCCAATAAGCGCTTGTTTTTGTTCGAGTCACGAGCCTGACTCTACCCTTATTTAATGGAAATAGAGGAGGTTTTCCCTACACTTTGAATTAAGTGCAGGTGGAAGTAGCGATATACACCCTTAGGGTGGAAATATGCCACGTGAGGTGAAGGGGGTGAGTGAATGGCTCCCTTCATCCTAAAACTACCCAGATAATATTGGTTGATGGGTGGGTCGGTTCCTCTTTTGTCTCCTAGAAATATATCTAAGGATGGAAAGGTGTGTAAAGATTGAGGTTCCGGTTCATCAACACTAGGAAATTCCCTAGAACTAGGAGTAAGGTTATCACTACAAGTATTCAAACCTATATCCTTAAGTGGTGCCTGGTCCAAGGGTTCTACCTCCATCGAAATTCCTAAAGTTTCTTCTACTTCTTCCGGGTAAGTCATGGGCCGTGTGTATTCCTCAAGTGATGATGGGAGTTGTGGGGTACTTTGTAGGTTTGTGTTATTTACCTCATCCTTCCTTATCTCAATTTCATCTATACCCTCATCATGTGTTCCTTGAGATTCCAAGTCATTGATCATAAAACCTAGGTCTTTTTGCTCAATATGATCATGCTCGGCTAAATCCTCCATAATTGTTTCTTCAAGTTGTGATGTATACAAACCCATAAATTCATTGAACTCATGGTTTACGGTTAGGAGGCTTTCCTAAAAAAATTTCCAAAGGGTATTACTAAAAGGAATTGATCCTAACAATGATTGTTTAATATAGGCCACACATGCGCATAACTCATCAAGCCTATCAAACTTTACACCCATCTCCTCTTGTATATATCTAAGATCACTTAAAAATTCATTGGAGCAACAGGAAGAAAATCTATCCGAGTAAACTAATTGTTCCTCATTTGATAATGATCTAAATGGAATTTCATCCGCCATAGTGACAGATGAAAATGGTTTTACAAACAAAGGGCACAAAGAAAAAGATAGACTACAAGAAAGCTAATAAAAAGAAAATAAAAATCTCACTAAAAAGGAATCTAATGAGTAGACCTAATCAAAATAAATTCCAACCTAAGCAATAACTATTCCTCGGCAGCGGCGCCAAAAACTTGATGCGTAGGGATTGCACCAGGCTTTACCTCTCTAGGGATCTCGAGAAGCTTACAACCCCCACCAGGCAGTGTACCTGATCGATGTAGTATAGTATAATGACAAGTACCGGGGAATTGATCGTTCAGCTAGGAATAGTGTCGCTAGGATTAGAAAACCTAAAGACTAGGTCTAGAGATGAGGGATGATTCTTTTTGTATTTTTATATTTTTATAAAAGCAAGTAAAAATCTCGGTTTTGAAGGAGTTGGGCAGAATTAGTTGCTAGTCAAATAACCCAATTACTAAGATGCAATCAAAATAAAATACTAGAAATGAAAATAAACTAAATTAAACTAGTGGTGTGAGCAATATATGGGAGAATTGTGTTACTTAGGTTTCACTACTCCCTAGATATCTTTTACAGGTTAATTATTTGTTACAGTTGCGTGGATGACGGATTGTATTCCTTAATACCATTCATGGGGTGGCATACTTACTTCCCCAATCCTATAAGCGCCTACTTCACTCCTATGTCGAGCCGGCTAAGAAGCTCCTAACATGGGATCATTAGAATTTACTCATGCATTAAATACAACCAATAAAACCTAGTACACATCGGTTCATGTTTCTTAAAACGTTCAAGCATGTTATACAATGGAGATCTACCAGTTTTCTTAAGCCAAACATTGAAAGCATTCATCCATTACAACTATAAACAAGTAATCAACATATAATTAACATCTAGGTTTCATTACATCTAAGCAAACACATGAAAGATCTAGCCTAGCATGTTGAAATCAAGACAAGCATAAGATATATTCAAACAACACATAGACATATTGAATGAATTGAAAGAGGACTTATCTTAATTGAACATGAAAGGTTTTAAGGGGTGAAAACCCTTGAAAATACTGTAAAAAGTGACCTAGGGTTTATTAGGTTCGACCCTATTATTCTCCACACAACTTCCTCCCTTATGAATGAAAAATAGAAAAGTATATATAGATTTTGTGAGGTGACGGCGTCAAGAACAAATGTCTGACGCCGTCATCTCGCCGCCAAATAAATTCTCGGACTGCCTAGATCTGGGTTTGACGCTGTCACGTGTATTCCTTTTGCAGGCCGTCACCATATTAACTCTTGACGCCCTTCTCTTGACGCCTTCAGGTTTTCTCTGGGTCGTCATGGATTTTACTCCTGACGCCGTCAGGATTTTCTTCTTGACGCCGTCAGGTACTGTTCTCAACATGGAAAATTAAGTCTTTGCCATTTTCTTCACTTTTATGCTCCAAAAACGTCCAAAATGCTTCCTTTACCAGAATTCACTCCCAAAGTACCTAAAATCACAAAATGAACAATTTAGGGCAATATTTGATCAAATAAATTCAATTTCGGGCTTAAATGACCCCCTAAAAATGGTTCATTTTTCGCCTCATCATAGCACCTCACAAATAGTGTTTGGATACTCTCATTTCTCGGATGTTATAAACCTATATATAACTAATGGAAATAAAAAAATATCACTCACTACCTGTCATAGCAAATAGATTACCAAAGGCTTAGGAAAGGATCGAAAACCTCCCACATTTGGCATAAGCACCTAGGAAAACTATCAAAGAGGTCTTTTAAAGGGTTATAACATTAGGTGTAGGGATATGAAAAACATGGTTTGTTGGATAAAGGGATATTTAACTGGTGGCACGTTAATTATTTTAGTTAATTACATGTACAATGCGGCGTTGCAAAGCCAAGACTCAACTCAAACTTAGGCTAACCATAAAATAACAAAAACTTAAAATAAACATAAGAGGAAACGGGATGCTAGTCCGTATGTCTTCTCTACTTTTTTTTTTTTCTTTTTCTAATTTTTTTTTCGTTGTCTTTTTTTCTTGATTTTTTTTTTTTTTTTTTTTTTTTTTTTTTTTTTTTTTTTTGCATGCACTCTTGCCCTACTATCCAAAATAATACATCATAAGGGAATTACATCCCCTTACACTTGAACTTTTACATGAATCAAAAATAAAGACTCGAATTAAGATAATCAAAACACTTGGAGTACTTTAAATCATTTGTGCACATATGGGGGTGATAATTGACGTTCTTCCCCATTACTCCATAACAATAGTACTTTACCCATGAGTCCCAATCGTCCCAAAACAATATGTACAAGATAAGACTCGACTTAGCAACCATGTATCAATTAGACAATTAACAAAGGTTTAAACAAATGTTGTAACAATAATGCACTAAAGATGAGTGCATACAAGGAAGGCTAAGGCGATTTAGGTGTACATTTTGGGGTGGATTGTAAACAAATTCTTCCTTTAAGTAAAATGCTTAAAGTTATAAACGAAAAAGATAGGCTCTGAGGGGTGTACTAGGGGTATCGTGTACTAAAAATGAGTACATCGCAAAGGTGTAGGAGAATTACTTGACCAATGAAGTCAATGTAATTATATAAACAGTCTTAAAAACATGGGTTATCCTAATGCCTCGTATCATGTAGTAAATCCTAACTACACGAATGTAGTCTCACTAGCGGTCTTGGAATGCATCACTAACGCAAGTTCTAGAATCTAAATGCTACCGGTACACTCATAAGCACCAATAATGAATGCTTTTTCCTAATGATCTAAAGGAGAACCTCACATATTTGGGGTGGAAATTTTTTTAGTGGTACAGTTTTTGTGCTAGTCATACAACTCCTATCCATGAGACGCTTATTAAGACTAAAGTTTCACTCCTATATGTTGCAAAAAAAATTATTGGTGCTAAAGTTACCCTAACAGGTGTTTCTCTTAGTTTTATTACACATCTATTATTAAACAAGACAAAAATCAAGTGCAATTGTAATCTCTAAGGAATCTTCATCCCCCCCCCCCTTACACTTAAGCCGAACATTGTCCCCAATGTTCAATTAAAGATGTAAAACTGAAGACAATGAAAAAATGAAACAAATACTCTCCTGATTCGTTCGGTGTGGATGATGTAGTAACATGGTTAAATCCTCCTACAAGAAAATGCGAAAACTCCAAGATTAAAGCAGCGCCAAAAGCTTGATTATCCATATACATCTTCTTATCCAATATAACCTGTTAATTAGCTGAGAAAACAAACAAGAAAACCTAGCGTAAAATCGGCGGTAAATCTATATATAATTAAATCCTAGAAACCAGGTAAAGATATAATGCTTGTAGAATGAATGTTTGCAGATTCCTGGAGTTTATAAAATACAGATTTTACGAAACTTTACAATTCCGGCAGAAAAACAAAACCTGTAAAATTTCCAGAAAATTACACCTGATGTCGTCAGGTGATGCCTGACCCCGTCAGAATTCATCTGACAGAATTTTAATATTTTGTTTCCGAAAAATTTCTAGAAAAACCTATGTTCTAATTCCTGGAATTCCTACAAAACATTCATTATGACTCGATACAAGCATTTGACTCAAACAAATACTAATATGTATGTTTATATCTTATTGTTATCATTCACGTTCAATCCGTTCTTTTAACTAAGTTGGATTTCCCTTATACTTATCTTTTGCAAAATACCTTTATATGTAGTTAAGACGAGGTTAAAAACAAAATAAAGCATTTTTACAAAAATTTTGATACATGAACCATAAACAATATAAACAAAACATACATACAGAAGCAAATAAAATTAAATAAACAAACGAACAAACAAATAAAGCTTGGGTTGCCTCCCAAGAAGCGCTTTTCTTTATTAACGAGTCTTGTAGCTAGACTCAAAGTCACACTCTATCCTATGTAAGTGAGCTCCTCATCGAGGACATATTTAGGATTGAACTTAGTTTGAAGCTTTCTATCAGTACGCTCAGTACGGTATGTTCTTTCAAACTTCTCTCCATCTGGGTCACATAATGTCATTTTTATGTGCCATGACCCATCTCCTTCCTTAGGTGGTTTGTTCCAATTCCATTTTCGTTCAACACTCTCACTTTTCCACCTATTCATTCCTAGGTTTATTGGCAAAACTCCTAGGAAGTCAATCATCTTTCTAAAAACTAGAGGATCTTCAAATGGGTCCAGTTCAGTGTCCCTAGCCAAGAGTTGTTCTACCGTATGTGTTCGGTTTACAAATTCCTCTTCTAGGTAAAATGGGCGTTGGGGGTCCTATAAAGTCTCTATTAACCCAAGGTCCGTATCTAGATGGTCTCCTATTTATATCTACCCAATGAGGTGTTGCTTCCTCCTCATTATCGTAGCTATGCTTTTTAACATCATAGACCGACCAAGTTTCACCTTCTCCTACCGCTATCTTAGATTCCTTACAATCAATCATGGCACTAGCGGTCGCTCAAAATCCTCTTCCTACTGACAATGCGCATATAGTACCACTAACCATATCTAGGACATGAAAGTTTGCTAAAATAGTTAATCTTCCTACATGAACTACTACATCCTTAATCATTCCAACCGGGTGGGCTACGCTTCCATCAGCTAGACCAATTATTACTTCTGTCTCTTCTATCTTTCCTAGCTTAAAAGTAGTGTAAAGAGACAAAGAAATCAAGTTAAGGCTTGATCCAAGATCGGCTAGTGTATCGAAAGCTTTGGAGTTCCCTATCTTACAAGGTAAAACAAATATGCCCAAATCATCTAATTTCTTGGGTAACTTGTTTTGAACGAAATCAGTTCTATTTTTACCCAAATTAAGTTTCTCCTCATATTTTTCCAAAAGTGCATTATAGTAGGGAGCACGAGCTAAGACATCAATGACGGGGCGCTCAAGGTGAAGTTCCTTGAATTCATCGTCAAGATCTTGTGTAGGAGGTGTTTCAACTATATTATTGACCGATTTAGTATTAGATGTCTTACTCATCTGGTCATTTTGAAGAATTTGGGTTTGCTTGAAACATGTGCTCATAGCGTTAACCGAATAGTATTGTGGACAAGAACTAGGGGATGAAACTGATGAAATAGCGTTGACGTTTAGTTTTGGGTTCTTGACCGTGTCGCTCCGGAGTGCTCCCATTTCTCCGTCATTGAAAACTTTCAAAAAGGTGTCAATCTTATTTGTCATCTCGCTTTGTTTTTGTTTGAAATCGGTTTTGAACTTAGCTATACGAGCTTCTTGAGATGCCATAAAACTGGACATCAATCCTTCAAAATTATTAGTACTACCATAGTTTTTGGAAGGTGATGCATGGGAATCGCACCTTGCATTACCTCTCGAGGGATCTCGAGAAGCTTACAACCCCCACCAGGCAGTGTACCTGATCGTTGTAGTATAGTATAGTGACAAGTACCGGGGGATTGATCGTTCAGCTTAGGAATAGTGTCGCTAGGATTAGAAAACCTAATTAATAGTTCTAAAGGTGAGAGATGATTATTTTTGTATTTTTATATTTTTATGAAAGCAAGTAAAATCTCGGGTTTTGGAAGAGTGGGCAGAATTAGTTGCTATTCAACTAACCCAAATCTATTATATAATTAAAATAAAATACTAAAAAATGAAATTAAACTAAATTATACTAAGGTTGTGAGCAGTAATTGGAGAAATTGTGTTTACTTAGACTTCACTATTCCCTAGATATCTTTTACACGTTAATTACTTGTTATACTTGTATGGATGACGGATTGTATTCCTTAATATCATTCGTGGGGTGGCATACATAACTCCCCAACTCTATGAGCTCTTATCTCCTCCTACACCATGACCCAGCACAACTATAGGGATTGTAAACAGTGGCTCATGCATTAAATACAACCAATAAAGACCTAGTACGCCTCGTTTCATGTTTCTTAAGACGTTCAAGCATGTTACCATTTGGAGATCTGCCAGTTTTCTTAAGCCTAACATATAAATCATTCATCCAAGAACAAGAATAAACAAGTAATCAACACATAATCAATATCTAGGTTTCATTAGATCTAAGCAAACACAAGAGAGATCTAGCCTAGCATAATTGAATTGAGACAAGAACAAGAGATAAACAACCAACACATAGACATATTGATTGAATTAGAAGAACACTTATCTCAATTACAATGCAAGGTATCAAGGGTTTGGAACCCTTGAAAAACCTGTAAAAGAGGCACCAAATTCGTCTTTAGGGTTTCACCAAAACTTCTCCCTTTTTAATGAAAAAAACTAGAAAACTATATATAGGAAAAGTAGGCTGACGGCGTCAAGAGTTACATGTGACGCCGTCACCTCGCCGCCATATACTTCCTCGGACGGCCTTGATCTACTTATGACGGCCTATGTGACGCCGTCACCGACCACGGTATTTTATTCTTGCCACTTTGACGCCGTCATGAAGGCGTTTGACGCCGTCACCACCTTCGGTATTTTAATCTTCATGTCTGACGCCGTCAAGATATTACTCTTGACGCCGTCACCTTGTATCTTCAGCATGGAAATTTGGTACTTTGCCGTTTTCTTCACTTTTATGCTCCAAAAACGTCCAAAATGGCTTCTTTTCCAGAATTCACTCTCCAAACACCTAAAATCACAAAAGGAACGATTTAGGGCAATATTTGATCAAATAAATTCGGATTCGGGCTTAAATGACCCCCTAAAAACAGATCATTTTTCGCCTCATCAGAAGGATTGTTATTGAAAGTACTGTTAGAGGAAGAACCGTTTGATAGAAAACGATTAGGTGGATTGGAAGAATTGTTTTGGGGCGTGTTTTGGCTTTGTTTCCACCTAAAGTTTGGGTGATTTTTCCAAGAGGGGTTGTATGAATCACCATAAGGGTTTGGCTCGGGTTTGAAAGTGTACCACTTGTCTCCCGCTCCGTCGATACGCCATGGCCTTGAAAGCTAGAGTGGAATCAAGTGACGACGAAGAATCTTGTTCGAATATGGATGATGAAGAATATGCCATGGCCGTTAGAGACTTCAAGAAGTTCTTTCGAAGACGAGGGAAGTTTGTAAGGCAACCTAGAGATGACAAGAAAGCTTTCCGAAAAGATCATGAGGATAAGAAAGGAAAGGGTGAATGAAAGTGTTTTAGGTGCGGACACACAAGTCATCTCATAGGAAAATGTCTAAAACCACCCAAAGGCAAAACTCAAAGAGCCTTTGTAAGTGGTACGTAGAGTGATAGTGACGATGATGACGAAGAGTCAAAGAATGACGAAATTGCTCTCATGGCTCACGACTCAAATGAGGTACATTCCGATTCATCTTGTTCTTCTATTGATAATGACACGTTGCAACAAGAATACAACAACTTTATGAATTGAGCTAAAAAATCATAAAAAATAAATAAATAAATAAAATAAAACTAAAAAGGAATTTTTGAAAAATGAAGTTTATGAATTAAAAGAAAAAGCAAAACGTTTAGAAAAGAGTAAAACAATTGACACGATATGTACATCATGTCAAAAGTTTAAACTTGAGATTGAAAAACTCAAAATCACTCAAAATGATCTTATCAAACAAACCACAAAGTTTAAATCAGTCTTCAGTACGATGATAGTTGTTGAGGAGTCTTGGGGTTCAGTGATTTATTGTCATCCTCACTGAACCCATCACCTTCTTCTTGGCTTAGATCACATCACTGAGTTCCGCCTCACTGAATGGAGAACCTTTCTTCTTCGGCTCGGTTTAAGCATCCTGAAGATGACTCATTGAGTTACTGTTCACTCAGTGACTTGTTTACACTTAGGTTATCTTACGTTCAAATCCTTGTTACACTCAGTGACTCATTGGTTTCTTCTTCGGCTCGGTTTAAGCATCTTGGGGAATTCAGTGACCCAACAATCTCCCCCTATTTGAACATACAAATAGCCTAAGTGTTTCTTGATTCAGTGTGAGTTGGTAGGGGTCTTCATCTCTTACTGAATGTTGATGTAATTTTAAGTAGGACACATAATTTAACAAAAACATCAAAGTTTATTAATAGTTATTACAAGTCCTACAAATTACAAAAAAAAAAAAAAAAAAAAAAAAAAAAAAAAAAAGATAGTTGTTGCAGATCAGATGTTCAGGTGGTATCCAAGGGCTTCAAGCTTTGCTTTCTTTTATCTGAGTAGGTGTCTTTCAGGATGTTCATTGATCATTGCTTCCAAGTCCTGGCAGAATCTTTTGTTCTCATCACTCTTGATGGGGGACACCAACATGAGGTATATGAGCATTGCTTTGATTCCTGCCTTATCCATATCAGACCATCTTTGGAAGGCAAAACTTCCATACTCATCAGTGAAGCATAAGCCTCTTTCAGGAGCTTCAAGGACCACATTGTTCACAAAAGTGATTCCTTCATGAAGTGACCTGTCACAATTTAGCCCTGGTACTTTGATCTCAGGCTCCATATCAATATGCTTCCTTTTCCTCTTGGAAGCCTTAGATGGAGCAGTCTCTTTTGCTGAGGCAGGAAAAAGTGAGGGAATGTTAAGAGCTTCAGGCATTGCTCTCAGTCTGTCGTACCTTTCCTTCAATGACTTGAGAAGGCTGGGAACTACAACATTGTTCTTCTTAGCAATGATAGAACGAAGCTCATCAAGTTCAGTGATGCCAAAATCAGCAAACCTGAATGGCTTATGGACGTCAAATATTCTTTGATCACGTCCCCTGAAGACGGTGACCACTGCAGGATCGGTGTTTCTGGGGATTTGAATGTCAGTGATGGTTTCAGGTCGTAACCTTTCTTTCATCATCCAAGTATACTTTTCGACCCTGTGTTTTCTGATTTGAGTGTCCTTCCTGAGCTTATTTTCCCTTTCCCTTTTGAGAGCATTTAGCTCTTCTTCCTGAGCCTTTTCAAAGGCTGCACCAGCTTGTTCAATTGCTAGTGCCTCAGTATCCAAACCAATCTTTTCAGCTTCCTCATGAACAACCTGAATAAGAGCAGGCTTGCTCATTCTCTCTTCTTCAGCCACCGTTAGTAGTATCTCAGTCCTTTCCATGTGAGCTTGAATTTCGGCAGTGGTGAGATGATGTACTACTCCATTGATTTCAAACGGGACTCTGATAGGTTCATCAGGGTCATATCTGACCAAGGTTGAGGCTGGCTTGAGCACAATTTCAGGATCAGAGGTGGTAGCAATACTTTTGCCTCTATCCTGCCTGAGAATGGAGGAGACTGGTTCCTCCTGTGGTGGAACTTTAGTGATTGGTGTGGCTTCAGTGACATGCTCCCCCTCAGTGTGAGAGGGCTGTACAGTTTCTTGTTCAACAGTATTAGGGGCTTCAGTAGCATTCTCCCTCGATATTTGCCTGAGCGTTAGTGATGGCAAGTGTTGGTTGTACTGAAGAAGAAGTAGATGATCCCTTGAAGACTTGAAAATTTTCGGTCATCATAGACTTGATCTCCTGAGTATCTTGTTGAATGATGGATACTTTGGAGTCAAGTGTAGCCTAAGCAGTTTCAAGAGTTGTCATCCTGGATCCCAAGGTCCATGCCAGAGAAGTGGACCTTTAGGACTGAGTTGTCACTCATTCTTCCATTTTGGTGAAGGAAGATTTGAGAGACTCCACAGTTGTGGTGAGACCCTGAAGATTCGAACCCTTTAGCAAGTCAAGTAACTCAGTGAGGGCTACTAAGTTTACCTGATACGTCTCAGATGCCTGAAGAAGCTTCCTGGTGAGTTCAGGATCATCCTTGACTGATTCTTGAACCGACTGAACCCCTACATTCAGCTGGTTAAGGGTTATCAAAAACTGATTCAGGCGAGTGATCATCTGTGTCAGGGAGTGGTTAACTGAGGCATTCTGTTCGCTGACATCATCATCGAAGTCTTCGACAGCATCTTTGAGATTATGATAATGAACCGCCTATTCAGAGTGCATGTCAAAGACCTCATCAGTGATCCCCCTGTACAAAATGTTAGTAATCTTTTTGATGAATTTGGTGAAGGTTTTCACAGTAAGAGGAGCTTGATCATCTCCTGAGGACTCTGGCTTGGAATGTGTGTCAGCAACGTCATGGTTAGAAGATTAAGGAGACTGAGGAATTTTTTAGGGACTGTCTCCTCAAGTTCAATATCATCTCCGGCCTTAAATACTTCCTCATCACTGTTGAATTCATCATCAGAATACAAAACTGCCTGAGCATCAACTAGGGACTGAATCTGCAAAATAAGGTTATCCGGCTCCTCTTCATAAGAAGACTTGCCTTCGTTTTGGCCAGGTCCTGACCCCTCAAATCCAGTAGATTGGGTTTTATCTACCTGGTCTTCAGGGTCAGTTCCCGAGTTATGCGCACCTTCGGGATTGGTTGTGGGTTCCATATCAGCGGGTGGCATTTGTCCCTCTGAATCTTTGTCCCCCGTGGCCCCTTTAGGCACTGATGGGTGTTTCTCAGTGCCATCACGAGGAACCGTGAATGTTGTGTCCCTATCAGCGGGTTGTATGTTTCCCTCTGAGTCTTTGGGATGAGTTTTTGTGCCCTCAGACAAAAGCTTTGATTTACGAATCTCCTCATCAGGCACCTGAGTGGTTTTGCCCCCCTTTCCAACAGGCTTGTGCTGGCCTGTCGAAGATTTAGGGGCGAGAACTCCATGTTGCTTGGGTTATGATTTACCCGAGCCTTTGGCAGGATGTGAATGTTTGTGGATCCCCTTCTCAGTGGAGTAGTGTTGCCCCACCGAGGGTATAGGACCCCTTACTCCCTGATACTCTGGTTGTGATTTTCCAGAGTCTTTAGCAGGATGTGAAGGTTTGGTTGGTTTCAACCCCACAGACTTGTTTATGACAGCAGGGCCTTTGGAAACGGGTTCGCCCATGGACACTGAGTGTGATGTCTCAGTGCCCTCCATTGGCCTTTGTTTTGGGGCCAAAGATTGGCTAATGATCCTGAGGGTGTCTACAGTCAGGGTCTGTTGTTGTTGCCCCCTATTGTCAGGCTTAGGGGCAGAGGTCTCAGTGGCGAGTGGCTTGGGTTGAGCCACCTTCCTGGACCCCTGTCCCTTCTTCCTCTTCACCTTTTTGGTGGGAGAGGGAATTGGTGAAATGATGTTGTCACCCTGGATAGCAGTCAGCATGTATGTGGTCAGGGCGACAGGTGTTACCTCATTAGGGTCACGTGAGTAATTTGCCTTATGTAAGACATCAGGTTCAAAGCCGACACTGTCAGGCTTGATATACTCAGACCCTAATAGGTCATTCAGGGCACAGGAAATGAATCTAGGGTAAGACATGTGTTTTGCCTAGACTTCCCACCCAATTTGCCTATGAGGTCCCTGAAGATAATTTCTCCAAGGTCAATCTTTTTACCCTCAATGAGACAGTACACTATCATTGATTGAGTAGTGTTTAGTTGCTCAGTGAAGGATTTATTCCCCCCAAGGACCTGAATTACAAATGTCATCAGGATCCTCCAAGGGGCAGGGAACCATGTTTTGATTATGGGGGCTTTGTTCAGTAGGGCCCCTGGAGTAACATCAGGATGATGTTTATCATAGGGCCCAAGTTCCAAGAGGAGTTGTTTAACATCCTCTTCAGTTGGTGGGGCTACAAAGGTCTCAGTGTAGTCAAGGCCAGTGGCTTTGACAAAGGTATTGTAGTCAAGAGTTAGGAACTTAGTTCCATTTTTCACTGAGAACCTGATTTTGGCCTGCTTTGGCGCATCAGGGTTTTCAACCACCGCTGTGCACCAAAATTCCCTCAAATAGTCATGATAGATGACTGAGGGGGTCTTTGTGAATGTGGTGGTGAGAAAACAGTTTTGTAGGAACTTCACCACGTCCCTGTATTCAGGGAACCCTTCAGGGTAGGCAAAGTTCCCCACCACATTGCTTTTGGTGAGGTCTACGCTTTCCATTTGGAATTCCACATTAGGTGCGTATTTTATGACCTTTAAATATGCCATTTTAGTTTGATAAAAGGTCTGGTTTTGAACAAAGAAGAAGCACACAAAGATCTTGAAAGCAAAAGGATTCTTGAAATAATTTTGCAAGAGTTTTGTTAAGATTTTTAAGCGTGTGTGTGTTCTTCTTTGTGGGGGTATTTATAGGGTGGGAATTAGGGTAGTGATGTTGCGGATACCAAAGGTTTATATTATTCAACCGAAGCGGCATAATAATGTTGGTTTGATATCCGCATTAAATATCACGATTCCCATTACCCCTATTTTCTTTCACATCATGGGTGAACAGTTGTGAGGCTCTGCAAATAATGCACTTTTGCAGAGAAAAAATCATCACAACTTTTGTGTGTGAGGGAGCGTTTAATGCTCAGTGGTTTGGTGAGAGAGATGTGGGGGCCCAAGGAGTGGATGCCAGTTGTGTAAGAGACATATATTCCTATATTTAATAGGATTTAGTTACCTACCTGGGACATTAACTAACTAAGTACTTAGAGCATTTAGTTAGGGTATTCAATGCCATTTTTCATCCTGAGCCCCCTGAATGAATTTTCATTCAATAAAAATGAGTTTTCAGGAAGGGTGTGATCAGGGACCTAGAGAATTTACATCAGGTTGGAACACTTTTGATCAGTTTCCTGGTTCTATGTCCAACATGCCCAATTCAGCTTTCAATCTTGTGAAAGTGGGTTCATCCAAAGGTTTTGTGAAGATATCAGCTAGCTGATACTCAGTGGGAATGAAATGTAGTTCAATTTCTCCATTAGTGATGTGGTCCCTGATGAAGTGGTATCTGATGTCAATGTGTTTGGTTCTTTGATGAAGTACTGGATTGTTTGAGATGGCTATGGCACTTGTATTATCACAAAAGATAGGTACCATCTTATATTGAATGCCATAGTCACTCAGTTGGCTCTTCATCCATAGTACATTTGCACAACATCCTGCAGCAGCCATATATTCATCTTCAGCTGAGGACATGCCACTGACTGTTGTTTCTTTGTACTCCAACACACAAGTTTACCACCAAGAAATTGGCAGGATCCTGAAGTACTTTTCCTATCCATATTACATCCTGCATAGTCAGAGTCAGTGTACCCTTTGAGATCAAATCCTGAACATTTTGGATAATACAAACCAAGGTTTGGAGTACCCTTCAGGTACCTGATGATTCTCTTGACAGCAGTGAGATGTGATTCTTTAGGGTCAGCCTGGTATCTTGCACACAGGCAGCCTGAGAATTGGATATCAGGCCTTGAGGCAAGTAAGTACATCAGGGAGCAATCATTCCTCTGTATTGGGTTTGATTCACTGATTTTCCAGTGAGATCAGGGCCAAGGTTGTTAGGAGGAACCATAGGAGTCTTAACTGAGGAGCAGTCAGTGAGCTCATACTTCTTCAGTAGGTTCCTGAGGTATTTTTCTTGGCAAATGGATATTCCCTTTTCAGTTTGTTTAATTTGGAGTCCAAGAAAGTATGTGAGTTCACCCATCATGCTCATTTCAAACTTTGTGGTCATCAGTTTCTCAAACTGTTTGCAAAGTTTGTAACTTGTTGAGCCAAAGATGATGTCATCAACATATACTTGGACAAGAATGACATCATTCTTTGTTCTGTAGATGAACAGTGTATTGTCAGTCTTTCCTCTGACAAACTTGTTTTGGATCAGGAAGGCTGAAAGAGTTTCATACCATGCCCTGGGTGCTTGTTTCAGTCCATAAAGGGCTTTGTTAAGCTTGTAGACATGGTTGGGATATTCACTACTTTCAAAACCAGGAGGCTGTTGCACATAAACATCTTCTTTGATGTTACCATTCAGGAATGCACTTTTAACATCCATTTGGTAAACTTTAAAGTTCATGTAAGTTGCATAGGCAAGGAAGATCCTGATGGCTTCCATTCTAGCAACAGGTGCAAAGGTTTCCTCATAGTCTATACCTTCATGTTGATTATATCCTTTGGCAACCAGTCTTGCTTTGTTTTTGATGACTGTGCCATTCTCATCGGTCTTGTTTTTAAAGACCCATTTCATACCAATGATTAAAACACCCCGGGGGCATTCAACAAGGGTCGTGACATCATTTCTGTCAAACTGTTCCAATTCATCTCTCATGGCCTGAACCCAACTTTCATAAGTCAGGGCTTCTTTGACATTTTTAGGCTCAATCTCTGAGAGATAGTCAGCATAAAGACATATATTGGCAGTGGCGGCCTTGAGTTTAGCAGCCTTGCTTCTTGTGAGCATGCCTTCAGTGGGTTCACCAATGATGTTCACAAGCTCAATGATTTTGGATCTAGTCCAGCTATCCTGAGGTTTGGGATAGGAATTTGAGCTTGAAGGAGCCTGATTAGGTTCAGACTCAGGAACATGAGGTGACTCATCACTATGTGCTTCAGTGACTTCTATTGGAACAATTTGTTCTAAGGGTTCCTGAACAATTTGTTGAGTGTTTGCAGTCTCATTGGAGACATGCTGAGTTTCAATGAACTCACTGATAGGTGGTTGGGGTAGGTTGTGAGGGATGATGTAATAGGAGACGTCAGCATCAGCTTGGTATTGGGTTGAGAGATTGTTCTCAGGATGATACTCATCAGGAGGATACCTTGTTGAGTCATCAATACCAATTTCTTCAACTGAGGAATGTGAGAACCTGATGGATTCAGTGCTCTCATCAACAGTAATGTGATAAGTTTCCTCAGTTTGTTGTCTCCTAGTGTTGAACACCCTGAAGGCTTTAGAAACCAGAGAATATCCTAGGAAGTATCCATCATCAGCTTTGGCATCAAATTTACCCAAATGATCCTTGTGATTATGAAAAAACACAGGACACCCAAATACATGAAAGTAGCTGATGTCAGGGATTCTTCCTTTGAATATCTCATAAGGAGTCTTATTATGCCTTTTCACAATGATTGACCTATTTTGAGTGTAGCAAGTTGTTTTAACTGCCTCAGTCCAAAAATGTTTAGAGAGGACTGAGCCATTTAACATTGTTCTTGCTACCTCAATGAGTGTTCTATTTCTCCTTTCAGCTACTCCATTTTGTTCAGGAGTATAGGGAGAAGTAAAATTTTGAGAAATTCCTTTCTCATCACAGAAACACTCAAGGTCTTGGTTTTTGAACTCAGTGCCATTGTCAGTCCTGATCTGTTTAACTTTGACATCATTTTGATTTTCAATGTTCCTGACAAATGACATGATGGTTTCAGCTGCCTGATTCTTTTTGGTCAGGAAGTAAACCCAAGTATATCTTGAGTATTCATCCACTATGACCATAGTATACTTCTCATGGTGAATGGACATTGGACTGACATGTCCAAAAAGGTCCATATGAAGAAGATGTAGGCAGCTTTTGATAGAAAAAGTTTGTTTGGTTTTGAATGATGCCCTGTGGTGTTTTCCTTTTTCCCAAGCAGAACAAGGCTTGTCTTTGGTATACACCAGGGATGGAAGGCCCAGAACTTTGTTCTGTTTGGTCAGGTTGTTGATGCTCTTGAAGTTGAGGTGAGAGAGTTTCCTATGCCATAGCCAGTTGATTGTCTCACTTGCCTTTGAGAATAGACAAGTACCATTTTGAGTCAGGGATGACATGTCAAGGACATATACATCATCCCTCCTAGGGGCAATCAACACAACTTCCTTATTGGCATTAAAGATGGTCCCTCTCTTGTCATCAAACTGAACTATGTATTTGGCATCACATAGTTGGGAAACACTTATCAGGTTGTACTTGAGACCATTAACATAAGCTATTCTTGTAAAAACTATACCATTGCAGTTTACAGAACCATAACCTTCAGTGGGAGCTGATGAGTTATCACCAAATACTACTTTGGGTCCTGGTTCTTCCACGTATTTGTGCAGAAAACTTTTCACACCAGTCATACTTCTGGAGCATCCACTGTCTAGATGCCAAGTAGGATCCTTGATGTGTTTCTGCACAAACAGTAAACTGGGTTAGTTTTTCTTGTTAACCCACTTTCTAGTGGGCTTAGTCCTCAGGGACTTTTTGAACTCAGTTAATGAATCATGGTCTGAAGTTGTGTGACCTGAGCTTCCACATATTTTACATTTTGTGGAGGTTGATGCCTCAGGTGACTGAGAAGTGTTGGTCTGGTTTTTCCTTCTGGACTGAATAACTTTGTCATGTCCCTTGGTTTCATGGGAGGGATCTCCACAGATGTCACAGCAATTATTCATCATACAATCATCAGGAAGATGATCATTGAAACCACAGTGAGGACATGGCAAGAAAGGCTTAGCCTTCAGTCTTTGTTTGGAAGGTGTGGCATACTGATAGCCTTGATTTTTGTATAGACCTCTTGCTTTTAAAGAAGCAGTGTGGGGAATGTGATCACAAGTTTTGTGGTCCTCTTGTTTGCATATCATACAAAAAAGGACTCTGTAGCATTTATCAGTGCTGTGATTTGGATAATTGCACAGTTCACATCTCCCTGAAGGTCTGGGTGTGGTTTTTAGTTTTGAATAACTTGAGGATACTGAGGGCCTATTAGATTTAGAGTCTGAGAATTTTTCAGTAGACTCAATTTTCTCACTCAGCATCCTGACAAGTTCAGCAAGCTGATCAACCTTTGAATCAATGCTTTCATGCTTCACTTCAGTGGGTACTGAAGGTTTTTGGTGTTCAGTGGGTACAGGAGTAGGTCTTTTCAGAATAGTCTTTCCCAACCCTGATTTCTCTTTGGGAGAATGGGGTTGATAGACTAATGGTGCAAGGTCAGAATTGGGTTCAGCTCCCTGAAGTTGTTTCAGTGGAGGGAGTGGTGAATCAGACTTAGACTCAGTGATGGACTCAGTAGGACTAAGTTCATCAGTGACTCCTAGCAGCTCCTTGATAGCCTGACTTTCAGGCTCCAGGATTCTTCCAGTATTAAAATTTGGCATTTTACTGTCAGGATTGTTTCTTTCAATCCAATCACTGGGTTTAGGAGCAAGTTCTTTGCTAGAAAGTATGTTAGCTGACAGAAAAGTTGTTGAATGGCTACTCTCCCTAGAAACTTCAGTGAGTTGATCATCACCCAAACCAGCCTTTTTGGAGCTGGGTGTGAGACTCAGTGTTTCATAAAGTTTGGGGTTTTTCTGAGTCCATTTCCAAATAACCTCCTTTTCTTTCTTAAGTTCTTCCTGAAGAGCTTGATTTTGTTTTACTAGTTCAGAGTTTTGAATTTGAAGTGTAACACTTTCAAGCTTGGCTTGTTTCATAGCAAGTAGTTCATCTCTACTCTGATTTAATTCAAAACTCAGTTTGTTAAATTTTGAAAACAAATTAAGTCTTTGCTCTTCAACATACTTAAGATCAACATTAATATAATCTAAGTAAGATTTCCAATCATCATTATCATCCATAGAAAGTAAAAGGTTTACCTTCCTCGTAGTGATGTTAACCCATTCACCATTTCTTGCATGACTCTTCCCCACAGCAAGCTTGTTGTCATCTAATAGAGCCATCAAGGCACTGATGTGAACTTTATCATCATTAGAGGACACTTCAACCTCATCCCAGTCATATGTTTCAGCAACAAGCCCTTTGTTCTTGGCTTGAGAAGGCTTTGGAGCCTGAGGAGGCTGAGAGACTGTTGAGGATGATTCAAGAAGGGCAAGTTTAGCTTTTGCCTTTCTGTACTTGGCTTCAAAGTCAATTTGAGGGATTTTTTCAAATCTTTGACTAGACTGAAGCATTTTTTGTTGAAATTTGTTGGGGCCTGAAAAAGAGTTATTTCCTGAAAATTTGAAAGATGGTTCTGAGGTTGTTTTTGAAAAACAATCATTAGCAAAATGGCCCATTTTGCCACATTTAAAACATTCATTGTTTTCATTTGCTTTTGAAGGGAATCTGTTTTTAATTAGCAAGGAGTGCCCTTTCATGAAATTCAATTTGAAGATCATTTAGGTACTCCTCACTGGTTCTTTGGTCAACCTCATTATCAGATCCATCCTGAAAATCCTGCACAACACATTTTGAATAGAAAGCAGTTGATATGGGTGAAATTGTCAAGGCCTTTTTGGTCTCCTGAACTTTACCAGGGTATCTTCTGGTGATAAGATTGTCTTCATAGAAAAACTTCCCATAGATGGCAGGGAGCTCAAGGTTCTGAATGTGGTTTTCATTTCTCAATCCCTGAGAGAAGTTTAACCACTTCTCAGGGAGACTATTGACAAAACCAACATTGATCTCATGTTTTGACAGTATAACACCATCATTGGTCAGCTCATTCAGGAGGGTCTTATACCGAGTATAAGTCTCAGAGAGACTTTCAGAATCCTTGGCCCTGAAGGTATTGAATTCAAGCTTCAGGTCCATGATTCTATTCTCTTTGGTATCAGAAGGCCCTTCAAAGCTATGAACCAGGTCAGTCCATGTCTGCTGGGCAGTGGGACAGTTGATCACTAATTCCATTATATCATCAGGAAGGCATGATATAATGATGCTTTTCAGGCGCTGGTCTTGATTGACCACCCTCCTTTCATCTGGGGTCCACTGAGCTTCAGGTTTGATTAAACCTTGGGTAGTTGTTGGGACATATGGACCATCATTAATCAACTTAATGTAACATGGTTCCATCCCAGTTACGTAGCAAAGCATTCGCTTTTTCCACTTATTAAATTTGCCAACTTCTAGTCGAGGGGCAGTTGCTGAATAACTTCCACCCTTTTTGATGACAAGTTGGGGAACATCTATGTCAGTCATAGTGGCATCTTGATTTTAAAAACTTGAGCACTCTTAAGTTTTGAAAACAGGTTTAAGTTTTACAAATCAGAGGCTCTGATACCACTTGTTGGTCTGTGGAAAACTAGAATGGGGGGTTGAATAGTTTTGCGTCTTTTTCGTTTTATTTGTTTTGTAAAAGTTAGCTTCTAAAGATTAGACGTAAAATTTCAAAACTCTTTAATGTAGAAATATAGATACTAGTTTATTTATGATTTTGTATAAACACTACTTATGTATAATGTTGGGAGAGAATTTACAATTTCATATATCATATATAGGCATATATATGTATAAGTGTTTTAATATAAGTTTATGTACTTGGTTTATTTTTGTAAAATTAATGTTATAAATGAATTTTAGTTTGATCTTTATGTGAAATCAATATATGCACTACACAAGCAATTATAATATGTATGAGATGCTAATAAGTAAATAATCAAAAGGTGAGAGATGGAAAGATCAAACCGAGAGACAAAGGATTTATAGTGGTTCAGCTACAACGACACCTTCCTTGCCCTACTCCACTCCCCGAGTCACCTACTCGAGAGTTTTCTTCACTAGATCAAAAACCTCCCTTATGGCGGAGAAAACCTTACACACCAAATTACACACCACAACTTCGTCACAACTCAAACACAACTTCTTCACACCAAGCTACTTCACACCAATTCTTCTTCACACCTTTCTACTTCACTTCTAGCTTCTTCACAACTTGCTACTTCACTCCTAGCTTCTTCACAACTTACTACTTCACTCCTAGCTTCTTCACACCTTACTACTTCATAATTCTTTTTCTTCACGCCACTTGTTTCTTCACACCTTCACCACTAAGTCCTATCCACTACTCCAAGATATATACCACTTCACAACTTCTAAGCTTCAAGGTCTTCTCAACTTCAAGGCTTCAACTTCTTTGTCTTCATAACTATCTCTACTTCAATATACTACCACTTCTCATTTCTTCTATCGCTAATCCTATCCACCTCTACTTCTTCACTTCTAGTACTACTTTATACCTTCAATGAATCTAGATCCTATATCTAAATCTATCTAACCAATGTATACACTATATTCACCAAAGAATGAATGATATACAAGATGAAATGATCAAGCAACTTAGATAGCAAGATGATACTAAGTTGTAATACTCCTAGTCTTGATGAATAGAAGTATTCTTCTCTTTGCACTTGAATGAATGAGGCTTTGGATCACTAGGAAACAAAGGCTTATGAATTATATGATTGATGAGTGTCTAAATACTCATCATTTTATACTAATCTGAACTGCCAAAACATACAAAAACACTCAAATATGTATCAAAATACTTTAAATATCTTAAAGATGTGTTTTATATGTTTTAAATGCAAAATATGCAAAAACAGATTAAAAACGTACAAAGTTTGCATAGTTGGCAGTTTCAGTCCCTCAAGTTTAATAAATTGGCAAAACTAGTCCCTGGTTATTCTAAAAACATGAAAATGTCACCAAAGGTCCTTTTTAATCATAAAGTTACATATTTAGTCCTTTGGTGCAAAGTTTCATAAAATTACAAGTTTAGTCCCTCAACTTTGGAAATTGACAGAAATGGTCCCTGGGATGTAAAAACTTTGAGAAAAGCAATTTTGGTCCTTTTACTAATAATCTTTTGCAGGTTTGGTCCTTATGTGAAAAGTTTGGAGAAATTACAAATTGGTCCCTCAAGTTTGAAGGTTTGGCAAAAATAGTCCCCGGGGTTTAAAAATGGAAAAACATCAAAAATTCCCTTGTACTATTCACACTTGGTAAGTTTAATCCTTATAAGTATATTTGGAGATTTGCCATTTCAAACCCTCAACTTTTAAATAATTACAAAATTGGTCCTTGTGTGTAATAAACCAAAACCGGACCCTTTTGTTATTCTACCTAAACCAAATAAACCAAATCCAAACCCAACACTAAATCCAAACCCACTATCCTATTTTCCAGCCCACTCCACAAAGCCCAGTCCAACCCCCCATGGTCAAACTTCGGTCAACCCACAAACAAAACCACTACCCCGTACCTTTTCCCTCCTTCTCCATACCACCACCACCAAAACCAGATACCACCATCCACCTCACCCTTAACTTGCTCCCCACTCTCACCACCTCATCCTCCACCTCACACAAGCCTCCAAAGAGCCTTAATTGCCCTAAAACCTCTCCACGCAACAAACAGTACCACATTGGAAATTGGCGCCAAAAGCCAATTTAAACGGCCTGGATGATTGGGACCTTATCAACGGTTATAAATTGGTGGGAAAAGTCAAGTGGGTCCCACTTGACTCAGAAAAGAGCTACAAAAGGAAAAAGAAGCAGAAGATGAAGATTTTAGCTGAGGAGTAGTGTAATTTAGTCGTAGGTAATATAAACTTATATTTCAGTTGTAATTTCAATAAAATCAGCTTGTATTAGTTAATTCTCATGTATTACAATCTTTACTTTAAGTTAATTTCCAGTTTAAGCTCAGTTCTCAGTCTATGCAATTTTCTTAATTTCCCAAAATTCTTATAAAACTTGTTTGTTGTTAGTTGTTGTTACTATTGAACTCATAAGCTATTATAAGCTCTGACAAAGCTTATTTAAGTTTTTAGAAGTTTTAAAATTCAGTTTAGAATAAGAAAGCTAAAATACCAAAAATATTCAAGAAAATAAGAAATAAATAAAAAAAATAGAGTAAAGATCAAGAAGAAGGAGTTAGCAGAGTGTGATTTGAAGTTTTCATGGTATTAGTGACTTGTGGAAGTCAATAGGTGTGATTTGGTTCATTGGTTCACTTGTGCTCAGCCTTGATTCAAGTGTAAGCCAAATTCTCAACTTTTGCATTTTTATCATAGTCTTTATAATATTGTTTCTAATTGTGTTTTTATTATCTAATTAGTAATACATAATAATAATATTGAATAATATAGTTTACTTGTTCTTTGGAAATCAATTGTACTTAAAATCCAAAAACCTCACAGTGAAACACTCAATCTTGACAAAATTGTGTTTTCTACTTGTGTTGTGATTGATTTATGTTCATCTGATCTTTTATATCCATAATATAGTATTTGGAATCATTCCCATGGTCTATCTCAGTCTTTGCTTTTGAAAATCTCATTTACAGTTAGTTTAGGGTGTGTTTGGATCAGTAGGATCCACTGACTTTAAGGTTGTTGTAGTTGTTGTTTTTGGCTCAGTCAAGTCATACTAGGCATAAGTTAGTTAGGTAAGTCATTAAATTGGTAGTAACAAGCTAGAAAGTCAAAATCCATATCATAACTCCTTGACAGTTAACTGTCAAGGATTTGTGATCCATAAATCCAACCATTAGCTCATATCTTGTAGGTTTAGCTTAAATTAGGTCTATTGTAGCTTATAACATCATATTCAATCAGTAGCAGCCCTTAGAAATCCAATAAAGTCAAATCATCAGGTTTTACTCAAAGTCAACTTTTGCACTCCTCAGGTTTTGACAAAACTTGTAGGATTTTTATAGATTTATGTATTAGGATTTAGGTTCTGAAAATCATTTTGGTAACACTCTACCACCTTGTCTTTAAGATCCAACAATCTTTATATTTTTAGTATTTTTCTTGTGGGCCCCACTCACCCCTAAACACCACTGCAGGGAGGATAACCTCCCCTGCATCAGCAGACTTGTTCACCACCATCACCTTTGGTGGTGTTTTGTGACCAAACCAGTGGGCCCCACACCCTCTAAATAGTTTTTCCCAACCCCCCTCCTACCAGAGAGTTTAGTTTGACCACTTGTTTGACTTGAATCCCTGTGGACCCCATCTAGATTAAGCCCAAAACATTGTCCCCATTCTGTGTTCAAAACAGATTTTGGATTAGCTTATTTTGGCTTTTTAGCTTATCTACTGAGCTTATTGAGTTAAATTAAGCTTTGACTAGTCCAACTAACCTATTAGAACCAGAATAAGCCTTAGTGGGTCCCACATAAGCTCATTTGAGCTTATTTCCCATTTAAGTCAACATAAGTCAACTGTTAGAGATTATAGCTTATAACTAGCTTATTTTTAAGTTCTAAAACTATTGTTTTTATTAAAGTTACTTATTTTTATGTATAATATAGTTTTGTAAAATAAAAATCCAGAAAAACCAACATAAAAATAAGTGATAGTTTCTATTTAATTTAATTAAATTTTAATTTTCATTTTTAGATTTTAATTAAGTAATCTGTGTTTTTATATTTTTATTAATTTCCTTATAGGTTAAAGTAATTATAATAATTTTTATAGATTTTTATTCTGACATTTAGTATTAATTAGATTTAATTTTAGTTTTCTTTATAATTAATTAATATTAAGTAATAAATCTCATATTTAGTTTTTAGAAAGTAAAACTTAGTTTTTATAATTTTCCTAGCTCTAATATAGTATAATAGGTTTTTAGAAAATATAATTAGAGTTTCTACTGTTCATTTTACATTTTTCTTATTTTAATTGTTTAATTTAGACTTAAGTTAATTAAAAGGTAATTAATTAATAGATTAATCTTAAACATAATTTTTAGAGGTTTTAATAATTTTTTAGGATTCCTGTAATGGTTAAGTAATTTTATAAATTTTTTCATAATTTTCTAAGTTAGTTTAATAATATTTGTAATTTAAATTAGTTTAAATAGTTTAATTAATATAAATAGTTTTTAATTAATAAGAAATTCACAAAAAGACAAAAAGATTTATTTTTATTTTTTATACTTTCTTCAAGTTCTATTTTAGGTTTAGAAAATATTTTTATAAGTTTCTAGTTTAATTTGTAGTATTTATAATTTTCTAATTAATTAGTTAAATAAGTTTTTAATTAAATAATTAATAATAAATAATATAATAATCAAAAAAAATAGTTTTCTTTTTAATTTAAGTTTATTTTAAGTTTAAGTTTATAGAATTTTCATTTTTAACCCTTGTAGTTTATTTTTCTTAAAACTCACCTTTTTCTCAGTACGCAGTCGCGTCTGATTTTAAATTGGTGTACGTTTATACGTTTTAGATACCTAGGTTTTACGTAATCACTCTAATAGTTATTTTAAGTCATAAACCCTAGTTAACCACACACACATACTTTATACCCTTTCCTGTTCACGTTCACTAATCACAGATTCGTTTATAATATCACATCGCACACCTCGTTGGGACTTACGACCCAGGAAAACACTGTATTCCTCGGAAGCATTTGCCTCAGCTGTTTGACTATTACAGTTGGCCATTCACAAGTGGCTGATCAATAATTATCTGACTGTTTGAGGCGAATCAAAATTTGGCGCCGCTGCCGGGGAGGTTGTGCGCTTATTCTAAACGATTTTGCGTATTAGTAATCCTGGATATACATCCATTGTATATTTACCATCTTTTATCCATATTTTATAAAACAAAACCCAAAAATATTCACCTTTATACCCTCTATCTATTTGATTCTACCTTCTTACACCCATCTCATACATAATTCTTATGGCGTCTCTCGGTTACAAGTGTTTTCACTGTAAAAGCCCGATTGAGAACGGCTTTCGTTGTCTCCGGTGTATTTGTGAGAAATGTGGCAATAATTGTAGTAACAGATTTTGTACTGTGTGCAATCTGTTCATAAGTCCAAATTCTCTCAATGATTCACCAAATTCTCCCAACTACCCTTCACAGCCCGAGATACGTGCTATTAATGACGAACCTTCAAAAATTAATCCTAACCTTTCACGGTTTACGGTTAACAGTTTGTCAAGCAAACGTACAGAGCTTAGGGCAATGATTGAAAAGAACGACTTACCTAACCTTCACGTTTATCAAGAACCAAAACCCGAGACCATAACGGAAGTGGTGGAAATTGCTAGCTCTCAGAGCACACCACTTGTTCCACCTCCAGATTTTGTTTCTTGTGTCGGTTGTGGTGAGCCGCTTTTCGGTTTTCCATGTCATTGGTGTACATGTGAACAATGTGGTAATGATATCCAAAACGGGAGTTGTTTGTTTTGTGGATCGAGTAATTCATTTGCTTATGATCCTAATCAAAACTCATACAATGACTCCTCAAATTTTTCAAACTACCCATCACATTCATACGAGCAAGAATCATATTATCCAAATATCAATGATGCTTCGTATCAAAATACACCAAACCAGACTCAACAGTTTAACTGTTGTGAGTACTGTGGAGGTCCACATTTTAGCTCTGATTGTCAAACAAGGAATCCATTTCCTTGTAATAATTACGACTATTCGTTTCAAGACCTACCTCCACAGTACCAAATGAACCAAGCAACTCCTCAAAACCAGCAAGATCCTTATTTAGAGGTTCTTGAAAAACTTAAAAACATTAGGGAGGAGTTAACTAATATGTCGCTTCGCCATGATCCAAGTTCTTCTTGTGTATATTGTGGGGGTCCTCATAATGATGATCAATGTCAACCTTCCGGTTTTGACACATCCACACCTCCACAATTTCCACTCATTCAAAATTCTCGTGATAAATCTATCGCAGAATTACTTACTGAAGAACGAGATTCTGGGAAAAGCATGGAAGATTTAATTGCTGAGCAAAGAGTAGCCAAAATACGTGACAATATTCGCTATGCTGCTTTTTCTGAGTACGATGATGACAGTGATGATGATGATAACATTGTTATCATTCAAAAAGATTCATCGAGTTCATCAGTTGAGACTCCTTCCATGGATATACAGGGGGAAAATATTATAACTGAATCGCCAGCAGTAGAAATAATGGAACTTGTAGACTCCATTACTGCTAGCCCTTCTCAGCTCCCTCTGTATGTTGTTATCACACCCGAGGTTCCCACTCACTCTCTGAGCATGGGGGACGAGCATCTTGACACAATTCTCGCAAGAGAATCGGGCGAATTCATAAAGTTTAGTGTTGAGAACCTTGTCTCAATCCCGAGAGAGTCACAGGGAATTCTTGATCATATGTGTGATATTCCTACCCACCCTGATAATCCAAATGATCAAATTGAGAATGTCTCTAATTCCAGTAATGATTGTATATCTTATGGAGACATTGAGTATATTGAGGCATCACTGCCTCATTCTGATGTTGATCCTCTTCTTGAGGATTTCACAGAGGAACTCACTCACATCATTCCACTTCTATCTGGAAGTAATGATGATATTCTTGATTTTGAAGCCGATATGGGAGAAACTAAAAATCTTTTAAACCCTAATCCCAACATCAAGCTTAGTACTTCACATACTGATGATAATTCTTTATCTTCTGGAGACATCAGTTATGTGGAGGAATTACCTTCTGAGCTTGTCAACTCAGAAGAAGAAAATGATAATCATTTTGTTCCCGAAGCAATCGAGACTACTCTCACTAATCCTCTATATGAATTCGAATCCGAATTCAATTTGATTTCTGATAATCAAATCTTTGATATTCGGAATGAGGATTGTGATGAGTTCACAGCGGAACAAGAATTCACAGATTTACATCTCCTTGTTCCTGAAGCATTCAAAACTACTCTCACCAATCCTCTATATGAATTCCAATCCGAATTCAATTTGATTTCTGATAATCTACTCTTTGATATTCAGATTAAGGATTGTGATGAATCCACAAAGGAACATGAGTTCACGGATTTACATCTTGTGAATGATTCTCTTTACGAGGAGTTCTCCGGTGAACTCACTCATATCATATCTCCACCGGAGTATGATAACTTCTATTTTGATCTAGACATACCCATAATATGTCTTGATCAACCGAGCTTAAATGAGGAGATTCATGAACCAATGAATTCTCCTATTGAAGATGAGGAGTTAGTTATGATTTTCATCATGACTTTCTTTCTTTTCTTCATATATTCTGTACCATATCCTGTTCTTCACTCTTTCGGGAGTGAGGATATTATCTTTGACCCCGGCATTCTCATTTATAAATTATGAGCCGGGTGTCATTATATCTCATCGGTGTGGAACTTTCACGTGCTTCAAATGTTTATCCAAACGTCTTGAATGAAAGTCCGATGCTGATTGTCTCTTCCACATCATACTTCCCCATGGACAAATAAATTCGGGGTCGAGTCAAGCCAGTGACTCGGTAATCAAAAACATTAGCATGTATATAGGTTTTCACCCGTGTACCACCCTAGTGTGGGGGAGATACCCCACATGTTGTAAAAAAAAAAAAGAAAAAAAAAAAAAAAAAAAAAAAAAAAAATGTACATATAGTGATAGCTTCTATTTAAGAAGTTTTATCTAAAAAATATTTGTATGTATATACATCTAAAATAAAGGCTAAGGAATATTTTTCTTCTTACGTTCTAAGTTCGGTTTAACACCCGGTATTTTGAATATTGAGGACAATATTCAGTTCTAAGTGTGGGGGGAGATTCGTCTAACGAATTTAAACACATGTTCCATCCTCAACCCCCATTTTAGCCAAAATTTTAAAATTTTTTCTCACTTAGAACGCAATAAATGGTATCAATCCTCCATGTCTAACCCACAACAGGATTGGCTAATCCAGGAGCAAACGGTTCTTGGTAAAGATAACTCAAACCCGTTTATGGCTTGCAATTTGCCAAAAATTGTATGGTTCCTCAACTCCCCATTATCCTCAAAAGCTAATGAGTTGGCTAGCCCGCAAGATTATGGCTTGTGGTAAAGGCTGTGGAAAATCCATAATTGGTAATCAGCTCACCAAGATGTTGACTATTCCATCAAGAGTTGGCTAGTCCAGAAGCAAACGGCTTTTGGTAAAGACTAATCAAATCCGTTGACAGCTGGTGATTTGCTCAAAATCACACGGTTATCAGGTGTGCCACAGTTCTTACACCTGGCTACTCCAGAAGTGATGGCTTTTGGTAAAGAGATAAAATCCATTAAGTTTTTCTCAAATAGATTGCTAGGGACTAGCAATAGTTTAGTGTGGGGGATTGATGAGTGTCTAAATACTCATCAATGATCAAAGGATTTTTAAGATTGAAATGGAGGTTTGAATCAGAAAGATGTTAGTGCAAAAAGGTGAGAAAAATTCCAGATTTAAGGTGGTATTTATAGGCAACAAATTCTGACAGAGGAGCATGGCCGGTCCCCTTAAATCATGGCCAGCCCCCTTAAAATTAAGGGGACCGCCCTTTATAATTAAGGGGGGGCCCCAACTGTAACGGCCAGAATTCTTTTCTTTTAGTGGGGAAAGTTTATTTGGTGAAAAACTAACTGATTTTGGTTAAAAATTTGAATTCATATATTTAGTATGATTAAAACATTTTTCTTTATTACCAAAAGTGTTTTTCAAAAATATATAATAAGTTTATATATTAAAATAAACTTTGTAATAATATCCCTTTGATCTTATAAAACATTAAACACTATGTTTATTCATACCTTAAGTGATTAGATGGTGAAAGTGAATATTAACTACTAAATACTTGTTTACGTCATGATCTTTGGTTTGATGTGTTTTTGTTTTGTGAATATCAAAACATAGAGATATTGAAAGATATGAATAACGTTTTTAGTCATTTATTTATATCAACAATCTCCCCCTTTTTGATGATTACAAAAACTAAAGTCATTAAATCCAAAAATTAATTTTTAGACAAGTATTTAGTGAGTTTATATTCACTTCTCCCCCTTTTTGTAGAATCAAAAAGGTTTAAGCCAATAAGATGAAAGCTCCCCCTTGATGTATGCTCCCCCTCGTTTGAGGGCACCAAGGGTTCGAGAATTAGAATTCTTGCAAGAAAAATATTAGAAGCACAAGCATGGCACACGCAAACACATATAGCATAATACCAACTAATAATAAGCATGGCAAAAGAGAATTAGAAACACATATTAAATCATTCATTAATAGAAAATGATTATGTCAACCCATAATCATTGTTACATAGGCCATAAAGATGGAATACTAAACTAAGTAGAGCATCCTAGTGTGCCAACAAGGAGTGTCACCAAACTTTCTTGAATCCCAAAATGGTTGAGGAGTATTATTTGAAAATGAGAAACATAAGCATATAAAATGCTTTGTGGTTTAGTGGAGGTAAACTTTTGGTTGCATGGATGTTGGTGAGTTTGGAGATGTGGAGCTTGGAGGTGGTGGATTTGAAGTTGGGTTAGTTGATTGAGGGTTTAGATGTTGTTCAAGTGGTGGTGTTTGTTGAGATCTAGTAAGAAGATACTCAATCCAAGTAAAGTGCTCATTCAATGCAATGGTTTGTTGTTGGAGGAAGATGCAACAAGGACAATTGTTAACATGCTTCTCAATTTGGTTGATGTTGTGTGGTGATGATGGTGAGCTTGATTGAGGTGGATCCAAATTGCGTTGAGCAAGATGTAATGCTAAAAGAGCACTAAGCTCATGAGCCTCTTTTAGCTCCTTAACGAACTTCAAGTGTTCGGAGGAAGGTGATGGTGGTGGAACATGATAGTTGTCTTGGGTGAGGGTTTGAACATGCAACAAAGGAATGGCATGTGAAGTTGTAGGATGTGGTGGTGGTACTCTTGGTGGTGGAGACATGGTTGAGCTTGGGTAGTCATGAAAACATGAAATGGGTGAAAGAGGTTCTTCATGAGTGGGTGGTGTTTTTGTTGAATGAGCAACATGTGAAGTATTGATTGAGAGATTGGGATTCTTGTTTTGGGATTAAGCATGCTCATCATAAGAAGAAGCATTAATGAGGGCATGAGTGGATGATAGGTTGTGAGATGAGTCATTAGTGTGGGTTTGAGGTTTAGTTGTTGGTTGACTTGGAACAACATCACTTGAGTTATAACAAGAATCAAGTTTCCTCCTTCAAACGGGTTTGACGGAGATCCTTGTGGTTCTTGAAATCTTTGGTTTTTTGTTGTTGCGAGATGACATGTTTTGGTGTGATGGCATTAATGATGGGAAGAGGGTATTTATAGTGTATGAGAAATGTGGTTTAGGAAGGTAAATTTTGAGGGATAGTATGGGACAAAATATGTTTGTGAATTTTGGGAAGTATATGGTGAAATGGGTCAAAAAGTGATAAAGAAAACAGTATCCCCGACCATCAGATGGTCGGTCCCCTTAATTAGAGGCCGGTCCCCTTAAAATTAAGGGGACCGCCTTATGTAATTAAGGGGGCCGCCCATCTGGTGATTCCCAGAATGCCAGAAATGGGTTTTTGGCAGAAAATTTTCAAAAAGGTTGTGTTTTTGAATTTGGATTCAAGTAAGTTCAACTCTTTGAGGCAATATAGGGCATACTATTCATGAATGTAGAGAGTGTAAAAGCAATTGACAATTAATTTCTAATAATCATGCAATCTACTAATTGATCAATTAAAATTAGGCAACTAAGGAAGCAATAAAGCAAACTAGTTAAATATGCAACTATATGGAAATGATAATATGTAGGCTAGTGCAAACATATTGATGAGTGCTAACAAGTAACAAGTAGGAAGCTATGATTATATGGACTTCAAGTCTTGTTACAAACAAGATCCATATGAGCAAACCATGATTCTCATGAAATGATTTGATTAAATTGTGAATGTCATTTTCATAGAAGTGTATGACACATGTGAGATAATCAAATATGTTTTAGATAAAACATTTTTAGTTTTATTCAACAATGTTTTGAAATAAATTCAAGTCTGCATTAGAATAAAATAAATAGAGTTTAGCTTCATTATTATGAAAGAATATTTTCAATCTTGATTATGATTAAAATAGAGTTATGGTAACTTATAGTTAAACATATTGTTTTAAAAAAATGATATAAATATTTGAAAGATTATTACTCAAAGCGAGAGGTTTTGAACGTGATATTTTAATTTTGATAGTAAGAAATTACAAGTGAAGGGTTTGAAATAGAAACTTAGTATGCTCAAGAGAATCAATTGAGTCCATGGTCACATATAATCATCTCTAATGGCAACTAAAGGTATGGAGGAGTGATGGTAGATTCTAATGGTCTTAAAGCAATATAATTGAGAGGATAAAGTAAGGGGGTGCTTGGTAAGGGGGTTAAGAGGGGTGGGGAATGGGTAAGGAATTCAAAAAGGCTCACCTCACTCAAATTAAGTGCTTGGTTAGGGGTGTGCAAAGGTATTGATTACCCCGTAATGGGTAATCAACATTATAGAGTAAATTGAGGGGTAAGGTATTGATTACCCACCTTACTCAATCCTCTGCATTCCCTTTCCCTTTCCCTTTCCCTTTCCCTTTCCCTTTACCTTTACCTTTACCTTTCCCCACTTTGAACTAAGCGGACCCTAAATCATCTACAGATACAAGATAAACACATGTATATGTGTGTGTGTGTGTATATATATATATATATATATATATATATATATATATATATATATATATATATATATATATATATATATATATATATATATATATATATACATACAATAAACTCATCATAATATTAAAAGCTAACTAATCTTAGTAATAGCTCATGTATTAATGCAACTAGAATAGTCATTTAGTCCAATTAGTAAGTATTCTACTATAGATCATAGATGATATTCAATATAAATGAAAAATAAGAAGAATGGTAAAAGTCTAATCAACAGGAGGGTTAACCAGCCTAGTATCATGTATACATATATTAGTATTAGTGATCTAAAAACATGGCAACCTATAAATTTAATCATATTAATATACTAATTAAAGCATAATCTAGTATAATGTGATATTGATAAGTTTTTGAAAAGAAAACTTACCTAAGGTCCAGCTTTTCTTCAAGAGTGGGCATGAGAGTGTTAGAAGACATCTTAAGAGTTTGCCCAAAGCATGTCGAAGTAGCAAAGTAAAATTCCAACGCAATAAAGATCAAGGAAGCTTGATCCGGAATATTTAATCGATCACACCAATCATCACAAGTCGTGTAGATCAAGAATAGTTGTGCTAGAATCCTTCGTCTTGGGGTAGTAACGAACACACCATATAGCCAATACTCCAAAAGTGAAGAACAAAACACCGAGACAATAAATGATCGCAACAACATCATAGGCAAATCGTATGTAGAATGCGACGCAGAGTAATAGGAATCAATAGTCGTCAAAAGTAAGAGAGCAAGGTGAGCAATCCAAAAAGTAATAGTCTCTTCGTTCATTAACTACCTAAACATGAAAAAGAGCTTGGTACCCAGATTCTCATGGGTCCGAAATGGTTAGTTGAGAACATCCATTGCATTTAAATGCACATGATGAGGATGTCGTCGAGAAGTACAAGAATTCATCAAATATTTGTTTTAATTAACAAATAATGACATTCTTGACTAGAGTGAAAAATAATGGATGTAAATACTATTAGTTCTAAATTTCTCCACTAGGTTTAACAAATTTTATTTGTTTTGATATATTTGTTAAAGAGTCATTTGCGGTAAATCCTAACCCGGTTTTATCATAAAATGACTTTTGAATGTTAAGTAAATATTTTAAAGATCTAGAACTATTTTCAAATTTGGCTAATATTTTTGCTTTTTCATTTTCCATTTTAATTTCATATTTGTAATCTTGACAATATTTACATTTAAGATCAATTTCAATATTACTTTCAAGTCTAGACATTTTATCTTCTAAAATTATTTCCTTTTCAAAATTGTTTTCAATGGAAATTGAAGATTTATTTTTAAGAATCATTTTTGAGTCAATGTTGCAAAAATGTTTGAAGTTGTTTTCCAATTTTGAGAATTCTAATATAAATTGATCATAGCAAAAATGTTTAGTTTCAGATTGTACCTCATTTGTAGTTGTACATTCTTCACATGCTATACGGTGATCAATTACATCGTCCATGTCGCTCCATGTTTTCTTTGTAGTTTCACTTAGATCTTGAAGCATGTAGTCCTTGCCATCAATATTTGTATTTATATTTGTTTGAATATTCTCACAAGCCATATTTTCATCATCTTCTTCGTTACTGCTACCTTCAATGATCACATTTGAACTAGTAGTACATGTGCTTATTTCAATTAAATATTTATCTATTAAATTTTCTAGAGTAACTAATTCTTGTCCAACATCAAGTTTATCATCTTTGGTTTTACATTTCTCTTGGTGAAACTTTAAAAGACATTTCCAAATATCATTTGCCGTCTTACAAAAGAATAATCTTTCATATTTATCTCTTGGTAGAGTTTTGAAAATAAGTAATTTAGCTTTAGTATTTTTATTAATCTTGGTTTGATGATTATTATATTAATTTTTAAAATCCATTTTGGTTGGTTTAAGATCACCAATTGAAATGATATGCCAAAGATCAAGATCTATTGATTTCACATAATTTTTAAATTTATTTTTCCATTCAAGAAAATGATCATTTTCAAATAATGGTGATTTTTGCGTAAATTCCCCTTCTAGATATTTTTCGAATTTCATAGATCGTTACAAGTTTTAAAATACAATATATTTTAGAAATCTTGCTAGACGTGGCTCCTGATACCAATTGTGGAAAACTAGAAGGGGGGGGGGGGGGTTGAATAGTTTAGCGTCTTTTTCGTTTTATTTGTTTTGTAAAAGTTAGCTTCTAAAGATTAGACGTAAATTTCAAAACTCTTTAATGTAGAAATATAGATACTAGTTTATTTACTATTTTGTATAAACACTACTTATGTATACTGTTGGGAGAGAATTTACAATTTCATATATCATATATAGGCATATATATGTATAAGTGTTTTAATATAAGTTTATGTACTTGGTTTATTTTTGTAAAATTAATGTTATGAATGAATTTTAGTTTGATCTTTATGTGAAATCAATATATGCACTACACAAGCAATTATAATATGTATGAGATGCTAATAAGTAAATAATCAAAAGGTGAGAGATGGAAAGATCAAACCGAGAGACAAAGGATTTATAGTGGTTCGGCTACAAGGACACCTTCGTTGCCCTACTCCACTCCCCGAGTCACCTACTCGAGAGTTTTCTTCACTAGATCAAAAACCTCCCTTATGGCGGAGAAAACCTTACACACCAAATTACACACCACAACTTCGTCACAACTCAAACACAACTTCTTCACACCAAGCTACTTCACACCAATTCTTCTTCACACTTTTCTACTTCACTTCTAGCTTCTTCACAACTTACTACTTCACTCCTAGCTTCTTCACAACTTACTACTTCACTCCTAGCTTCTTCACACCTTACTACTTCCTAATTCTTTTTCTTCACGCCGCTTGTTTCTTTACACCTTCACTACTAAGTCCTATCCACTACTCCAAGATATATACCACTTCACAACTTCTAAGCTTCAAGGTCTTCTCAACTTCAAGGCTTCAACTTCTTTGTCTTCACAACTATCTCTACTTCAATATACTACCACTTCTTATTTCTTCTATCGCTAATCCTATCCACCTCTACTTCTTCACTTCTAGTACTACTTCACACCTTCAATGAATCTAGATCCTATATCTAAATCTATCTAACATACACTATATTCACCAAAGAATGAATGATATACAAGATGAAATGATCAAGCAACTTAGATAGCAAGATGATACTAAGTTGTAATACTCCTAGTCTTGATGAATAGAAGTATTCTTCTCTTTGCACTTGAATGAATGAGGCTTTTGACCACTTAGAAACAAAGGCTTATGAATTATATGATTAAAGGATTTTTAAGATTGAAATGGAGGTTTGAATCAGAAAGTTTTTAGTGCAAAAAGGTGAGAAAATTCCAGATTTAAGGTGGTATTTATAGACAACAAATTCTGACAGAGGAGCGTGGCTGGTCCCCTTAAATCATGGCCGGCCCCCTTAAAATTAAGGGGACCGCCCTTTATAATTAAGCGGGCCGCCCAGCTGTAACGGCCAGAATTCTTGTCTTTTAGTGGGAAAGTTTATTTGGTGAAAAACTAATTGATTTTGGTTAAAAATTTGAATTCATATATTTAGTGTGATTAAAACATTTTTCTTTATTACCAAAAGTGTTTTTCAAAAATATATAATAAGTTTATATATTAAAATAAACTTTGTAATAATATCCCTTTGATCTTATAATGCATTAAACACTGTGTTTATTCATACCTTAAGTGATTAGATGGTGAAAGTGAATATTAACTACTAAATACTTGTTTACGTCATGATCTTTGGTTTGATGTGTTTTTGTTTTGTGATTATCAAAACATAGAGATATCGAAATATATGAATAACGTTTTTAGTCATTTATTTATATCAACATGGTCCCTTTTACTTGGTTATCGGTAACTAAAAAGCTAAAGTAACCAAGTTGTATGACTTTTAACAAAGATGTATAAATGATTAACAATAAAGCAACGTAAACATAAGAGACAATATTTTTCAACGTTTAATTCTTTATTAGAAGTTAATAAAAACGAATCGTACCCAAGTGTTTACGGAATAACACTTGGGATTGAAAACGACAAGTGTGGTATTGACTCCTCACTAAACTCAAACAATGTTGAATGACAACTTTCAAGACCCACTGAGCTATCTCAAGGGTTATGTTGTTCTTTGGAGGAGTAAAAGTGGTTTGTGAATGCTTTGCATTAATTGCACAAACTTGTCAACTTTTACTCCTCACTTATGCTACCTATTTATACACAAATATGAACAACCCTATTATACAATGGACCTAAGTGTTCCTCAATAAAATCTTGATAGATTTTATTCTCTGACTTAGGAAACTTCTTTGGGTTAAGTCCAAAAGGCACTTTCTGATGACAGTCTGGTTTTAACCATTTGGGGAAAGTTTGACCCTAAAGTGATAAAGCACTTTAGTGAAACAAATCAAACTTTCCCGCCCAGTCCCGCCAAAACTTCAGTCTTCAAGTCATTAGTCTTCAGTACCATGATAGTTGTTGAGGAGTCTTGGGGTTCGGTGAGTTATTGTCATCCTCACTGAACCCATCACCTTCTTCTTGGCTTAGATCACACTCACTGAGTTCCGCCTCACTGAATGGAGAACCTTTCTTCTTCGGCTCGGTCTAAGCATCTTGAAGATGACTCACTGAGTTACTGTTCACTCAGTGACTTATTTACACTTAGGTTATTTTACGTTCAAATCCTTGTTAGAAGAAGATTGGGGAATTCAGTGACCCAACAACATCAAATGAGTTTGACTTTTAAAAAAAATCATTTATTTCCTCCAACTTCTATGAATAAACTGTATTGATTTGATGTTCACAGATTATGCTTGATATATGGTTGGAAAGTTAAGGTTGTGTATTGTTAATGCCAAAAATGATTAATTATAGTTTTACACAAATACTGCTAATTGCAGATCCGATGAAACCTTCACTTAGGTTTCAATCGAATCCAACTTGTCTAGTGAAACCTTCATTTTGGGTTTCGATTAGACTCAAATCATATATACCCAAACCATAAAACTAGGGTTTTCCTCATTAGCCAAACCCAGCCGATCTACTCGTCACAAAAAATCACCTAACACGGATTTTGTGAAAAAAAAATGCAACGAGGGAGAATTAAAGCCTGTAGCTCTGATATCATGTAAAGTGGTACTCCGTATTAATTAAGCATATAGACACACACAACCAAGATCAATAGTTAACAGTATTAATTTTAGCTAACAGTTTATTATAATTATCAATGTTGCAAAACAAGGCAGATTAATCACCGTCTAGGCGCTACAAGGCTATCAACCTTTCTGATTTTTTAAATCGGTCAGCGGTGGTCAACGGTGGTCAATGACGGGCAACGGTGGTCATACTTGTCAGAAACTTTCAAATCTTACCGGAAATACCTAAACTCATCGTAAAATTTATATCTATTACAAGATGTTGTTTTAATAAAAATCTTTCCGGAAATATATAAAACTTGCCAGAAATACCTAAACTTGCCGAAAATACCAAAAACTTGTCGGAAATGCCAATTCGATTAATCCCGCTTAGACCGATTACAAGCTACAGGGGGTTAACCGTCCGACTACCGATTCACGATTTTTGCAACCTTGATAATTATTAAATCAAGTGTAAAAGAGTGATTATTATCTTGACATGATAATAATCACTCAACGAAAACAAAATTATTACTGTACAAGACAAGGTAAACGATCGCAAATTCGCAATGATCATGATAAGGAGAATGGTGGCTGAGATGATCAGGATTTTTTGTTTTGTGTGTGTCGTGACTCGTGACTGCACAAGGAAGAGGGCCTCAAAACTTCCTTATTTGCCCCTTCTACTTTGAGAAACATCTGAAAGAAGCTAAAACGGTTTATTTGCACACTTGACCCTCCAACAAAGAAGAAACTGGAACTTGATTAATCACATAATAAGCACTGAAAATAAGCAAAAGTTTACTCCACAGATTATTAATAGCTTACTTCAACATTCACCACGGCGCATTCCTTACCACCTTGCAAAGTAGAAGTTACCAAAAGAGCAGATTTGAAATACAATGGATTTAAACCTTGGGACCTCCCAAATATAAGTGTGATGATTTTGCATAATATCGCAAAACAATTCATATTGTTCCTCATAGTGAAAAACTCTTTAGAGGAACCAGTAGTCAAGTGACTGGTTTACATGCGTTATATCTAGCTCTATATCGAATAAAAAGACATAAATCAGTTTGTGGTGTGATTACACAAAACTCTCATGAGACTTCACTTGTCCATTAGGGAAACCTAGTTGTTTAAAAGGCTTGTTGCACGTGCTAAGTGCAATCATGTACCCGACGAAATGGAGGACTTAGCTTGTAACATTCTCATTCTTTTATTTCATTGAGCTCGGTTATAATATTATGGTTTTTTTCCAAAGGGGTAAATTTATAAAATAGAACATATCAAAGGGTGTGTAAATTAGCAAAAATGCTATGTTATTCATGTTACTGCCAACATCACACTACTTTTAAAAAAAATAATAATAAAAAAATAAAAAAAAAATAAAAAAATAAAAAAAAATTCTACCTTTAGATGGAAAGAATGAAAATGAGTAAAACTATGAATGTGATGAAAAAGTAAAGTTACTGTGATTCATAAGAATATCTTGGTAAATTAAATATGAACCAATAATTTGGTTCAATTATTCTATGCCAAGCCAACATGTTGATTATGCTCACACTCAGGGGCGGACCCAAGCATTAGCTTTGGGGTGGCGGTGCCCTCCACGACTCGCCGAAAAAGTTCAGATTTTAGTGTAAAAAAATTTTTTTTTTTTGACCTTTTTATTAAAGTGCACCCCTCTAAAAAATCAAATTGCCCCCCACCTTGAAGCAAAAAATGTAAAAACCTTAGTTTTTAGTGTAAAAAAAATATATCTATGACCTTTTTATTAAAGTGCATCAAGAATTTTATCAAAATATTTTTTTTTGCCCCCCGCCTTAGAAAATCTTGGGTCCGCCACTGCTCACACTGAAAGGTGGATCTATAACAATAAATAATTCATGAAAGCTATATCTTGTCTTTTTTGATGCTAGTGTTGGAAATCAGCCTTCCCTTGCATACAAAACTTGCTTATCTTACTGTTCAAGAACTCACAAAACGACTCTCATGCAAATTGGGGTTTTCAATGGTGTATATTAACTTGCTTTCAATATGGAAAACTGATTACACTCATACAAAAAGATACCCTACTCTATTTATACTAAAATATTAGACTACTAACAAAGAAACGTGCACCACCTATTCCTATTAAACAGGAAGCCACAACCAATATAACTATTCAACTATTCCCAAGTATTCCTTAATACTCGGTCAACAATGAACCGGTAAAACCAACTTCTTTATTCACATACCACATGGAGCAACCCAAATACCGATCCATTGACCCACATATTAGGCCCATCAAGATTATACCCAACATTCACCCCCGTAATCTTGATGCCTATCACGGTCTCGGCTCCTATGATCATAATCACGAACACGGTCTCTTTCTCAGTCACCACTACATGCTTGATATTTCACTCCATGTTTCACTGATCGTCTGCCCCGTAAATGGATCAACCCACTAAACCATGACCCATGGCCTGCTCCAAGGACACAACCTGTTACGGGATCCACTTGCTCAAAGTTCTTGCTAAAATTTCCGTCTAAACTTTCGAGTTACAAAATGGTATTGTTTTCTTAAAAACATACCGGTCTTGATCTCGTTCTTACTTCTTACTAATTGATTACTTACTTATCGATTCTTGCTTGCTAGTTTCATGCTTGCTACTTGCTACAAACCCGAAACTTGGTACTTGCTTTATTGTGTTGCCTGCTACTTGCTACAAACTATGCGACAACCTTCTTGCTTGCTTTCTTGTGATCACCCCACATGATCAACTTTGTTCGGTCTTACTGTGAATCTTCGGTCATTTGATTCACGGTTCGGTCTTTAGCTATTAAAGCTTCGGTCTAGACAACCCGCCGGTCACGGTTGTCTCCTTCGGTCTCGGTCTAAATTTTCTTGGTATAGGTGTCGCCCGGTCTTTTGCGGCTCCTCGGTCTTCTCGGTCTCACGGTCTTCTCTTGATCTCACGTCAGTAAACACTTTATTGTCGCCATCATTCTTTCTTCTTTTTCTGTTTTTCTTTCACCTGCAAACAAGCCAAACCTCCGGTCTATATATCGGCTCTTCGGTCTTTGCCGGAATCTCTCTTCCAGCCGGTCTACGGTCTTTCTTTCTTACTTAACGGTCTTCTCGGTCTCAGCTAGAATATGTTTCCAGCCACAGTCTTCTTTTCGCCGGTTTTTCGGTCACGGTCTTCTTCTTCGGCGTCGGTCTTCAGTCGCTGCTTGTGAGCAGCCGGTCTTTCTTCTCCTACTTGCTGCGTTTCACATGAAATCGCCCCTAAGCTCTGATACCACATGTTGGAAATCAGCCTTCCCTTGCATACAAAACTTGCTTATCTTACTGTTCAAGAACTCACAAAACGACTCTCATGCAAATTGGGGTTTTCAATGGTGTATATTAACTTGCTTTCAATATGGAAAACTGATTACACTCATACAAAAAGATACCCTACTCTATTTATACTAAAATACTAGACTACTAACAAAGAAACGTGCACCACCTATTCCTATTAAACAGGAAGCCACAACCAATATAACTATTCAACTATTCCCAAGTATTCCTTAATACTCGGTCAACAATGAACTGGTAAAACCAACTTCTTTATTCACATACCACATGGAGCAACCCAAATACCGATCCATTGACCCACATATTAGGCCCATCAAGATTATACCCAACAGCTAGAAAAAGGTAAAAACATCAAGCACAAAATCTTTCTTAAATATAGTACAAAAAATAATTTCAAAGAATTACACCTTTGAATGTATAATATGGGGGAAAAAAATGAGATCTTGAAGTCATCTACACAACTCCAAAAATCAAAACTCCAATGGCTACAAACATTAAAAATGATGTTTTAACGGTCGATGATGACGATGGTGATGGTCCTGATGGTATACCACCAAACACGGTTGGATACGAAGGTGCATTATCGTCTAATGCATCACTTGGACTGTAGGAAGGCGGTAATGACCCGTCACTAGCATACACAACAATTTGAAGTTTTTGTGATTTTTCACAGTGGCCCGAAACGCCACTTGTGAAATAAAAAACTCCTGGGGTAGTGATGTTGAATAATGAATTGCCGTTGTTCATGAACAAGATTGGATCTTTTAAGTTGCAAGCGTTGTAGGATTCTTTTGTTACTTGGATCACTGAATCTTCACTTGGTGGATACAAGAACACTACAAAAGTAAACATATATTAAGTTCATGATTCGCAATCTAGTTCTAGCAAACATATCAAGAAACTAAGATGAATATAACCCATAACAAATCTAAACTAATCCAAGAGTATTAAAGACATTTTTCAAATATTAATCTAAAATATAGTTTCTCTATATGAAAAACTAATACTGACACACATACTGCTAGGCCAAAGGCGCGTTGGTAAATTATGAATAGTTTTTGATAAAAGGAACTTACTTAAAGAGTCACCAATTCTGAAGGTGAGTTTCTTAGGCCAGTTTGCATAAACTTTTGGATCTTCAGAAGTAGGTACATTCCAAGATTGAAGATTTCCAACTTGGTATTGATACGCAAGCACATTCGCTTGTATCAACACGAAGAACATAATCCCAAACGACAGTCCATGAACCGCCATATCTCCTTTTTTTCTGTTTTACAGCTCTAGTAAGAGAGAGCAAAACAAAACAAAACTTCTTAACTTAAGAAGGAAGAAATGATTTGCTCATCAATAAAAGGAGGATTTAGAACCAAGTGAAATGACTAAACTGGCCCACTTTTTGTATGCTCAATGATAAAATATTTGGTTTTTACCAATGGGGAATAAAGTATATTTGACTAAAGATGTATGATCTGAGTTGCTGTAGTCATGGTAGATCTAGTGAGGAAGGTACTAAATGTGGTTTTGCGGCAAATAATTAAGTGTAAATAAATGATGAAAGAGACATGAATCATTAAAAAATAAAACAATATAACGTGGGACAGTTGGTCTGAATAAGAACACAAGACTCATGCAGCACAACATGGAGACAGTGCAAGCTTGCATAGATTATGGGAAAACATGTGCATGTGTATGTTTGATTTAAAACATCGTTTCAAGATTATTTTTTGCACAAAAGAGAAAGAAAATCGCTCGAAAATGAACATATCTGTAGTTTTTGTGTAATTTAGCATTCGATCTTTATAAGTTTTTCCTGATTGTTGTGATGTTATGTCATTTTTGACCTACTAAACTTAGAGTTCAATTTTTATGAGTTTTAACCAGAGTTTGTATTTGAAGGTGTACGAGGTGTACAATCGCACATGGTCTCAAAATTTTAAAGGCCTCCAAATCTTGCAATCAGTATATATTACAGGGCTCAAAGTCTTAGAAGCGTTAAAGTCAATACCACAAAAGTTCAGATAAACTCGACAATTTACTCAAAAACTACATATCAATAAGTAACAAGTTTTCATTATCCTAGCGAAAACTGGTTTTAACTGACTATTGTAATGTTTGATCTTTAACCGGCTAAATTTAGAAGATCTGAGTCTACCCCCACAGAGACTCAACTCACACAAGTAAAGTTATCCCTTATGGGAAAGTTGTGTAGCCTCGTAAGTACCCCAAACTAATCACCATCTCTATTACTTCTATCAGTATTGTTCACGATTTTATGAACACCGGAGTTTTGTGTTTCTAAACAATCTTATGAATATAGTAAGCATGATGCCAAGATTCAATTATGCAAAAATTTCGAAGGACTTTCCATCTACCGGGAATAATACAAATCTATAGAAGTTCTTATGAATATCATAACTCATAAGTTACAAATGTGTTACCAGCAAAGTAAGTAAATGAAACAATAAAGTGCTAAACGTTGCTTTTGAACAAGGAAACACAATGTTGAACTACAATCCCGGAACTATTGAACTACAATAACTGCATAATCTCCTATCTAGTAACTATATTAAGATCCTTATTCTCAACAAGTTTTTAGCTTTTTTGTCTTTATTTCCGACCAAAAATACATTGCACACATCTTTAACAAGAATGATAAGTTGACTTTTAACTTTTGACATTTTTTCTATAATCTCAATCTGTTTCTTTAATCTTGAAATCAGGCATTGAGGGGTTCAGCCTCCACTTCTCTCACCTTGTCTAGTGGCCCTGTAAATATCATACAAATGAGGGTAATTAACACATTTGAAGCTTGAGTGTCATCAAGATCAATCTTTACTGAAACTAGAGTTAAAAAATGTGTCATTTAAAATTACAAAGAGACAGTACCTGATCTTTCTGCAGCCCCCAAAAGACGCCTTTGCAACATGCATGCAACGAAGAGGAAAAATGCGCACATTCCAAACATAAAGGAGATCGGGAATGCATCAACCTTCAAGAAGAGAAAAACAAAACTTTCAATATATAGCCTCAAAATAGATGTGTCAATCTCAACCCATATACTTATAAATGGGTCAATCTGGGTTATCTATTATTATGCATTTAGCCTCTATTATTTTATACAAAACCTCAGATAATTATAAAAGAATATAAATTTTTTATTTACAATTGCAACATCAATTATTTTTAAAAAATGTGGACAAAAAAGCATTCTGTATCAACCCAACCCAACACGTTTCGAAAATACCAGTTTTTTTACTTTTAATCGTTGCCTAACCCGCGCCCAATGTGCCATCTATGCCTCAAATTAGTGTTGTGTACTTGCAGAAATAGAGAGATAAAGAGAACTTACATTGTAAAGCACAATGCATACAAAAATATTGAGCGGAATGCGGAAAAAGTTCATGATTGTGCTACGGGCCTCCTCTGGAATATATTGGGACCTCATTTTCATTATAGAAGGCCAAAACAAGCCAACACACGCTTCAAATACACAGAATCCAAGCAGTTGGATACAACCCGAAAATGAAATGCTTCCACCCTTTACAGTCGAAGGAGCCACCAGAAACTGTTGAAAAGAAAATCAAATATATTCATTTGCATACAAAAGCTTCAAACTTTATCCAGAAAATGTTATTTTATAAGGTTTGTAGTATACGCTTGTTACGACAGGAAGAAATAAAGCAGCAGAAGAGACGAGAAAAACAATTTGCATGTAACTCTCGACTCTGACCGATGCACGCGCCATCAACCTTGAAGCAAATGAGCTTCCCAACATGGAAGATAACATGAAAATGGAGAAAATGAAACCGTGTGGAATATCTTCACCATTTGGGCTCAGAGCAGGAGTCCACAAGAACACAAAAGTGTACATGGAACCTTCAAATAGTGACTGAATTGCACCCAATAATGCTATCTTTTCATCTGAAATCATACACAAGATTTAATGTTAGATAGTAGGCGGGTTGGGTAATGGGCCAAAACCGGTACCTTTTAGCATGGGTCAAAAGGGGTTGGATTGGGTTGGGTCTACCCATACACTTTCGTGCTCTTTATATTATTTATAGATAATTAACGTTTCAATATTTTAACAATAAAAATCAGGATATTTTATACAAAAAAGAGATGTACAAAATAATGTGATACATCTCGGATGATTTTATTCTCATTTGAACCATTTTATTTTAAACTAATTTAGCAAATACCGGTTATATGTCAAACATAGCCCAAAACAGACTCGTTTAAAATGGGACAAGATAGCCGCCTCTAACGGTATTAAATAATTTAATGGAAAGAGAGAGAGTTGACCAGATGCAATTGCAACAGCAGCTCCCCTGAATTGAGTCAACAAGTCCTTGCTTTCTGTTGGGTCACCATAGTTTTCAGTCCAAGATGATATAATGATGGCCATCCCGATGGCAAGAAAACATGAGGCTGCATCAAAAGGAGCAACGGGTCCCAATGCTAATGTGCCGACTAGTAGATTCCCTAATAAACCAGCCAAAATGGCAACAAGCCCATTTCCAAGAAATACTGCCTTTGAGAATGTCAATGATAGCCATTGTTCCTCAAAACCCCTCTGCAAGAAAAATTTAGCTTAGAAACTTGACAAGGACATAACATTATGGAGATGATATACTGTGATGACATTTTGAAAGTAATTATTGTGACTTGAAGAATCAGATTATGAGTTGATAAACAGCCATGGGTGGGTGGATCTTTTACATCTGATCTTAATCATACTCTTTCGTACCCACTACCCAAAGTCCGAAACACTAAATATATCTGGTTATACACATCCAAACACCCCCTATAACTCTACATGATGGTTTACAGGATCATGCAACAGAGTGTACATATGAACCTTAATTATCCTTCTTTTTAGTTATGTTATCGTACAGCCTATGACAAATAAATTATGTTGTAGTCATTTTGCAGAGTCAAAAAGTAGAATATAGTTATTCTAGTACACCCCGTAAGAAATTTGTCATTTAGTTAACAACCATACAAAAAAATCAGAATTTTCCAGTACTTTACACACACAAATAGATCTCACCTTGTTGTGCTCAGCAACCAGCCACGACTCAAATGATGAAAAGAGGAGAGAAGTGGCAATCCCTCCCAAAATACGTCCAATCATTAGAATTCTGTACTCAGGTGAATGCTTGGTGATGCAGCTCAGAATGTAAGTAACACAGTACGTTATTGAAGCCCTTTTCCGACCACTGAATTTTATGCAAAAAAAACTCTTGGTTACAAGTCATTTTGATAGTAATGTAAACATACGAATTCAAAAGAAAACGGAAAACTTACTGTTTATCAGCTAATGACCCAACAATAGTTCCAAAAAGCATGGAAGATCCAAAACCAGCAATAAAGAGCTGTCCAATATCTCCTTTACCGAAACCGTAAGTAGTATAAAGGTAGTAGACATATGGCCCCTGCAACCAATCACCAGCTACAACCACATGAAATCAATTGCAAAGTCAAATGACGTTCTAATGGAAATAAAACAAGATCAATAAGCTAGTGTTTGCATTTGTACTTTAAAAACGATATACAATTACCACGATTTCAAGTAAACAGACAATAAGTATCTTGTGTTTGGTTATAGTAGAAGTGATGCTTAAAAGTACTTGCACAAAAGTGAGTCTGATTAACAGATTACTAAGGGTCAGTGTCCATATAACTCGATATATTATCAATATTTTCCGAACACTCAAACAACTGAGTATCTCATTATCCAAGCTCCAAACAACAAAAAGACATCCAAACACCATCTCCTACAACTTGTTTTGTTGCAACTGTTTATCTAAATCTGATTGCGATTATTCCCTATGAGATCTTAATCACTTTCAAAACGCAATGCCAAACATCCTCTGGACAAAACCTTAAGCATTTCATGGAACTCTATCCTAAACCCTATTGTATAACATAAACCTTGAAAGAAAGAAAAATATATAGAATTAGTACTAGGGTCTCAGTCTCATAAATAATTGACTAGTAATTTACGCATGATATATAAGCAACCTAATGTAGAGTCACTCTACCCCCTAAATTGTAAATTGTGACATATACCCACTGTGGATCCGGATCATGGATCTGGATCCAGATCAAGAAAAATCTTTCTAATAAAATGTGATCTATATCAAATTAGCCACTGAACCCTAACAAAGTCATTACTTATCAAGTTTCACAATAATTCAATTTTTAACATTTGATCAAATTCCCATATGGTTAATTCAATCAACAATAATTAGTAACAAATGTGCATAAGATCTTAACAAAATGTAATCTTTATACATCAAGATCCATCAAGATTCAATTTTTAGCAACATTTAGCACAAATCCTTACAAACCCATGTCAAATATCCAAATCAACAAAAATTACTAAAAAATGTACAAAAATTGTAATCTTTATATTGATCAAGATTTACAAAAAAAATAATTTTTATTAACATTTAACACAAATCCTTTAAAACCCATATCCAATATCCAAAAGGGTGTCCAATCAACTAAAAATTACTAAAAAAAATGCAGATAAATTTTAATCTTTAACTGATCAAGATTTACAAAAATTCAATTTTTATTAACATTCAACACAAATCCTTTAAAACCCATATCAAATATCCAAAAGGGTATCCAAATCAACCAAAAAAAAAAAGGTAAAAAAATGTAGATAAAAAAATGTACCCATCATGAGTGAATAAACAAGAAGGTAATTGTTCTTGAATGAATTGAAAGCAGAAGAAGTGTTGATTCGATCTTTGTTGTTTTTACTAAGTTCCAATGTTGCTACAATTACACCAAGAGCTCCAAATACTAGCAAGTAAAAAAGCTCCATGGTTTTTGGTTCTTGGTTTCAGTGTGTGTGTGAAAGAATGTGAGAAGCAGAGAGTAAAGATTTAGGAGTGGTGAGAGTGGTCACTTCTGGCTCATATATTTTCTTTTGGGGAAAGGAAAAAATAATTACCTTAAAATATCTTTTAGGGAAATGTTAAAGTAAATATAAAATGGATCAAGATATGCAGCGTAATGGAGAGAGGTTATATGAGTTTAGATTTTGTCTTTGTATTTTTTTTTTTTTTTTTTTTTTTTTTTTTAAAGTAGCGGTGAGCTGAGAAGTAATATTGAGTTGTGAGCAGTGGTAACTGATCGGTTCCGAACGGTCAACTAAGTTCACCAGGTAATGGTCAACCAAGTCAAACGTCAAAAACCAACTAACCGAGGAGTTTAGGAATCCCCGGGTCGTTATGTCCCGACGAGGCGTGCAATTGTATTTGTAAACGTTTTAAAGGATCGGGTAATTAATCAGAAAGGTCAGGAATTTGATTATTATGGTAACACTACGAGAAAATGATGGGAAATGACTTAGAAATACTTAACTAACAATTACTGGTGATCAGATGACTTAAAAACGCAATTGAACCTAAAAACGCGCGTTTCAGTTACAAATAAACGCGAACGCGCAAATAAAAAAGTGAAACGGGAGTAAACAAAGTCCTACGAACGTGAAAATGACATTTTTACAATTCTAATGACTTAAGAAAATTTTTAGAAAAAGAAAAATAATTTTTACACAATTTAATTAATTACTAATTATTAATTACTTTTTAATTAACTAAAATATCCTAAATTACAAATAATTATGAAAATTAACTAGAAAAATGAAAATTAAATTTAGAAAAATCTAAAATTATATAAAACTAATTTTGAAACAGAAAAACTATTTTTCCTACTTTTTAATTAATTACTAATAATTAAAAACTAATTATTTAATTGATTTAAATTAAACTAAATTATAAAAAATACTAAATGATTAAGGAAAAATCTGAAAAAATTCCTAAAAATCTATTATGTTAACAGAAGCCTGAGAAAAATTTAACAATAGCTTTTGCTTATAAATAAGCAGAAAATAAGCCAAAGTCGCTTAAATAGAAGCTATCACTTCTAATTTTTTTGTCTTTTTCTATTTTTTATTTTTCACAACTGATTTATAACTAAAAAGAAGCAACTTTTGTAAAGGAACTTTGATTGGAATTTAAAAATAAGCCCTATGAACCTTAATAAGCAAAACAGCCAAGCTTATTAAGAGGTTTTGAAATCTAAAAAGCTATTAAGCAAGCTACAAACTGAGAGGTATACACAAATTAAGTTACTTAACACTTAAATGTACAGGTGATAAGCTGAACAATGCAAGAAAATTGGTTAAATTAGTCACAATAAGCTAAAAAGCTACTCCACTTTTCACAGAACCAAACAGGCCCTTAGGGGCAAGTGCAGCCCATTGTGGGGCCCACAGGGTTGATCACAGGTCCAAGGAGAGGGTTTATCCAATAAGCCACCCTGGGTGGCTTCTCAGAAAGCTAAGGCTTAAGCCTTGAAGCTCAAAGATGAGCTGGTGAAGGGCTTGTGAAACTGGGTCAGTGAGCTGAGCTTGAAATGAGATTCTGAGATAAGCAGTTCAATGAATAAGCACTTTGAGTCCAAAACTAAACTAACCACAATCACTCATAGCAGCAAATGAACCTATTAACACTACACACAACACTACATAAACTAAAACCAAAGGGAAATAAAAAACAAGTAAGCTCAGTTCAGCTGAAACAGTGGTTGTGGAGGTGATTATATAGTACAAAATAAGCTGGGAAATAAGCTAATAAGGGAAAACTAAAATTGCATACAACAATACAGGCTTACTGGCTATCTAAAACAACTGAAATCAATCAAAATCATCAAGTGAGAAATAAGATGTGGTGGATTAAAGAAATGGGTCAGAACTGAAATGGTGTGGGTGCAGGGCACCTTTTTGCTCAACAGTCTAACTTTGGACTCAATTTTAAGTGATCAAATGATCTTCAAAATGCAAATTTCTTTTTGACTTAGGCAAACAAGCTACCATAGTTTACAAAACCACAAAAACTTTGGAATTTCAACAAGTAATGACCCCTGGAAGCTGATTGGAAGTCTGACCTAAATCTTGGTATGCAGATTTGACTTTTGCAATTTTTTTAGCACAAGTTTGACTTTAATGAACTTCCAAGAATCCTAAGTCACTAATTGAGTTGTTACAAGGTAAAATGAAGTTGATTTACATAATCTAAACAACTAATGACTAAATTCTAAGGTCATGATTCCAAAAAAAAAACTAACAGTTAAAAGATTTGTGGGTTATAAACCTAATTTTGACTTTTGCTTCCAAAAATGACTAACCAAAGCCTGTATTTGACTCACTATTACTCTAATAACATTCTGCAATCACTTCCTTATACTTAACAACACAACTACCATCAAACAAAACTTGATCCAAACACCCTCTTAAATACAGTGATGAGGGCTGCTTTAAACATGTCAAGCCATTAAGCTAAGAAACTACTTAAACTAACATACACTAATACTAAACAAGCATAATTAATCATTATTAAACACTGAGCAACAACAATATCTTGATAAAGGATTATGCAAAGAAAAATTGTGAAAATTCTTACTATGAGGTCCAAAGCCTGAAACCAACAAGAACCAGAACTCAACCTACCATCCTACTGTTCCCATGAACTCTATACCTTATTCATTCCCATGCTTTTCTTTTCTGCATCAGCAATCCAGCACCTCCATTTTCTCTTCTGTTTTTCTCTTTTTTTTTTTTTCTTTTCTTATTATACTTTCTGTTTTTGTTTTGTTTTCTTGTTAACTACTGAGAACAGATATGAGTTTGTGAAACCTTAAATCAATAATAACTTGGAGCAATACTTAAGAAATTTCAAAGAAAAATAAATCAACTAAAAGTGAACTTAAAAATTAATGAAATTTGAAAATTTGCATTGATCACTAAAAAAAAGATTACAAGATACACTAGTGTTTGAAGATTACATAAAATAAAACTACTTGACTACTTTTTCTACACAGCCCCAATGGCTTACAATTGATGGTATATAAACACTGAAAATAAAATAAATGAAACATTGAACCAGGGCCTTCTTTCTTTTTCTTCTTTTCCACTTTTGTGCCCTTTGTCTGGTGTGCTTGTGTTGCTTTTGTTCCCTGGAAACATCTTCTAGTCATTGATTTGTCTACTTCTTCATCTCAGCCCTAGGGTTTGTTGGAGCTATATGGGAGGAGGGGGGTAATTATGGTGTTGAGGGTTGACTTGTTGGGATGGTGTAGGGTGGCTGGGTAGGTAGTGTTGGAGAAAGGAGGGGGGGACAAGGATGTTGGGAGGTACAGTGGTGGTGGTGGTGTCAGGTTGGTTATGGCGGCAAAGGAAAAAGGGGGGAAGGGGTTGACTAATTTTGACCCGGTTTTCTTTTTTATTAATAATATGGGATGGTGGGCTTTGGGTGGTGTTGGGCCAAAGATATTGGATGGGCTGGGGTGGGTTTGTATTTGGAGTGGATTGGTTTACAAAAATACAAAGGGTCCGTATGGTTTGTTTGGTTTTAATCACAAGGACCAATTTTGTAAATTTTGCTATTTTGAAGGACCAAAGTTGCCACCTTTTCCAAGTTAATCCAGGGACCATTCTTGTCACATTCCCAAAAGATGAGGGTTACAAAATGTATTTTCCATTTTAAAATTCCCAGGGACTGATTTCGTCAATTTCCCAAACTGCAGGGACCAAAAGTGTAAATTTTCCAAAGTTTTTACCTAAGGACAATATTTGATAAATTTTGATTTCTAAATGCCTTAGGTTGACTTTTCTTTCAAAACACATGCTCAGGGACTAGTTTTGTAACTTTTTGAAAGTCAGGGGACTAAAACTGCCAATTGTGTAAACTTTGCTCGTTTTTCATTGTTTTTGCTCATTTTGCATCTGAAACGTATAAAATACAATCCCTGGGATATTTTTAGTATTTTTATGCATTTCTGAGCGTTTTCGGAAGTTTTGGCAGTTTAAATACGACAAAAATGATGAGTGTTTGAGCACTCATCAGTAACAGTTCATCATTTACTGTTCACAGCATTTTATAAAAGCGTTAAAAAAATGAGCATTTATAAAAAATAGAAAAGTTCACCGCTCTTTTATCAAACGACTTCTAAAAACTAAAGTGTTCATTGCTCACCGCTCACTGCTCCAAAAAGCTCCACACCACTCCGTGCCAAATATTCCCTATGTGATTTCTCTTTTTTGCGTTAGGTGTGAGCCGATAAAGGATATTTACGGTGTATATTGTTATGGTACTATAATTTGTAAATGTTGATAACCAGTAATGTTGATAGGTTTACAAAACTTGCCCCAAAGAAGATTGTTTACGACTTCTTTTCATGTAAGAATTACGGGATGATATTCCAGAGTGAATATATAGATTTTGGTCATTGAAGACCAGATATGAACTTAAAGCCGAGAGATTAACTAGGTTGATTATACATGAAAATGTGTTACGGCTAGTTATAATAGGGCAGAGCTCTTGTTTAGCGAGAGTTGTATTCGGATTTTGCTTGAGCGGCCTTCTCTGAGTTATGGCAAAGGTATTTCGGTAATTTCTTCCTTGCCCCTGTCATGCTTCCTCCCTAAACTCCCTCCCTTTCCCTCTTCCCCACACAGATTCAATGGATCTTTTTTATGAATCGGTCGTGACCAAGACGCCCGAGTTGTGGATAGAGTTTTGTATGTGATGTTGGTTTTATGAGATATATTTGTGTATAAGTGTGGTATGTTTGGATGGGTAAAGTTGGTAGTTTTATTACACTTGTTTGGTGGTGATGTTGGTGGTGGAGTCAAAAGTTGACGTGGTACTAGTCTAAGTAGCAATTAAACTGAGTGTTTAGAACATTTAAGCAAACTTGATTAATCATAATCAACTTTGATCATGCCTACATTAGTACGAGTCAATGATGTTTTGAACATGCAAGTTAAGATCTATTTTCTAAAACCCTGTTTTGCAATTACATAATCTGTTTTTGATGTGCAATCTTACATATCTTTCAAAGATGTCAATCTTTTCAGACATGTTCTCGATTAGTATAGCACACTAGCATTTTCCAAAATGGTTTCTTCAGTGTCCGGTTTTAAATGTTTGGGTTGTTTTCTTTTAAAGAAAGCGTCGCACCCTCCTTTTGAAAAAAAGGAAGGGTCTGAACTCGGAAGAAGCATGTTAAACCTTGTATATTGATGAAATTTATTTGTCAATCCCACATCATCACAACAAAAATCAAGATATGAAACATAATGAATTTCTTCAAACAAGCGGAATAAAGAGAAATCGCTTAGAAATGTACTAAACTATAAGCTAATTTAAATTTAGATGTCAACTCTTTATATATATATTAAGGTACTAAAGTTATATTTTTGTACAATTTAAGATTTTTTGAGTTTTTTTTTTTTTTCTTTTTTTTTCTCGAAATATGTTACTTGTCTTTTTTAACTCAAGTAGTTAATTAGTGTGATGTATCATTACAACTAGATATTTAAAGGTGATTTCGATTAAATTTTTTACCGATAAGTTTTTGAACAAAGATACAAAAAATAATAATAATAATTTTGATGCCTTATATTAAGAAAAAAGGAGTTTATAATAATTAAATTGGTTAAAGTTTGATATTTTCTATGCGATTTGCTGAAAGAAATATCACATTTTCTTATAGGACAAAATGAACACCAAACTCATGTCATGAAAACATACGAGCTAATAGCATCCACTATGGTGTTTCAAGAATAGGTCTAAAATGTTTTGAAGAGGTCCAAGAATTTGTGTATCATAGTGAGAAACTATTTCATGTTTATGTGGCATGAATAGGTCAAGGATTTTAAAGAGGTCTAAAATTTATGTATTTTGAGAGTGTTGAGAGTGTTTTATGATATGAAAAGGTTTATGAATAGGTTTATACATAGTGAAAATAGGTTTATGATTTGAAAAGGTTTATAAATTAATGGAGTTTTAAATGTATAAATTTTTTTATAGGTTCATCATAGTAGATGCCCTAATCAGCTTGGTAAGACTAAATGAGAACATTAATGGAGTAATAATATCAATAAATCCTACAAATAACTCCAACTTTAATATTTGATATTAAAATGGGTAAAAGCCATATATCAGCAACGTACTTTTACAAATTTTCAAATCTAGGTAACAAACTTATTTTATTACTAATATAGTAATTGAAACCGGCTAATTTGCGACGATATAGTAAATATGACCTGCTGATTTAGTGAACTGACTAAAATACCCTTGTGTTCTTCACATAAATTTACATCGTTAGTCCTTATACTAACAACCGTTAGTCCTTTAACGGAAATTCGAAATTAGAAAGTTTTTTTTTTCGTTTTCATCCGTTTTTCTTCCGCTTTCGTCCGTTTTTATTACGTTTTAGTCCGTATTTCTTCGGTTTCCGTCTGTTTTTCTTCCATTTTCGTCCGTTTTTTTTCCGTTTTCGTTCGTTTTTCTTTCGTTTTCGTCCGTTTTTCTTCCATTTTTGTCCGTTTTTCTTACGTTTTCATCCGTTTTTTTACTTATTCATCCGTTTTTACACGTTTTCTTCCATTTTTGCACGTTTTCATCCGTTTTTTCATGTTTTTATCTGTTTTTGCACGTTTTCGTTCATATTTAAACGTTTTCATCTGTTTTTTTCACGTATTGCATTTTCAGGTTAAAATCTCACGAGTCTTGATGTAAAACATCATTCTAGACAACTTTCGTGTTTTACACTTTTGATGTTTTGGACCAGAAAATGGTCAAAATCGTGATTTAAAATCGATACAGAAACATTTGTATAAAATCGGACAAAAGCGGATAAAAGCGGACGAAAACGTAATAAAAAAGGAAGAAAAACGTAAGAAAAAATGGATAAAAACGGACAAAAATGTGTAAGTGCGGACGAAAACGTGTAAAATCGGTCGAAAATGGATAAAAGTGGACGAAAACGTAAGAAAAACGAACGAAAACTTAAGAAAAACGGACGAAAACGGAAGAAAAACGGACTAAAACGTAATAAAAACGGACGAAAGCGGAAGAAAAATAGAAGAAAACGAGAATTTCCGTTAAAGGACTAACGGTCGTTAGTATAAAGGATTAACGATGAAAAAATAAGCCACTAACGGTCGTTAAAAAAATGGCGTGTCAGTCATTTTTCATATTCAGCAGGTAGCCGGTAACAATATTTACTATATCGTCGCAAATTAGTCGGTTTCAATGACTAGATTAGTAATAAAAAAAGTTTGTTACCTAGATTTGAAAATTTGAGAAAGTACGTTGCTAACATATGGATTTTACCGTATTAAAATTATACTAGTACTTAATTAAAAGTTAAATCTATTCAACTAATAAAAAAATATTTTATTTTAGATAAGATTTTTTTATTATTTGTTCCAAAACCTACAAAGTCAAACTAAATCTGGATCCAGGATATTACCCTTCAAAAAGATCTTGTTGCAAACTTGCAATTAATGTTTTCTTGCAAATATTTAATGCGAATGTAGTACACAACTTTTGGGCACGATTCATATTTAAGAAAGTTATTATAGCTAACCTTTTACTTTTGAAGTAAAAATTAAAATTTTTTAACAGGAAAAAAATAAAATAAAAATTGAACTACTCCCTATGATTTTATATTTTATTTTTTAAGAATACTCCGTGTGATTTAAAGTGGGGACAAGTTATATACATACCTTTCTTAAAATGATTCCAATATCTTTCTATTTTTTTTTAAATTTTTTCTGACCTTTTTTTTTTTAATTTTATTTTTATTATAAAATCACGGAACTGAAATTACGAAATAAAAAATATAAAATTTGATAAGACAAAAGTTATTATCCGGGTTCGAGTCTCGCAAGTGATAAAAAAAATCCGGAAATGAGTTCCTTCTGGAGCTTAGGGAGGGGTTTTACCCGGGTTCGAGTCTCGCAAGTAACAAAGAAAATCCGGATTTTCCTTTTAGGAGTGAAGCCGCGAGTTCTAAGGGTTTTTCTTCGCGGGTCTCTCCTAGTGATTTTGGTCCCGAAGGTTGCCCGTTTGAATGATTTAACTCGATGGACGGATTTCAAGTGTGTACCAATGACATCACATTTTAAAGTCATTTCTACTCGTTGTGTTAGTCCACTTTCTTTCTGTTGTTATTTTAAGTAGAAAAACTTTTTTTTTTTTTTTAATTTAATTTGATCAAAGTCGGCCATATTTTCAGCTTGCAAATTACAAAAAGTTTTAAAACAACCAAATCTACACGGTTTCTACTATTTAATTAGCATCACAACCTTCAATTCCAAGAATTGTTACAAAATCACCGATCACTATGATCAAACCTATAGTCTATTAGTCCATTAATATAATATTGGTTCATGCTAATCCACTAGTAATAGTCATTTTCCTCACTTTTCATATCATTATCACACCACCACTTCTCTTACATTTTAGTCACAATGGTCATTTCTCTTCTCAGTATCATTGAAAATACTCAAATTTATAAAAATATCTCACACGCACTCACAAATCAAATAAATAATAATAATAATAACACTATATTGGGTCACATTTTCAACAAAACCTGAAGGAGACTTGCCTTTCCCCCATTTTTCGCTAAGTGACGCGACCCAAACAATAAGGGTAGCGAGTGATGGCCTTGGCGAAGGGTGATCGGTCACCCCATTGTGACCAGCCTAAGACTAGTTTTTATGATCATTGTTATCACCACCACCATGTTAGCGTCACATCATCATTCATCCCACAAACACTATCACCACCTTTTGGCATCTCCTGCTATGGTTCTTGATATGATTAAGAGTTTCCCTCGTGGTACTTCTTGTGGAAGGGATGGTTTGCGTGCTCAACACCTTTTGGATTGTTTAAACGGTGCTGTTGTTGCCATATCTGATGAGTTAGTCGCTTCTATCACCCAGGTGGTGAACCTTTTTCTTGCGGGTAAATGCCCAAGGGAGTTGGGAGAGTATGTTGTTAGAGCTCCTCTCACACCCTTGGTTAAACCAGGAGGGGGGATCCGTCCTATCGCTGTTGGGACTGTTTGGAGGCGTTTAGTCTCCAAGGTTTGTGCTTCTATGATTGGCCATTCTTTGGATTGTTATTTTAACTGGTTGTAATTTGGTGTGGGTGTTTCGGGAGGTGGGGAGGCAATCTTTCATGCTGTTAATCGTTTGATTGAAGACCGTGGGGGTGATGTGGGTTTATCTATGTTGTTGGTGGACTTTAAAAACGCTTTCAATATGGTGGATCGTGCGGTTATGTTACGAGAAGTTCGCCTTCGTGTTCCGGCTATTTCACGTTGGGTGGAATTCTGTTACTCCAGTCCTGCTAGACTATATTATGGTGAGCATACTTCATGGTCGCACCAAGGGGTGCAACAGGGTGATCTGCTTGGGCCTCTTCTTTTTGCTTTAGTGTTACATCCATTGGCATGTAAGATTCGAGACTCCTTCACTCTTTCTCTTCAGGCTTGGTATCTTGATGATGGTACTATTATTGGGGATACTTTGGTTGTGGGGAAGGTTTTGGAGTTGATTATGCTGGATGGACCTAGTTGTGGTTTACACCTCAATGTTGATAAAACTGAGGTCTTTTTGCCGAAGGAAGACCCAAGGAGCAGGTATGTTGGTGTTTTCCCCCTAATATTTCTCGACCTTCGCATGGTGTTAAATTATTAGGGGGCCCCGCCAGTGTGGATTTTGAGTTTAGTAGTAAGCTTGTTATGAAAAGGGTTGCTAAAACTATTGAGCTTATGGATGCTGTTGCTAAGCTTAATGATCCCCAGTGTGAGTTGTTGCTACTGCGTGCATGTGCCGGTATTTCCAAGTTGTATTTTTCTATGCGTACATGTCCTCCTCGGGTCTTTGAGAGTGCTCAGGTTTCTTTTGATGCAGCACTTCGCTCTTCTTTGGAACGTATTGTCACTGCTTCTGGACCTTGGTTTAGTGATTGGCAATGGAGACTCGCCACCCTACCTTTTGCTCTCGGGGGACTTGGTGTGTATTCTGCAGGTGATGTCTTGAACTACGCCTTCCTTGCTTCTAGACTTCAATCTGCCAGCTTACAGACTAAGCTTCTCCGTAGTTCTGGTATTGTGTCTACTGGTCCCTCTTTTGATGATGCATTGTGTACTTTTAATGTGAATATGGATATTGACCTTATGAGTAACCCTAGTGAGATTGCTGCCCCTAAACTTATGAAGAAATTGGCAGATATACATTTCGCACGTGTTGCCCAAACGGTTGAATCCACTTTCCATTTATCCTCTAGGCAGATGGCTTTATGGAACTCATTGAAAGAGGACTATACGTCAGATTGGCTTAGGGTGGCACCGATATCCGGATTGGGACAGACTATGAATGCCAGGACTTACCGATGTGTTTTGTGTTATCGGTTGGGTATTCCTCTTTTTACTATCCAGATGCCATGTTCAGCTTGTTCTAAGGTTTTTCCTGAAGATATTTTTGGAGATCATGCTGTATCGTGCGCAGGCTTAGTTGGTATTAAACATCGGTACAATGTTGTGCGTGATGTTCTTGTTGATATATGTTCTCGGTCTGGAGTTTCAGTTCGTAAGGAGGTGGATATTGGGCTTCGTGGAGAGAGGGACAAAACCTTACATCCGGTCGATATGTTACTTTATTCTTGGGATGGTGGCCTTGATGTTTGTGTTGATCTTACAGGATCATCACCTTTGACGCGTTCGTGTATGGTTGATTTTATGCCCGGTCGGGCGGTTATTGAGGCCGCACAACGTAAACGTGTCAAGTACGCAGCTAAATGCGCTGATATCGGATATGGGTTCCTCCCCTTTTCATTCTCTTCTTTTGGAGAACTTGAAAAGGATGCAGTGACCTTATTAAAGCGCATTAGACGATTCTCTATGACCCAAGACATTGGAGCACGTGCTGCTCCACATATTTTTAGTAGGATTGGTTTTGCTGTAGCTAGAGGTGTGTGGGCTCAGTTAGTATCTCGGCTCCCCACTAATTTCTTGTAAAATCCTATTTGTTATTCAATAAAATAATAATAATAATAATACTAATAATAATAATAATAATAATAATAATAATAATAATAATAATAATAATAATAATAATAATAATAATAATAATACTCATTTTATACAAACATACCACATAATATACCTCACACGTACTCAAAAAAAAATAACAATAAAAGAATAAATAAATAAAGATGGTCATTCTTTTATGAAAAATCACTTGTGATGATGGTGTGAAGTTGATAAAAACCAACCTAAGACTACTCTTATCTAGAGATGGCAAAAAATTCCGAACCCGACGAAGAATCTGATACCCGAACCCGATTTGATCGGGTATGGGGATGGGGGCGGAGAATCCACGATACTGAGAAGCGGGTATGGAGGCGGGTATGGTAATACCTTCGGATCCCCGAACCCGGGCCCGTACCCGTACCCGTACCCGTATCCGTACCCGAATATAATTTCTGTACAAAATCATTTATATATGTATATAATATTTTTTTCAATCAATATTTAATATCCTCTGAAAATAGCCTTCCTGGATTTTAGAAACAAGGCTGTAACCGAGTGATTTCTCATACTTTAAGTTTTTGTTTCCGGTTGTAATCATACTTTGGTTTCGTAGTTATGATAAGTCGTACTTTTTGTTATGTTTTATGCCGAATGTTTGAATTTACTCTAATGAAATGAATTTTGTTCAATTAGATGGTTGCACAATTGGAAAAAATTAAATATGTCAACTTTGTATTGGGAAAAATCCCCGATTCCCCATTGGGGACGGGGATGGGGAGTTAAATGTGACCCCCGACAGGGATGGGGATGAGGATAGCTATTGAACTTCAGGGATGGGGATGGTATCAACCATTCCCCACATACCCGGCACCGTTGCCATCTCTACTCTTATCAAGGGCGTGAGTGCTCCCGTGAGTGTGCAAGGTCACGCCACCCCGATGTGGGTAAAGCAGGTTACACACGAGAGGGCAAAAAATAGGTCGCAATGGTGAGTGCTTTGCTTTTCGGTTTGTGTGAAAAAAATATGAATCCCCCCCTACTATAACGGATACTTGTGTAAAAAAAAAAAAAAAAAAAAAAAAAAACAAACAAACAAACTTTTACCGTTATCATTTTATTTACCTATAAATACCCTTTAAACTTTAACATTTTTAGACACAACTTCACATTATACTCTTTATTCATCATTCCTTACACAACTTCAAACTTAATCTTACACAACTCAAACAAAACTTATCACGGATATGAATTCTGAAGCAATAATGCTCCCAGACGTTGAAGATTTATACGCAGAAGAAGAAGAAGAAGTTATTCGTCGTGACACAAATTTTTTTAATAGAGCATTGTCTTTTTTAGTTTGTATACCACAACCAAAACAACATAAATCGAGATCATTTAGGTGCTCATGATCGTTTAGTCCAAGCCTATTTTAGTGCGAATCCGATGTTTCCTAATGAAACTTTCGTGGAGAGGTTCCGAATGAGTCGAACGCTATGCACATGTATAGTTGAAGAACTAACTCTTCATTGTGCATACTTTCGTGAGAAGATTGACTATACCGGAAGACCAAGCATTTCCCCATTGTTGAACTGCACCTGCGCAATTCGTCAATTGGCATATGGCACCGTTTATAACGCCCTTGATGAATATTTGCAGATGGGCGAAGCAACTTCTTATCTATCTCTTGAAAATTTGTATAGGTCTATTATGGAAATTTTTGAAGCAGTGTATCTGCGAAGACCGACTGCCACTGGTGTTGAAAAGCTATGCATACATCACAAACAAAAGCACGAGTTCCCGAGAATGTTAGAAAGCCTTGATTGTACATATTGGTTGTAGTTTGGTTGTCTGAACGCATATAAAGCGCAATATTTTAGATGTGATCACGGTGCGAATTCATTCATTTTGCTGGAAGCTATTGCGTCACAAGACTTATAGATATAACATGCTTTCTTTGATGTTTCTGGGTCGAACAATGACATCAAATATTCTCATCAATCCCCTTTTTTTTAACGATCTGAAAGAAGGAAAAGCACCAGAGATTCCGTTTGTGGCTAACAACTAACTTAACCATGGGGATATTATCTTGTTGACGGGATATATCCGGAATGAGCGACATTTGCTAAGACAATTTCAAATGTGGCCGACGACGACCACAAGCGAATATGCATAAGCGAATGCAAGAAGCGGCAAAGAAAGATGTTAAATGGGCATTTGATGTTCTAAAAAAATGGGCTATAAGAAAAATGGTTTGAATGATGAGGGTGGTGTGATTAATAAGTAGCGTAAGTTAATTAATAAGCAATTCTTATACGGTGCCTCACAACGCAACATAGCTAATAGGAAAGGATTGAGATTCTTTAAACATGAGGGGTAATGTTTGAGATTTTTTTTTAGTGAAAAATAAAAGTGGGTTCATTTTACGTGGAATCTTTAATTTTTTAAAAAAATAAATTTTCACTAACAAAAACTTCAACATGACCACTAAGGGGGTGGCAATGTTGCCTAACAATACCTCAAACTAAATTATAATTAGCCAATAGATTGAATACAACACATTTCATGCCTAACCATGCCTAAGTACATATTTTTAGTGGCAATGTGATGTCTAACTATGCATTGAGTTTTTTTTTGTTTTTTTATTTTTTAAATTAATAATTATATTTAATACTCCAACCGAGAGTCAACTTTCAAGTGCAAATTTAGAGTAGTTAAAGTCCATTGAAGTCCAATAACACCCAAAGCCCAACAGGTTACACTAGAATCTAGATATCACTTATAAAATCCTATTAGAAAATGTTACCCTATATCTAAATCACGCAGTCAAGAGCGCTTGGTATCGTCTTCATCCTCTGTACCCTTCTTCCCCACTCAAACCTGCAAAAGAAAAAAACATGCCACACAACAACCATCAAACGGTAACAATAATTAATGTGGAACGGTCAAAAAATTGAATGCTCAACATTATACCGAATCGGTAAAGAATCCCGCAGGCCTTGCCGAATCCATCATGCCGAGAGGCTGGCAATGGGGATACCGAGTGATGTCGCTGATCCCGCTGCCTTTGCCGAATACGTTGCCAGTGCTCTAATGTTTGAAAAGAACATGAAAGGATCCCAATAGGAAATCATTTGCACATATTAGTTTTTTATTTGCTCACATAAATGTCCAACTTGTTAAGATGTGTACACATCAATAGACAAATAAACTCCCATTACCATAGTTAATAGCTTAGTAAACATAATCATAATTAAAAGAATATATATATTACTTAAATATCACAAGTTCACAACTTTTAACATTATTACAAAAAATAAAGAGTTGAGTCCCACTTTGTCTCCACCTTTAATCATAAGATGCCAATTACGATTACTTAATGGTGTCACGAAAATAGGTTGGTGAGAAAGATACCATTACTTTGACTAGTAGTTATAATGCCCGCGCACGCGTGGATTTTTTTTTAAATTTTTTGAATCATAGATTTTTATTTATTAAAAAACAAATAATTTAATCTTTGTTTTATTTGATTTGTGATGTTTAATTATAGTTTTTTATTATTAAAGATAATTATTTAAAAATTTTAATCCTATTATTAATTGTATCTTATCTATATTTTTTGTATTTATCTTATACTTGTGTTATGGATAAATATAAAATATTAATTTTTTTTTAAAATACAATTATTACTAAATAAAGTTTGAATTGAAAAATTCCAATAAAAGTTTTGTTTTATTATATAACAGATACATTATAATTTGCTGCCCTTATTCTACAAGAATATGGATGAGATCATAATATACAAGAATCTTACAATTAGCCACATTATATATTTTAACATCTACAAGTAGTCCTTTCCACACACCCAAATGAAAATTCACCTATGGAACGACTGGAGGCACTGAACCAAACTAATCATTCTGGAATATCAATTTCACAGTAATAATTTGTCTGCAATTACTTGTTTTATCTCCCGAAGGCATGTCGCCCTCGCTCATCATTTTGAATATGTGATCTATCATAGTAGTGCTAATTAAGCTCGGTAAATGAGGTATGAAGTATGTCATGTCACTTGATCATAAAGTGAGCTTAGCATTAAACACAGGCTTCCCAGCCTTCCACATGACTCTATATGATCTGTCACATTCTTAAGAAGCCCGGTGTCTTTAAAGAAGTTACGGCCATTTTAGTTAGGTCTCTATCTTTAAGAGTTATGGAAACCTTTAAAAAAGTTATGAACACCTTGATCAAGGCACGAGTTTCGTTAAAACTTGGCTCGTTTCGAGCTTTTACCGATCTCAAACTTTTTATGAGCAGCTTGGCTCGTTACCCCAGCTGTAATCTAGTAATTAAAAGATAGTAGTATGAAGTATGAACCTTTAGTCAAAGTTTCAAATTAATTTGATCATGAAATTTTCTTTAGAGCGATCGGTAAGATCACGCAAACCATGCGTTAAATGTTAACGCACCACAAAAATTAGCCATGTTAACTTACCAAGTATGAAAGTCAAATGCAAGTTAACTTGGTGCGTTAACGCCTTAACTTGCGTTAAAGTGACTTGTTTGCTAAAAAAAATATATATATAATAAAAAAAAAAATAATCCCACCCCCTCTAACGGGGTTGAAATTAAAAATACTAATTGAGGTGGAGGTAAGTTAAAGTGAGTTAAATGTAAGTTATGTTACCAGGGTTGAAAGTCAAGAGTTAAAGTTAAAAAGTAAAAGCTCATGTGACGCTGACGTGGCAGTGCGTTAAGTTTTAACCCGGGGTGACCTTACCGTGTGCTCTTAGAGTGGTGACTTTGAAAGTACTACAAATTTAAGATTTTACCATTTACATTATAAAAATAGTCAAGTATCTAAAATAAGTTTGCTAGATATATTTTTCAAAATATTTAAGTCCCATACAATATTTACAATAATCTACAAGACTACTACTGTAATAACAAACTTCAGACACAACAAGCAAGAGATTATCCTGATGAAACCATATATTGCAATTTTAACACGACATGGGAGAAAAATATAAGGGGTTTTCTTTAAGTGCATAAATCACAAACTTGTGTTACAATCATAAGCTGTCACAAGAAGATGCCTAGATGACTACTCAAAAAAAGGGCCAACACGAAAATTAGATATTAGATTTTGTAAACAGGAGTGATGCCTAAAAGATGGAAGCATTTTCGCATTACTACTGCAGTTGCTTCACATAACAATAATCTGCTTGTCTCCTCCGGAGACCCAACAACCTGCACAAAAAAATTAAAAAGTGAAATAAGTTTTAACCGAGTATTTAGATTTTATCAACCAAAATTTTTAAAAAGTATAATCTAGCCATTTTATATTTTTATACATTAGTAGAAAAGAGCAATGGCTCATGTCCATTCGGGTCATTTTGTAACTAAAAATTGCATAATGATTTTTTATACACAAATATATGATTTATAAAAATAAGATATTTGCATAATTTTTAACTTTAGATATTTATAAAAATAAGATATTTGTTACAATTAGGGGTTTCAAAATGACACGATCACGACACACAACCATCTTTACTAAACAAAAGTATAATTGTCTCAACAGAACCAATTTTAGAACTATAAGGGCTTTAAAAATTCAAGATTGTACAGAAATAACATATGCATGATATATTAATTTTACCTGACACACCGAGTAAAAACTGGTAAACTTCTCAGATAATTCGTACAAGTATTCGCACAAGACATTTGGTAAGAGATTTGTGCATGCCTCTTCAACAACCTAAAAAACAAGAGTTTGACAAAATAAACTCATAAGATTAAAGCATTGAAGAAATAACTAAAAACTAAAAAGTGAATGTGTTTAAAGCCACCCAAAGTGTATTCTCAAGATAACAGATTAACATCTTATTAAGATCAATGCATCTCTGTCATTGCTCTGAATAAATATGTTTAACATGATAAAAGAAAATGATCCAACTTTCTTCAGGAATGCGATTAAGAACATTAGATGTGTTTATATAAATTCAGTAGACTTCTGCCAGTTTTCTATTTAATTGCAGTTTTTATCTGAACCCGTTTGACCCATCAGAGATAACATAACCAAAATTGATTCTTCTTTGAGAAATTGTCATACCTCAGCAAACTGAAGCAAATGTAATCCTAGCTTGCGCTCTTCATCTTTTTCCAATATCAATTGTCCCTCCTGTCACAAACAATTAGATTCATTCATAAAGTTAGCATTCAATTTGATAACCCGAAATAAGAATGCAATACAAATAGGGGAGAATAAAGTGACAATAAAATCTTACCTTCTTCAATGCCTCAATGTCTTTACCAGATTTCCGAATAATTGAACAAATTCGCGCATGTGCGTAAAGAAGATATACAGCAGTATTTCCCTAGGCATCAACAAACATCAAATTCAGATTACAAAGAATATGGAGAATGAAAAAGAAATGTGAAAAATATTGATTATAGGATTGCACAATGCAACTAGTTAAGCAGATGCGAAATATAAATAGAACAACATTTGGAATACCTTATCATTAAGCATCTGATCAAAACTGAATGTGTAATTCGTCAATCTATTGTTCTTCAGATCTGCATATCTGTTAAAAGCACACGCATAAATTCAATACAAGAGCATGTTCCATTAATAAATAAATAAAATAACAAATGAAAAATTTTACAGTCGCATTCAAATATGTTTCAACTTTATGTATGAATAATTGCATAATTAGTTTTATTTGTAAATCGAAAAATAAACAAAAAGGTTTAGTTTTACTGAACTCTATAGTAATTCTTAGCTTCAAAATTGCAAAAATTTCAATTTAAGCAAGTTCAGCCAAAATTGAACTGCAAATATATATCTACTTAATTTGTAAGAAACTGCAGACCTTTCAAATTAAAGTACTATATTGACCTAAAAGTAGTGAATCTATGGAGCCATTAGTTAAATTGGTATGAACTGGTAACAAAAATAGAAATTGTTCAACCATGCCATATATTTGAGAGAAAAAACCAAATTTAAGGAGATCCATCAAAACATAAGTATAATTTGTTGTTAACAGCATGATGAATCCAATAAGTTCAATAACCATCGTAATACACATGTGAGGCATTAGCATCTTACTTGACAGCACCGTATCCAACTGCTTCAGCAGTCTGCTCAAGCTCTTCTGCAGTCCACTCAGCAGCCTTACCTGGTAAACGTTGAAATATAAACTTAAAACACATTTTATATAATAAAATAATAAATTTGGTCACTGTACTTTAAAACGTTATTATTTATAAAAGCCTAAAAATAGTTTTTCAGGGTTTGATGGGTAAATACCTCGCTCCACGAGAGCTGCTTTACAACGAGTTTTAGCTTCATCAAGCAAATCAACCAACTTAACAACTTCAGAACTACGAGTTCGGAATCTTTTTCCGTCATCACCAAGAACAAGACCAAATCCAACATGACTTGTTCTTGGGTATTGTCCCTCTTCAGCTGGGAGCCACCCTGCACGTTTAGCAGCCTAAAAAAAAAAGCATAATTAATATTTTAAATAGAAAAATATCCAATTCACCACTTGGGATATCATGTTGTGTGAAAGTGGACTTACAGTGAAGAACATGTCAAAGTGCTCTCGCTGTCCAACATCAGTGACATATATTATCCACTCAGCTTTTTCCTCATTAAGACGATACCTGCATATGCACGCAAATGGTTAAAGAAAAAAGTATCTTGAACAAAACCAGGTACAAAAAAATACTTGCTATAAAAATACGACGAACCATAATGCTGCAAGGTCAGTTGAAGCATAGTTGAAGCCTCCATCACTTTTTACGACAATCAGAGGTATCTTTTTTCCTTCAATGAATATAACCTGTGCGCCCTCACTTTCTTCAATCAAATTTTTTTGTCTCAGCAGATCAAGTGTCTGAGGGATAAAGGGGTTGTAAAAGCTTTCACCCTGAAACCAACAAATTTGCATTATATTTGGGTTCCAATGAAAAAGGGGATAAAATTCAAATGATAAAATTTCATTACAATATACTAGCAACATTCGTGACTGATAGTTGGGAATGTAAAGAAACAACTAAGATGTCACACGAACATAATACCTTTTCTTCCAATCGGACTCCCAAACGCTGATATACTTTTTCGTAACCATTTCGACTTATCTCACAAATTTGTGCCCATGCCTTGCGATACTTTTCGTCTCCACCCTATTTTTAAAATTCATTATTTCACATAAGAACAATTAAAGAAATGGATAAGTTGTGTGGGACAGAGAGTGGTTATTCACCTGAAGGCTAACCACCGCCTGTTGGGCTCTCGCTTTGAACTCAGCATCACCATCAAATCTCTGCTTTGACGCCTTATAAAATGTCTATCAAAGTAATAATCGAGCCAAAATAACATCAATTAATTATGTATTCATAGAGTATAAAGAATAAAAACTAACCTAGAAGAGACAGGACACATTACAAAATTACACCTCAGAATGCACCTTGTTTTAAAATTAATTTTCGATAAAATATTGAACAGGCATAAAAACTACTACTTAGCTTCATGTAGTTGCAACTATCAGAATTTGACCGAGTATACCAAAAATATTTGACTTCTATCGGATGCTTAGTATACACCTCTATTATGTTACAAGAAAATATTTTCTAAAGTTTTCAGAACCGTCAATGATTTCCGCAGAGCAAAATGAGGAGCTTGCTGGAACTTCTAGAATAGAATCTTTGTCATTAGGGATATATTAGTGTATCTATATACCAATAAGATCCTACAGAATCTACCGATGGTATAACTTCAATATAAAATTACTCACCTCAAGTTCCCCAATATCTTGATCATTTACTTTCCCATCAGGAAACCTTTCAAATAGGAACTCGATCAACATTCCAAACTGCAAAACAAAAGTTTTACAATATTTATTCACACGAAGAAAAAGGAAAGAAGAACAAACATTTATGTGCAATACCACAACATCCTACAATGTGGATATTGATGGTTCAACTTATAGCTGACTAGGTTGGGATGAAAGACAAGATGTTACTAGCTATTTTGATTTGTAAAAAAAACAGTTGTCATAGCTATGAGCATAAAAAGATTTAAAAATAATGTAAATTCACACAGGAAAATCAATATCATGTACCTGAGTACCCCAATCCCCAACATGGTTTCTGCGAAGAACTTCCACATTAGAATACTCAAGCATACGTGCTAGCGTGTCCCCAATGATAGTCGACCGTAAGTGACCAACATGCATTTCCTTTGCTATATTGGGTGAAGAAAAATCAACTATTGCCCTTTTTACAGGAAGCTTTGGTGCCCATGTGTCTATACCATATGTGAGCATTCTTTGGATGCTCTGCATGGATAAAATCGAAAACATTATATATGAAAAAAAAAAAAAAAAAAAAAAAAAAAAAAAAAAAAAAAAAAAGCAACAACTGAATTGGATATTAAAACGAGAGATAGGACGGATACCTGAGCTATCCATTGCCTTGATAATATAACATTGATAAAGCCAGGACCAGCTACGGAACATGATTCTATCATGTCAGTTGGCGGAAGATTTTCCATGATTGCCTACATATTTGAAAGATCACATGGAAGCATACAAATGTGTTATTATAATCCAACATAAACTAAACATTCAGCATTCACGAGGAAAGAAAAACATGACATTACCTTTCCAACAGGTTGTGGACCTTTGAATGTGACACCCTCCTTGCCTTTTATTTTAGACCATAAACTCATGGCGTTGTTGCTATTACCAAATGCAAATCTCAACATCAGTAAACTAAGATTTTAAAGAACAACATGCAATACAAGCAACGATGCAGCCAAAAGTGCCAAAATTATATAGCATCTTACAAACTAACACCACTAAAAAATCTTTTATATAATAAAACAAAACCCCTATTGGGAATTTTCTATTTCAAAAAAATGCATTCATACCTTATTTAGTAATAATTTTATTTAAAAAAAATGATTATTTTCTTATTAGGAAACATTTTATATTTATCCATAAAACAAGTAGAAGATAAATACAAAAAATATAGATAAATGCAATTAATAATAGGATTAAAAATTTTAAATAATTATCTTTAATAATAAAAAACTATAATTAAACATCATAAATCAAACAAAATAAAGATTAAATTATTTATTTTTTAATAAATAAAAATATATGATTCAAAAAATTTTAAAAAACCCGCGCGTGCGCGGGCATTATAACTAGTATCATACATATAAAATTATAAATCATGAACAACTCAGAACAAGTATGTGGAAGAGCATATACCATTGGTAATCACCAGCTTCTTTTCGGGCGCAGGGAGCAATTATAGGCGCCACTTCTGCCTCATCGGGTACAGTAATTCTCAGTGATTCCTCAAACACCCTTGCTATTTGTTCTTTAAGGCTTCCTATATTCTCTTCCTGTATTACAAAACAAATCCCAACAGTGTAAATTAATAAGATACGACGTACATATCCTGAAGTTCTGAATTTTATGCTTCCGTATATACAGTTTAGCAGGTGTTAACGCAAAACTAGTTTCAACACACAAACAAGTTGATACGTAATGTTTAAGTTTATAGACTTACAGGTGCGGCTGCCATGACTGATCTCGAATGTACCCACTTCACGGAAAAGTTTCTTCTAGATGCTTGTTTCAGTATATCTGTCTAGTTTTGCAGTAACAAAAATGTAAGAACTTCACATTTAAGTAACGCAAAAATATACCAATCAAAGAATTTGATTTCATTTACCAACAAAATAGTTAAGCAGATATAATCGACAAAACCATTTCCAAATATGTATACATGTACATAGGAAATACCTAAAAACTGATTATACACGCATAAACCATACTACCCCAGACACTATGTTCGCTTGGGAGGTGTAAGGTGTGACACGTGTTATCTACCTAGTATTAAATACCTAAGTACGCTTACCACAGACTATGTCTGCATGTGCCCAGGACTGTTCTATTGACTTGTTTTTGTAAAAAAAATATATGAACCTGTATGCATACACAACACCACACCAAGCTCCTAATCACTAAAATCATCAAATGTAACAATAACCAAAGAAAAATTATCACATTATTCAATTCCAAAAGGTAAATTTACGTTTGCTTAGCAACTTCACGCAACATGTTCAGAATTCCAGCCTATTTCCCTCCGCTTCTCGGGTCACAATAAAAATGAAAAGCAATCAACAAGTACCAGGGGCAAAGCCAGAAATTTTTGGTCGAGGGGGCACACTTTGATAAATTTTAGAAACTATGCTATAAATTGGTACTTAGAGGGGGCAAATTACGAAAAAAGTCAAATATTTTCAAAAATTTACACTACAACTTTTTTTTTGCTAGGGGGGCACCTGCCCCTTGTGCTCCCCCTCCCTTTATCTCCGCCCCTGACAAGTACCGATCCCAATTTCACCAACATTAAGTTGAAGACTCCAACAACAATAACTCAAATTTCGCCTTATAATTATTTATGTTATAATTATTATGAGTTAAAATTAAATTTAAAAAAGAATGATAAGTATAGAGCTTACAATTGCGTGACGGCTGCGATAACGGATGATGGAGGAGGAGAGGAGAGATAAATGATTTTTCTATTAAATACATTTTTAGGGTTTTTAATTTATAAAAGGGTTTTTGGTTCCTACTTTTTTAACTTGCTACTATTGGTAAAGTTGTGTCAATGGTCCGTTTAGTTTTTGAGTTTGATGGTTTTGGTCCTTTGGATTTTGGTTTTTTGGTTTTGGTGTGTTTGTGATGAGATGATGTGGATAAAGGCCGAGCAAAACAGACCGAAAACCGAATCGAACAAAAAAATCAAGCCGTACTGGTTCGATCGAAACCAAACCGACCATATTTGGTTCAATTTTGGCTTTATATAGAGTTCGGTTTGATTCGAGCCAAAACTGAGAAAAGCACACTTAAACCATATAAACCGAACCAAACCGGGTCACTTCGGTTCAATTCTCAGTTCATGTCTTCCACAAAATCGGTTTTATGTTCGGTTCGGTTTTGTTCAATTCGGTTCGTATGGTATTGGCGTAAAGTGATCGGATTCTTGGTGATGGTTTTAGGTGGTGATGGTAAAAACGAAAAAAAAATATGTGAAGGCGTAAGAATAAAACAAATAAATAAAGAATGATGTGTCACATTTTTATTAGTTGAGAAAAATAAAAGTGGGATTGACAAGCTTATATGGCATTCGGCATAATCGAGTGAACCACATCCCCTTCACCTCTCTTATCGATTATTTTGCCTCCACAAGTGGCATCCCTTGTTGATGAAAAGAGAACGGATAAACTGCTTGGGTGCGTTTTTTGTGAGTATTTATAAAAGATAAGCGTTATTCACGGGTAATGAAAACGTGTTGGATACTTGAACTCATGACCTTCAACTAATAATAAGTTATGAGCATAACTAAACATTAATACCCATATTCTATTCCTTAATCTTTTAATTCAGTGATCATTAATTTCAACAAGTCATACATGCCTAACTACACATTCTTCCTTGATGATTTCACTTCAACAGATTTTCTCTAAATTCCTCTCATATCAAGTATAAGACTCCTAGTAATATTCTCATTGTTCAAACTCTAATTGATATTTGTCATTCTTTTCGGCTTATGAAGACAACAACTACAGATACTCTTCTTGGGCAATAGAAGATATCACCCTCGTAAATATTTACTAACCTCATCCGTCTTAGTATGAGATATTTCTCATGAAACATGTACTTAAGACCCTCGTGGTCGGTATAAATAAGACACCAAGTACCATACGAGGTGAATCATAATTTCAAAGCAATTCTACTACTGCCAGATCTATGGCGCGAGTTAGATATCTCGTCTTTTTTCGTAAATCTGTATTCTTGATTCCTAAGAAGACAGAAACTCATGTCTGGTTGATGCATAACCACTAACTTTCTTTCATTACGACGATACACAAACATGATTCTTGTGATGTGTTCCAAGTTACGACGAAACTCTTTGTGCATTCAAGATCTACTTCATCTTTCACTACATGACTCAAGAAACATATTGAAATCATACAAACCACCTTTTCTAGCAACTCTTGCAATTACCTCATCAGATCTTGTATCTCTGAAGTATCCATTCGATTACGTGTTGTCTCCAATAACTCATTACTGACATCAAGAGAACATCTTTTCATTATAAGCACATCCAATTTTTTTTTTTTTTTTTTTTTTTTTAGTTATCACATACGCCAAATAAATAAACAACATTTCTTCACCTATTAGTAAATCTTCATAACATATATCATTTTTTTAAGCTCCACTTCTGCGATTTTCATAGACAGTAATTGTCCTTTTATTCATAGATACAACTGTAAAAATTCTACTATCACATACTATTCCTGCCTCGATTCTTGAAAAAATAAATTTGCCTAACATATGTAAACCTATTGGACTTACCTTATAATTTATTAAAGGGCTAAATTAAAACTTACTAAAGGATTATTATTGGACACAATAGGTAAACTTGGACTAAACTCCTTGGTAAAATTCCTTTTCTTTTAATCGGGCTAGTTGGCCCAATATGAAAACCAGTAAGTTGTAAACTTGTAAGACCGGAACACTTGATGAATTAATTCCACAGTTAATTACGGAGTATTTTAGTAATAAAAAAGCTATTTAGTCAAGTCTACAGCACTGCTAACAAAACTCAATAAGAAACATTATACATACTAGTAAGTAAAACATTCGAACTTCAATTTAAACAACAATCTTATTAAATCATATCTCGGATAATGACAATTGAGATGTAAACGTAAACTCAAATTGAGATACATACATTAACATCAAATAAGCAAAGTGATTAAGTAATAGTATACCTGATAGTTTCTTATCCTTGTTCTATAATGATAGAATAAATATACAAGAATCTTACAATAAGCCTCATTTTCTAGCATCTACAAGTCATTTCCACACATCCAAAAAACAATCACCTCTGAACCAAAGTACACAGAAATTCTATCCGGTTATGATCCCTGCTAAAACATCCGTCTTACCCCGTGCAAAAATTGTGTAAACTAGTCGAATAGCATCCAACCATGTATCCAGATATTCCCATGAGTCTGCAATCTGATGTATAAATCAATCAAAATTATCTGTTATTCAAAGATTTCCGAATAGATTGACATGAATATTGATAATAGCCCATATTCATTTTAAATTTTCAACAGAAAAGATGAACATACCAAGAATGTCTGTCCGTGAATCGTATCGATGCAGATAGACGGACCAGGAGGTAAAGTCAGATCTGCACATGGCGAAACAGAGACTATATCTTGGATATCAATTTTAATGGCTGGTCTGCCATTGCTTGTTTTATCTCCAGGCAACATGTGTCGTTGCTCATCATTGTGAATCTGTAAATAAATTTGCCAAGTCTCAGTACATCAAGCAACAAGCGTATACCAAGTGAAATTAACTAAATACATGTCCCCACTTGGCTATTTTATGATGTGACATTCATAAAACGACCAGTATCGTTAACAAATTTACAATTACAATCCTACAAATTTTCGATTGATCCAGCTTATACTACAGTTAAATAAGTATAGATAGTAGAATATGAAGGGACCGTTCCATACATAAAGAATGCCCGGCCAGCAATAATTTCTACCAACACTACTGCTGTCAGCCTGTCATGGAATTTGTGCTTCACTTTCTCAGACTATACTTAAGTACTCTTTTTTGCCATTGCAGTATATTTTAACTTTGCAAATTTGGTCATTTCACTAACTGTTAACAAATCAACCTTGCAATTACAGATAATGTGGTCTTTTAGTGAAATGTTAGCAACAATCCACATTTGAAAAAAAAAATTCTTCCTTGAAAGGATATTCTACTAAATAAACTATACACTGAGACTCTGTGTGGGAAACTGGAAGAGTGCATGCATACATAAAGGAACGATTGTGCATTATCAACTTTTAAGGTACATATGACGAAATGAGCATACCTGTTGAAGGCCTTCATGGTTCAAAACAAATTGGGTGCGCTTCCAGTCACCATGCGGAGCAATTGGATTTCCAACTGGTGGTGCCGTTAGATATCCAACCTTTAGATAAGGTAGAGGCAGCTAAAATATAAAATAACAATCAGTAGTGCAATCAAATGTATCCAGGCTGAAGTTAAAGAAAAAGTGATTCAATAAAAGTAACTTTTTACGTTTGTTATTTGTCATCTTATATTTTTAACTATTTTTTATTGTCACCAACAATAACAGAGCATGACAAAATTTACAACAAATGCTCCCTTATAAAATAAAACCATTATGAAATCAAAAATTAACTTAGTAAAAGCATTCAAGCGAATTAGATGTATTAACATTGGTGTTCAATGACACGGATTTCAATAGATAATTAAGTTTTGCAATAACAATAATTATAAATCTCTGTAACAATATTACAGAACTTATACTCAATCATGCATGCATATGATATAGATTGCATACTCACCATGGATCGCACAAGCTTCAAGGCACTGGTGTAAACCTATAATCATAAAACCTAAGTTATATTCATATCATGCAGTGATTAAAACATATATAGCTGGCGAAAAGAAGAAACTTACATTTTTAAGAATAATTAAGAAACAAAAAACACATACCGAGTAATTTGGCCTCAGTGCATGCGCAGCAGCAATGTAGATAGCAGATTGACTGTATAATTCATTAGAGGAAGCATCATGCCCTCCAGTTCTTGATGTATCTTCTGCTAATCCATACTACAGATGTAGAATCAACAAAAATAAGTATAGTTTCATATCCAAATTTGGAAACAACAATGTGTGGTGATTAGTAAACTAACCAAAACAGTGCCGAGATTGTAGATGGCCCTATGAAAATCAAACTGCAACTGTATTGCTGCACGAAACTGAAATACAAATATAAATGTGATTAAAAGATTATGTGTATTAACAATCTATAGCAGATGTAATAAAGTAAAATATTCCTGTACCTTACTGATTGCACTTTTTACTATTGTCTGTTTTTCTCGAGCAGGAACAATAGCACTTAATTCCTGGAAAAAGGTAAAAAAAATTATATAAATACATCTGGTTCTTGGTAATGCTATTAAAATAAAAATGAAGCACCTGTAAAGCAAGACCCCAATTGTTGAGAGCCTGAAACATAAAATTTCATGAAGTTATAACCAATACATAGGAAACGTACTATTTCTTCAGAAATTAAATAAAAAAGATAATGAGCAAAGGATATTAAAAAATACCTGGGGACTGTTCCAATTTAGTTTAACAGCTTTTTCATAATTATTTGTTGCCTGCAATATCAAGTGAAAAAATGTTAGATCGCATACCTTTTCACATTATTTCAAAAATGTTTGTAGTAGAAGCACACCCACTGTTAGAATGTATAGCAGGGAAAATATCATGAGTTCATGGTCTAACCTGTTTCCACAGTTCTTCAGCTTCCTTTGTACGCCCACGCATTTTGGCTCGATCAGATATGGCAATAGCCCAGTTATAATAAGCCTGCAATTAGACGATGTGAATATACTGACATGTGACGAGAGCCAGATTTTATTAAGAGAAAAAATTAGACAACATGAAATTTGACACCTTGAGGAAATATTTTCAATTAAATTACTTTATCAAATTGGAAATGTCATGCAACTGAAATTTACATTACAGATGTCAAGCTATAGTCTATACAGATTGAGATACATACATCATGAAGTGTAGGGTTTAAACGTGTAGCCTCGTCGTACTTTTTGCAAGCCTCTTCAAGTAAAGCATCTTTGGATGGTGAACTAGTATCTGAGTTGACATTATCTGCACTTTCCTGGAGATGGAACGAAAGACAAGTAATGGTTAAAATGTATTAATGTTGCATTAATAAGTATAGACACTCATGTTTCGTCAAAAGGAAGACATAAAATGTGGCTGCCATAATATCTTATTTATGGCGTTTTGTTATATTTTTATCACAGTTACCCCATGTCTCACAAAAGCGTCCACATTAATCTTTTGAATGTCTACAGGAAAGATATATTTTACCAGTGGCGGAGCTTGACCATATAGATTGGGGGGGGGGGAGGGGGGGGGGCAAAAATTTTCGGGAAAAAATGTAACAATTTTATATAACATAAACTAGTAAACTACCAATACTAACTACCTAAAGTACCAATCGACAACTATTTTCTTGAAATCTTGAAAGCTTTAAAATTCATGTCTAGTCAAATTTTTATAAAGGAAACTTATCTCAACTAGAAAAACAACAACAAACCAAATATGAAGAGACTAAAAGTGAAAAAAAATTAAAAACTACAACTTTGCACATTTCTTTTTTATTTTGACTTTTGACTTTTCTATGTAGCCAAGTAAAATATATTATCCATATAGCTTGCTAGTTGTAAGTAAAAAAGTAGGGGGGGCCAGCACCCCTTCTAGCCCTATACATCCTCCGCCATTGTATTTTACCAAATTCAAAGTGCCATGCTATTATTAAGTAATGTTCATATTCCATATGGTGAACGCATAGTCTTCTTTTTCTCTCTCAAATGAAAACCTCTTTAGTGCCAAGCATGAAGGAATGGTAGACGTTTGGTAATTCAAACATAATACGTAGTAATAGAAGTTTCATGGGAAAAACTGGTAATTACTTTAACAATAAAAAATATCTACAAATCTAAAAGGTAATTATGCCAATTACTAGGTTAGTATTTCCTATATCGGATGTGGTTATATTATATGGCATGAGTAACAATTTCTTGTTATTAATCTTTATTTAACCATAATGAATCTTATGGTGTGGCCAGTAGTTAATAATTTGGAGGAAATAAAGCAAAGCCAGAAATTGGGCGCTTAGAACACCTATTGATATATAACACAAGTTTACCTGGAGAACCAGTGCCCAATTATAAAGTGCATCATAATCATCTGGATTTCTCTCTATAGCACTTGCATACCTGAAACAAAAATCAGCCGAGTTACGAAGAAGTATACATGCAAAAGTCCTATTAAACGTATGATCCCAAAGTAAACTTCTATGTCACAAACACACACAGACACAAAAGGGAGTGGTAGAAAGTGAACCTCTGTGACTAAGGGATCATTTTTCCTGACAGATATAACCATTTTCGGTTATCTATGAACCTTACTAGAAACTGGTAAGTGGCATAACTTCAAAGCGGTTGGACAAATAAGGTGAAAGATGGTGAAAATACAATAACAATTATTGAAGGATACTGCAGACCATAAAAAAGTAAGTATGAACATGTCATGACTAGTTTTTTCCTTTCAGCTAAACCAATCAGATGGTACTATGTGCATTACAGCCAAGGATATCAGCAAATTAAGCTCAACCTATACTTGCATTTATGCTACAGTGTGATGTTACTGCAATAAGACTAAAGCATCTAAATTGGGGTATATATAATGCTAAGATCGGGAAATTGATTAAACTCTTATAAGACATGTTTCATCCTAATAACAGGATGTAGAACAGGAAAACGGGAGTACCATTGTCTTCCCTCATCAATTGTGCTACATTTGGATTTAGTACCAGAAAGACCGTGATATACGTTCTACTTGTTTCAAAACTCAGAAGATTCAAATTCACAAATCACAAGGTTATATGAATGCTCTGTAATTTAAGAAGATAGAAAACTTATATGCAGATTTTGAGATCGAGTCATTTAACTCATTTAAAAGTAGGATAAGATCTAGGCATAAAGTATGATATATATGGCTACCTTTTTGCTGCAAATGTCAGAATCCGTTGCCTTGACCGACCTTCCTCATCAGAACCAGTTATACTATTAATCAAGTCCATGGCAGCGCTATTTTTTTCTGTATGTTGTTGTGTGTTCTCTTGGCTGAAGTTCAAACACATTAACAATAAGAGAATATCATAATACAGTAAAAAAAATTACATCAACTACCAACTGCAGATAATGAACAGAAAACTGTGTAAATTTTACGTCAGCTACAAAGCCTACAATCTATTTGTTTGATCCAGGTAGCACAAAAAGTAAGATAATACAGTTGAAAAATGTGCAAGACTCATTCGTGTTCTAGACTGTCTACGGGTCTAGTGGTCTACGGCATAGGGCTGTTGCTTTGCTTAACCAAGACCGTAAAAGAAGCAGCTTTCAGACATCCAGCAAAGCAATGACAATTACTACAAGCATTTTGCCACATCGCACACTATAAATGCTGAAGATGAATTTCATAAATATATAGATCTACTTGTTTACAGGCTGATGATAAAAAATAAATCAACACTGAATAGCAGTGATAGGTATCCTGGTTCACTGAGGTTTCCATGATGGTACGACACAGGATAGTTCAGTTTCTGGAGGAAGAGAGATTTGTTAGTTCTCAAATCATAGACTTTAATGTCTTATGACTCGGTGACTTTGAGACTTGTATTTCTACATCCATGCTAAATCAAAAGAGCTTATAGATTTCAAAGATTGTGTAAAATAGTGCCTAAAATCCCTATGCCTTGGCGGCATACCCATTCTTTCTAAATTAAGATAATTAATAGGCACTAAGTTTTTCATCACTTGTGGTGCACCAACCAACAAACTTCATGTTACAAGAAATTATACTTAACACTCATCAAAGAACAATTCCCAGGGATAGTCATTTGGTTCCATAAAGTTCATACGCTTCCCAACATAGAAGGAAAGTCAATTCAGTACTCTCCCTCATATCCGTCTCCTAACATCATTTATAATATTTCATCACCAAACTTGGACTTAGCATAGGATAGACACTCGGTAAAAATCTTTACCATAATCCAAACTAACTATTAAAACACTCCATGCTACTCAAGGTGAGACACAATGCCATTCTCCATAAATCATAGCATTGTCTCACAGATTAAAAGCAATAATTATGTCAGCGCGCCTAGTCTATTTTTCAATTTAATCAAGTTTATACCGAAGGTACAAATCCTAACCAGATAGAGTAGAAAAATCATTCATAGCTAAAACCACCTCTGCGCCATCTGCCCCACAACCACACCCAGTATTTCATTAAGACAAACCCTATTCATACAGTGTTATACTAATCGTTCCACAGCTATTGCCAGTAATTACGGAGCCCTAGCGTGCACATCACGACTTACAGCAACTAAAGTTTAAAACGCAAACAGCTACATACACTCAACAAGAAATTAGTTATTTTACTCTTCTATTTCTGTACTAACATCTCATGCTAACAGCACCCTAGCATGCATATCATATCTTACATCACCTAAAATACAACTAACTACAGATTCGATCTTTTACTACACAATTGCTATACTAACATCTCATACTACTCATAACTGAGCCCTAACATACATTCATCCAATCAACAACAATTAGATCGGGCGTAACAATGACTCACCCACCACCGCTACCTCAGCACCGCGTCAGCTTTTCACATCTTCACCAGACCCACCACGAAACAGCCTTACTAAGAACCACCAAAACATTCGTTCAGTCAAGTTCTTCACCAAATGTGTGCACAAAACCACTCACCACGCGTGGTGGTGGTGGTGGTGATGTTTAAAGTGACCACTTGTGGTTTTTGTGCTTCACGCGTCAAAATGGGTACTATTACGGGTAGTCTTAGATTTTTACTATTCAATTACTCTATGATCATCTCGTGATAGTAACAAAATCAACTACTCAAAATCACTGTATCATCAGCAAATTAGATCGTTAACAGTTCAATTGATCCACTAACCTCTCATAGTAGCGACAACAGAGCCCTAGAAAGTTCATGCTAGTGGCACGCATATCACATGCATATTAAAACTAATCAACTAGCTAAATCATCCAATTACAACAAATTAGGTCATTTACTACTTAATTTCTCAACTGACATCTAAAGTACAAAAACTAAACTCGAATTATAATTACGAAACTGAAATGAGGATTTACATCTCATGCTAGTAACTGAATCAACTACTCACTAACTCACTATCATTCAATCATCAAAACATTAGGCATCGTGTCATCCAATTGATCTACTAACGTCTAACGCTAGTGGTAAGATAGCCATAATGCAATATCACAACCTATATCGACCAGTTACTCAATCAACAACAGATCAAGTCACATTTCAACTCCTCAACTAAAACGCCTCACTAAATAAAGCCTCGATTCAACAAAAATTTCTCATATGCGAAACTGAAATCAGAATTAAATTCGATCAGGCACAACTTCAGAACCTCTACTAACCTCTAACGCTAAGTATATCGCAGACTATGATCATTAAATCAACAACATATTAGGTCATAAACATTTCTGAAACAAATTAAACTGAAACTAATCAAAATTAAGCTCGATTTACGACGAAACTAACCTACGAGGAGTAGCGGTATCCGCCGCAGCTTCGGAACCTTCATTTCCATCGCCATTCTTCAACTCATTCAAAAGCTCTCTCATCGTAAACGTCTTACTACCTTCCTCCTTCAATTCACTCTTCCCTGCATTCTCCGATTCAACATTTTCAACTTGTTTAACTTCTTCGCCTTTTGGATCTAGATCTTCATTAGGTAAGTTAGGGTTATCAGTTGACTGGATCTCCTCCGGTGAGGATGATTTGACGTCGCCGTTAAGTGGTTCTGGTTGTTGGTTATCGGTTGTAGTGGACATTGTAGAGATCTAGTGATGGTAGTTGTGGATTGTAAATGTTTTGATGTGGTTTTAGAGTTGTGAAGATGAAGTTAGAAATATGATGCTTTTTTTTTCAGTGTTGAGGTAAAGTTGTGGGATGGTCTAAAACTCTAAATATGGATCGAACCAAGACTAAAAATTAGAAAGAAGGAAAAATAAATAAATAAATAAAATTTAAGGACAATATATTAGAAAGGTGACAAATGTATAGTTTAGGGATCCCGACCTGACTAGTCTCAATCTCGAAAGGCAGCTAAATCATAAACCAAATACCGATCTGAAAGTAGTCGTTTCAGTGTGTCGGTAATCGGTCGGAATCGGTTTGTCGATTTCGGTCATCTTTGCTTGTCTTTTCTCGGTTTTTGGCCTATCCCAACCCGAGTCCCGAGATCATGAAAAACTCAAACCGACTCCCAACCTGAGTAACAGTCGGTCGGAATCAGTTTCCGGCTGTCGGAATCGGGCGTCGGTAATCGATCGGGATTGCTCACCCCTAGTATAGTTGTATACCAAATTTATACCAACAATTTAAGAGCAAGGTGCAGTTGGGCGCGTGTAACTGTTATAGGCGTTGTCGCGTCATTTTTTATGGATTTATCCTATAAAATTTCATCTGATAACATTTCTATAACACAAAACTTTTAGCTTTGATCACTGTATAAGCATTGATCAAACAACAAATAACAAAAGTCACAAAACATAAAAACAAGATTAAGAAAACAAAGACACTTGGTTTGACATACATACTTAGGTATTATGCACCTTTGAACACATTTACTTCGCTTTACTCTAGATACTTTTTCTTCTTTTCGTCGCTCATGAACGTCATTGTAGGAAAGGACTTCCCTACCCCAAAGGCATTCTTGACGTAAATTTTTGAGCTATTAGCATCTTCCGTACTTATCTCAGTAATAGGTCCCACATAAGTAATTGTTTGGTTTTAACCCCAATTATTTTTTTATTCTATGTTTTTCAATATACGCAGTTATTTCAGTAGAATAAATAGCGCGCGTATTAATCCCTTTAAAAATATGCTCATACGAAGCCTTTTGCTTTATCAAACAAAACCCGTCTCTCGAACCCATCCACACTCTATAGGATCTTTAAGTGGGAAAATGCCCCTCGGGAACCCTAGCTCGACTAATAACTATTTGGAATAGTGATGACACTCCTCAGCTTCGTGCACGATCTCTGCCCCAACTCTATTTTCTACCATTTTGGCTACAATTTTTGTCAACTGTATTATGATCATATGAATGAATTCGAGTTAACATGCATTGGATTTTATAGACCAAAAGGATTGATGGGTAGGGGCTTCGCTTGTGAGGTAGCAACTCAATGGATTAAATATTGAAATGCTTCACTATCTTCTTTTGGCAAAATATTATGTTCAAGGGTTATTAGACAAAAATGTTACTAAAGTTTGCCAAAAAATTCAATTTAGTTACTAAAGTTTTTTTGGTTACAAAGAGGTTACTCAAATTAACGGGTTTATTTTATGGGTTACTTAACGTTTAAAAAAGTGACATTCTTGTTACTACGAGGGTGGGCAACCGGATGACGTGCCGGTTCCCTTGTCCACATCAGCATCATAGTTTAAAATGTTACAAGGAAGTTACTATAGTTTACGGGTTTATTAAATATGTTACTGAACCTTAACAAAAAGTTACTATATTTTTTTTTGCAATTTTTTTATTATTATTTATTTATTTTTAAGTTTTTCTCCTTCGCATGTCTTTGTCCATTTTTGTATGTTTTTATCTGTTTTCGTATATTTTCATACGTTTTTCATAGGTTTTCATAATTTTTTTTATTACATTTGTGTGCGTATTTGTATGTCTTATACTAGTTTTCATCTGTTTTCATAATTTTCATAGGTTTTCATATGTCTTTTTACGTTTTCATACTAGTTTTACGTTTTTCTACACCGTTGTATGTTTTATACGTTTGTAAAAATGTGTATAAACGCGTATAAAAGTGTATAAAAATGTGTGAAAACGTGTAAAAACAAACAAAAATGTATGAAAACGGAAAAAAACGTAAGAAAAACAAAAAAAATGAAAGAAAAACATACGAAAACGTAAGAAAAACATACGAAAACGTAAGAAACTGGGCAAAAAGGTATAAAAACGGACAAAAACATATAAAAACGGAAAAAATAAAAGAAAAATGAACAAAAACGTAAGAAAAACGGATGAAAGTGTAAGAAAATGGACGAAAACGTATAAAAACGAACGAAAATGTATAAAAATGTATGAAAACGGAAAACCCGTAAGAAAAACGGTCAAAAAACGTAAGAAAAACGGACAAAAATGTATGAAAATCAAAATTTGAATTAAGTATAAACGGTCGTTAGGATAAAGGACTAATGGTGCAAATGTTTGTTGCAAACGGCCGTTAGCTAACGGAAACAACTAACGACAGTTAGTCTGAGATACCATTTTTGAAAAAAAAAAAAAAACTGTAGTAGAAGATTAAAACATACAGAGTAACTTATATAACCGGTGACCAAACTTGAGTAACCTCTTTGAAACCAAAAAAACATTAGTAACTAAATTGAACTTTTTAGCAAACTTTAGTAACATTTTTGTCTAATAACCCTATGTTTAACATTAATCTCGGTAATTTTTTTTTTTTTTTTTCAATCTTTTTTTTAAGAAGCAAAAACTATACACTCAACAACCGAAAATTATAGAAAACTATATATTTTCTCAAAATCTATTTCAATCTTTCTCAATGCAAACAATATTTGTGATTAGTTATTTTACGAGCATCCACTTCGAAATTGTGTTTCTTCATCATATTGACTGTGGTAATAAAGACAGTATAGTTGGCACTCCACAGTATTAAGACGAGGACAGTTGAAGCAAAAGTTACATAACTTAAGAGGATTGTTGATGTTAACGACCCTCTCATAAGTGGAGGAGAGTATTTCTGCCCTTTTAATAATGATATTACGCGATTCATCTTCTACATCTTAGCCGTACGACCAATCATTAGAGGTGGCCATGGGTTAGTTTCGTATTAAACAATGTTTTAAAAACCGGGTTTTTAATTGATCCGGTCGAACTCTCTCTCCCCCCTCTCTCTACAAAAAATATCTCCTACCTCTCTCTAAATAACATCAAACCGAACTCCACCCTTTCTAAATAATTCCGGTGGTCGGTTTCGGCCGGCCGTCCGGATCTCTTTTTCACTTTTACCTTCTTTCGATAAAAATCCTTACCCACAGATCTGTCGCCGTTCATTCGCCGTTCGCTGCTGCTGCCGTTGTCTCCCGGACTCCTCTGCTCAGATCTGTTGCGGTCCGCCATTGATGGCTTGATGCTGCCTTGGGTTGGCTGTAGATCTGTTAGGTTTAGGTCTGGCTCCTTTATGAATGCTTAGTTTTATCTTCTTTGTATGTTTTATGTATTTTTGTCAAGCTACACCTTCATATGGTTATGTCTACCAAAAGCTCACTCTGGTGATTCCCCCCACCCTTGTATGGTGTTGCTGTAGGTGGTCACAACTATTTTGGTGTATGTCTTGTTTTGGCTTAACTTGATATGTTCAATGTAATTTGTTGTGTTCAACTTTCCTCCATTTGTGAGGCGTGAAATGAAATCTATGTTCAAAAAAAATCGATCCGGTCGAGTCACTGGGCACCGATTCGACCGCCGAATCAACCCGGTTTTCCATTAAAATTTTTTTATTTTTTAGACCGGGTCAACCCAGTTTTTGTAAAAAAAAAAAAAAAATAAAAAAAGAAAAAAAAAATAAAAAAAAGAGAAAAAAATTGGAAAAAATAAATCTATGGTTTGATAAATCCTTATAGTTTATGTAGTTTTAGCTTTGAAATCTAGTCACTATGCATAACCTTTGGACACAAAAATAATCCCATTATTCCCATCTCAAAATCATTAATCACAATATATAGAAACACATGATCTTTGTCTTAAAGCTTAATGTAAATTATCCTTTTCTTTTTAACTGTCATGTTATTTTTTTCTCAAATTTCTTAATCTTCACCATCACCTATATTTGCAGACAGTACGTATGATCCATATCAGAATCAAGCCTACTAAATGGCACAACTCAATCTAGATCTAGCCTGATCTTACACAAACATAAACTTGTCGTATCAAAAGAAAGATGACAACTTCATCATATCAAAAGTTCCAATATATCTTATATAAATCATATGATCCTAGGTCACACAATTATATTAGTCGATATTGATCATAATAACAAATATCAAAAGTCCGGAAACATATAAATACAAAGTCAAGAAACAGAAACACACGTATAACAACATGGAGCAAATGATTTCAATCACTCGATTTTGATTTACTTCGCTTGCTCAAGGTACTTTTTCTTCTCTTCGTCACTCATAAACGCCGTTATAGGAAAAGACTTGCCTACTCCAATCGGGACCTTGAAGTAAATTTTCGAGCTATTTTCATTCTCCATACTCATCTCGACAATAGGCACCCACATCATCAACTGTTTACTTTTAACCCCGGTCATTTTCTTCATTTTACATTTTTCAATATAAGCAGTCACCTCAGTAGCATAACTAACACGCGTATTAGTCCCTTCGAAAAAGTGCTCATATGGAGCCTTTTGTTTCATCCAAACAAAACCTGTTTCTCGAACCCTACCACACTCCACAAGGTCTTGTAGTGGGAGGACACCTCTAGGAAAACCGAGCTCGTCTAAAAGCTCAAGCGAATGGCGATGACATTCTTCAGCTCCATACACGATTTCGGCCCCATCTCTATTTTCTGCCATTTTATTTTTTACAAGCTGTGTGATATGAATAGTAGTAATTTAATTTGAATGAGTGTGAGTGCATGTGCATTGGGTTTTATAGACTAAAAAATATAGTGGGCTGTTAACTGTTTAATGTAGTTTGGTTGGAATGGTTCACCTAATTGAGGTACGGTTCGTGGGTGGTGAGCCACCTACATTTGCGTTTTGTGACTCATGGTATTTTGTATGTATCACTTTCTTGGGGTTTGGTTTTTTTGTTTGACTAGTATTTTGTCTCACATTTATCTTAACAAAAAAAAAAAAAAAAAAAAAGTTTACTTCTTGCAAAAATAGGGCTGGTACTAGAAAACATTGACGGGTTCACGCGACCTTACTAAAAGCAGTATGTGAAAGACAATATTAAGGTGGTTATCAATAAAAACAGTATGTGAAAGACAATATTAAGGTGGTTATCAACTAGATTGAAAGAGTGCCCGACCGTTTTAAAAGACGTGACATTCGAAATAGAAAAACACCTTCAAACATAGGTGCTTTGTTAATCTAATTTATACAGGTTTTAACCAAAATGATGGTTAAGAAAACGAAAGAAAAAATATGGGTCATATAAAACTGATTAATTAATATTTTGCTACTTTATCACTTGTAGTACTCTCTATAATCATTTTCTAACATGTTACTTTGTTAGTGTAACAATAACTACGTGTTTTCAACTACCAAACGGCCTATGCATATGGGTATCATTAATTCTTTATCCGTATTTTTATGATGCAAGTTTTTAAAAGAAACAATACTATCATGAGATGACATTTCATCAAAAAGGTTTAGAAGAATTAAAGAAGGAAAAGTAAAACTCAAACAAAAATTGAGCTTTTTGGGTAATGAATTTGCGCTCATGGGTCCAAGTCCAGCTAATACATATCCTACTTCTTAATTTCTAGATGACACGTCTTACATATAAAATGTGACACCCTTAAGCCTAATTCTAAAGCCCCAAAAAATAAGGCTAGATCATCAATTTCTTCATATCTCAGCGTAAAGCCATAGTGGAAGTCACAATCAAGGACTAGCAAGGTATTCTAACTCGGATAATGATACATAGAGTGGGGTAAACGGATGGGTTTTTTGCTTTTGGAAAAAGATTGAGAGATTTAAAAAACATGACTAATTTTGTGGCTAACTTATGTGTCATTACCTCATTGTATTGTGAAGAAGTGGGTCCGGTTGATACAACCAATGAATTGTTGCCACACATGTTTAGACATAAAATTAGGCACAACTTTTAGGTGTGCCAATCAGTTCTCTTTCCTTTTTAGGATACATGAGAAGTTTATTAAAATACTTAAAGCCTAAAGTCTATTATTTTTATTCGGAATAATCGTCTAATTTCTCATTTCGTAAAAAATAGCCGTTATACAAAAATGATAGCGCTTCTCGGTCACTTAACGACGCTTTTCTCGCTCTAGTAAAACGCCTCACTTTTTTGGAATCAAAGCGCTTTAGGGCAAAACGCATGCTTCTTCGTTTAAGCGCTCTTATTCTCGCTTTGACTACACTAGCTTTAACTTTATATTTTACTTTAAAAAAAGTTAGTAGTGAGAACTAATGTTGATGTTGATGTGTTTGTTTTATGTTTTCTTATTCTCTTTTTCAAATTCTTAATCAGTTTAACAACTTCAAAGACTTAAAATAATTGACCTACACTTAAATAAATCTGTCAAAATCTCAAAATTAATTATAATATTTAGATTATATTATATATATTGTGCTAACAGAACTTTTAATTCATAGTTGTTTCAGCAAGGTAAGAATCTATAGGTTTGTTTATTTTTTCTCTTTCATTCAACATGTTCGATCATTTACTTTTTCTTTTACCAGCTTTAACCTTATATGGACCCGTTAGTGTTTAATGATAAGTTTAAGACGCATAACAAACTCAACATTTAAGATTATCATAATCTGGGGCGGTCCTATGAAGGGGCAGGGGAGGGTCACGGCCAGGGCCGGTCTTGAGTTTTTGGCTACCCTGGGCAAAATGATCAAATGATGCCCTTATTATATGTCCCAAACACACTATTTTCTAAAGACCTGGCTAGCCTCTATTAGATGTCATATAGCTTAATTATTATTGACATTTAACAATTTGTTGTATTTATTTACCGTTTGATATAATATGCTTAGATATAAGGTATTTATGTGACTAATATTGTTAGAACGTCAGGTGTTCCGGAGCCATAGGATTTGCGTTATAAGAAAAAGTACTGTTACCACAACATTTTTCTCATATAATTAAGAACATATAACTTAACTCAAAAACACCTTCCCTCCATCGACACCCCTGACCCACACTTAACATAATAAAACATAATTACAACACACTCAAAAATTTATAACATGGGTTGGTTGGGACGGTGCGACGCCCTACGGCGCCAAGTCCGATGCGGGTTTCGTGTTATTCGCTAGCGTTAGAGGTTGGCGGGAGGGGTTATAACGCCCCGTACCGAACCCTCTTAGACATTATATATCAATTTATCTTTCAATTAGCATAAAACTAGTTAATTATCAACCTTTTGCAAAATCTTATTTACAGGATAAAAGAACTAAAAACTTGACTTATAAAAAGAATGAAATTACCGTAACGAGTAAAGTTGGAAAAAGTAAACAATCAAATAAGAAGTTAAAAATGTTTTCACATAAATTTTGCACATAAAATATTACTATTTATTCCACAATAGTAAATCTATATTCACAGCTACTCATCCACTCACGTGATCTAAAGTTGTACTAAAACAAAATAAAATAGTATTCCTTCCATGAGTTCCATCTTTTATTTCAACACCACCTCTCTTACTTGGTATACGTAGACATCTTAACAGTGTTCATCTCCAGCAAGTTTTCTTCTTTTAAAGTATAACTTACTTCCCCATTTATCTTTTCTTCTTTTTACCTGTATTCTATTCGGCATCATTTTATCTTTATAACACCATCTAAATCACATAAAAATGATAGACAACTTGATGCCCCTGTTTATGTGATGCCCTGGGCCGTCGCGCGCGTCGCCCATATCCAGGGCCGGCTCTGGTCACGGACCCCCAAAATTTACGGCACCTAGTGTAAATATTATAGGTTTTAGAGGTAATTTAGTGTAAATATCATAATAAATATAGATAGCGCATATGTGAAATGATGAATCTTTGTTTGGAAAACGTCCAAGGTTGGCATATTCAAATATGAATTTAATAATTAAGTAGTGATCCAGTTTTTTTAATACTCCTATGTAGGATTTTATGAATGCTTGATATGCTTTGGACGATGTTTACAAACTGTTGAACCAAAAAGATTTAGCCGAGTTCACTTATTTTAACCAATTGAGCCGTTAGCAACAAAGTATATAGGCTGATCAACGTCGTTTCGTTTCCATAGTTTGTTTTGTACCCTTCCTACGACTACAAGCCGAGTAGCCAACAAAGCAAGCAACAGTTGCGGTTGGCCAAAATTTGACTGATTTAGGGGGCGTTTACTTTTTCTTTTGCAATCTCTGAATCACTATGATGGCATATCATAACATTATTTTTGGTTTTTGGGGCCCACAAATTCCCTTAAATGTTCTATATCTAGAGAATGAAAAAATTGAACTCCTCCCCACTAAGACGTTCTAATAGAGGGGGTCTCACTAAACTTTATCTACGTCTGAAAAAGTAAACATGCCCTAAGTAAAGATAGGGCTTAAGTCACATCTACTGATAATGCATCATTTTAAGAGCACAAGGTGTAGTCAAAGAGTTACATCTCGATTTCCATTCGGGTCTCACATGTGCCACATCACACAACACCTCAACTTCATCTTTTCACAACAAACTCTCTCCTCACCAAACAACAAACATCAACTTCTTCATTAGGGTCCCACACATCTTACACATTTATTTTTTTTATTAATTTCATTAAATTAATTAAATTCATTCTACAATTACTTAAAAATAACACAACATACTAATTTTATTTCAATAAATCAGAAAGTTACAATACCCAAAAAAAATACGATACGAGAGAAAAAAACACGCATACAATACGGAAAAAAAATACGATACGAAAAAAAAAACGCATACAATACGAAAAAAAACATACGATATTAATATGAAAATTAAACATTTTATGCGTCATCTTCGCGGTCGAGACTTTGGTATTTCTGAGTTATTCTTGCTTGTCTCTTGCGAATTATTTCGGCACTAACCGGGTCAGTAACCGTGTTTGGATCGAGCATTAGCATCTGCATATCCTGCCACTCCAACGCCGCAGCTTCTTTCTCGAACGCCTTTTCCTCCCTCTTCCTCCGCGCCTCGTAACAAGCCTTTTGAGCGTCTTTTGCTTGATTATACTTTTCGGATAATTGTCCCGAAAAAGTACTCGTTTGACTCCCGCCGGAGCTCGCCGCACTTGACGTTTCCGTCGACTTTTGTTTCTTTCCGGCTCGTTTGTTGTTTCTTTCGGGACGAGCATGTAATGTCTAGAGGTTCTTCAGCATCCCATTTTGAGTAGCGTTTCAGGATCTCCCAAACGTGAACCAAAGTGAAACCCCTCTGTCCAAAGCGTTCTGCGAAGTTCGTTTTGGCATTCTCGATATGATCATGCTCATTTTCACTACTGCGACGCTCTAAATGTTTATAAATAGTGTGGAATTTTTGGCAGTCGGCATTGAGTCTCGACCATTTACCGGACAACATGTTTTTGGTTCGATGGTCTTCAGTAGTCCGCTCGTTGAAAATTGCATGAATTTCGTTCAAAAAGAAGTCATTGTCTTTGTCATTTCTCATCTCTTGGTCTTGAGAAATTTCTATCAACGCTTCCGCAAGAATCGTTTCTTCTTGTTTGGACCACAACTTTCGAGCACGCGTATGACCAGCTTCTTCCAAGTCATCGTCATCGTCCGCGTCCAAATTTACGACGCTTTTTCCTCTTTGGGCTTTTGTTTTTTTTCCTCTACCTTTGACCAGTGATCATGCCTTAGGTACTTTAAACATACCTTGAGATGGTTGTGATGGAGGAAACGTGGATGGTTGATTCGGGTTATAAAATTGTGGTGACGAATTGAATTGTTGTTGATTTGCGAATCCTTGTTGAAACGCATATTGTTGGTTACTGTAAATTTCATTCGGATTGAATGGTTGCGAACCGTATGGCGGTGAAGGGTTTGGACTTTGAGACGAGGGAGTAGAAGAGTTTGAGGCTCCCCCGTATTGTTGTTGGTTTGATGTTAGGAGGTTCGTGAAATAGCCCCCTTCGTTCGGGTTTTGAGATATTTTTGTTTTAAATTGGAGAAGAGGTATAGAAATTTTTAGTTTAGTTTGTTGAAATATAGTGAAGAGAAGTGAAAATAGGTTTAGTATTTATAATATTTATGTAAAAGAGGGAAGGGAGAAAAAATAAATAAACAAACAAACAAACAAACACAACCGTTGCAATTTCTGCAAACACAAACGGTCACATATCCGTTTTATTTCTTCATCTCCCAAGCACTAGTACACTTTTTGTCGGAATCTATGCTCGCCGTGGCCACGAACAAGACCCCAACAACGAACAACGGCGAGCCACTCGTGGTGTAGCAACGAGCTTCGGCTCGCCGTTGGCTTGTACACGTCGGACGGTGAACGTGAATGACGAAGCTGCACCGGGTGCTCTAAAAGTGCTTATATAGATGATAGGACAATGACATTAATTTGATAATAACTTAACATTGACATTATTAATTCTGTTTCGGCATCATGTATCTGTTTTTGTGACCATTCTATGGAACAGATATAAGTGACTATCTATACTAATGCTACACTTTAAAACATGAATTTTCTGTCATGTGATTGGTAATTGTTGTATGATAAAGATCTAAACTTTATTTGCCTCAAGATACTTTATACAAGGGTAAAATATCTGCTGAAACAAAATCGACACTCTTTTACTAATTCACAAGCACTTAAACATGTCATACACTAATAAAAGTAATTTTTCAAAAAATGTCCTTAGAACTCCCACCAGTTTGGATGGTCTGGAACGAGACTGCCCCTTTGGTCTTCAGTGTCTATAATTCTGCCAACGTCTTGAGCATATGAAGTGTTATCATTAAAAGGAGCAGTTATTTGATGGTTAAAGTTTTCTGAAAGAAGTGTTGAACTGTTTGTCATTGACAAGGATATCGTACCACTAAGTTCTTTGTTACTGCTCTTGTTGGTGAAGTCGTGTCTTGTAGTTATGTTTACTTGCTGTGTTTTCGCTAGTTCTCTTAGCATCTGTAACTGTTGATTAAATAGCATGGTGCCTCAGTGTTAGCATAACTAGTTGTAATTTCGACCCGTTTATAAAATTTATATGAAATAAGCTACACAAAGACTGCTTGTTTAAAACAATTATATCGCTCACAAATAATTACATAAACAGTACGAATAACCAATCCAAACACACTCAAAACTGTTTATCGTGTTGCAAAATTATTAAGAAGATAAGTTGTTCTTATAAGCAATCCCAAACACCCCCTTATATTGTTATAACTTAATTTATGATGTCGTATTATCACACTAATTATATATATAAACAATAAACCCTTACAAAAGAATTTCAAAAACTACCACTTTGAACCATCTCATGAGAGCTCGACCCGCCCATTTTGCAACTACTATGATACCTGGTTAAGGAGGGCCTGATTTTCTTCTTTTAACGACTCAGATTTAGATGCTAGAGTGTGATAGCTTTGCTGCAAGTTGTTATACTCTAGCTCAGTCTGCCTCGACTTTGATCGAGCTCTTCTATTCTGGAACCATATTGCCACCTGCTGAGGATGAAGCCCGAGCTTGTTTGCAAGTTGCTGCTTCATCCTTAACTCAGGCCTTGACTGTGTCTGAAACATGTACTCAAGGAACCGTATCTGTTCATCACTGAACCTTCTCCTTCCCTCATTCTTGTTTTTTGTAGTTTCTAAAGTCATCATTGTTGATGCGCTTGGTTTTATTTTATTCGAAATTAAAGAAACTTCGCTTATATATAGAGTGGAAATACTTATGCTTATAAGCACAGGTGTCGTACCACTTTGAAGTTGACATCATTCTTACCATCTTTTCCACTTCAACAAGATAACGACCCTTACTGAATTGTATATAGAAACTGTTATAAGACAAATTGCCCGTTACGTTACTAACCATCAAATAGGACGCCACATTGCCGCTGTGTATTACATAGAAAGGATATATAACATTATAACACACACTATATAGAAAGAAAATTTTTAATATTATTCGGTGATTCCATAAAGCTACAAATACCTGCTGATGCGGTAAAATTTTGGCAAGTCTAGCAAAAAACTAAAATACGACAGATGGACAAAATTTAAAAGTTCAAAAGAATGGACCGAAATAACTAATGATCTTTGCTTGATCAAATTTGTGACAATGATACTGCGCGCTGAGTCACATGATTTATCTGATAAATGAAAAAAAATATCAATTTGGAGCCCAAATGAATATATCTAGGCCGCATAGTTGAGTCAAACGACCACAGGTTGTTTATCTAAACGTGCAACCCGCCAGGAACATTTTATTAGTTTTTGATCACGTATACTATCTGACTTGAGTCAACTAACTTAATCCATCTAATAATACTTGCAACTCCTGTAAGACATTTTTTTACAGTCCCCCATAGCTTGACATGCTTCTCTTATATGCTCAACAATATCAAATTCAACTCGTTTTCATTTAAGCTATATTTCTAATCACACAGCTTCAACCTATTAGTATGTCCTAAACCAATTCATTATCTATACAGGGTTAAAATGTCATTTCAAGTTCGGTGGAACTTACTTAAGGTGCATTTTAACCCAGGTTTTCGGTAGTTAAGTAACATTTTTACGTTCATTATAACAAGAACTAACATCATATAGTGTAACATAGTAGTAAAGGGCGGGCCGGGCGGGCACGGGCTACGGTTCAAGCGGGCTAGGGCCCAAAAAGGCACGGGCTAAAAAGACACGAGCTAAACTGGCGCATGTTATACGAATCGCTTTAGAAAAAACCAAAAACAACCAAAATAAAATTCTAAGAGATAGATGTGTATATAATGACAAAAGAGGTGGCAAATGGTCTAGTGAGATGGAGACTGGTCACTGGTGTGACATAGATATCCTATTATTGGTCACATACTCATATATATCGTTAAATTGGGATGTTAGGTTTAGGGACACTTAGTTAGGTTTATCCTTTTGTTGTTTGTCATATGATAACGTTTTCATGTTGATAACGTCTTGGTGGTATCTATTATGTGGTTGATTCATCTGAAACAAATTTTGTGACCACCAACAAAAAGTTATATGATTAGAAACAATATCGATAAGGTCGGAGTGAGTATGTGGATGAACCGTTAATGTTTTTAAAGTGTCTATTATTACGTTTAGAATTGTATACGTTGTCTCAATATCATTTGATCGTTTCAGTTATATTCAGAAATCTTCTTACAAATTTTTGTAAGATTTGTTTATTTTTGGGGATGACAAGAGTAAAAATAAATAAATAAATAAATAAATAATCAAATTTACCAAGTATATAGTACAATTAATGATTGCATTTTAAACACCCGAAAAAAAACTTAGGCTATGTTAGTCAATGAGTAGGGTTTAGCATCGCAGACTCAAAACCGATCGAGACCGAGAGAACCGACCGAGACCGAGAGGACCGACCGGACCAGTCGAAAAATGACCGAACTGAAGGACCAACGGTTCGGTCTCGGTCCGGATTTTTTTCCCTATTTCGGTCTCGGTCCGGACCGGTCTTACATAAAACCCAGCTATTATGCCTTCTTAGACTGGACCGATTGAAGGTCCGACCGGATCAACTCGGACCTGACCGAACACATTTGGTCCGGTCCTCGGTCTAAGGTTTTGGGATAGTTCAATCTCGGTCTGTCCAGTTTTAGACAGTCCGATCCGGTTTTGAACGGTTGGTCACCCCTATCAATGAGTTTATCAAGGCTTATACAGACTTGAACTTTTAAAATAAGTTGACTTATAAAATTAGCCTTGTTTGTCACACAGGCTTATGAAAACTTATGACTTATAAATCATAACGCTCCATAAGCCAAGCTCATAGAAAAAGGCTTATAAGGGCTTATAACGAGTCAAATTGCTTAAATATATTTTAAAATATAATGAATTATCATGTAAAGCTGGAAATATATGTGAATTTAATTTGATGTATTTTTATGTAATTTTATACTAATAAGTTTCAGCTATTGTTAATTCGTCAAGCATCTTTATAAAAATATAAGTTTCAGCTTTCGGCGTATAATATAAACCTCAGACCTAACCCACTACGCAAAACATACCATTAGTCTAAAAAAAAATTTTGAATTTTCATTATGTCTAGTGAATGAGCATTTTTGTTAATGTTTCGTAGTTTTGCTGCAGACTAATTATAGTATTATACTACTTACCACGAGTAGTACTTACCAAAGTCGAAACATGTATATATTTTATACACGCATGTCATTGAGGCTTTTTCCGTGCAATTACACTTGTGAGATGTTTTCCTGGAATTAGTTTCTTTACTATTAGGTTATCCTGGGTTAGGGGTAGAATCTGTTTATATTTTACCTTTTCATATCCTGTCGCGGCAAGATTGGGCATGTTGTTATTGTTGTATGTCATTGAAGATTTTTATAATCCAACGTTTCTTTTCATCTGATGATTATTTTTGCTACGTTTTTTAACGCAATTATTCTGTTGCTATGAAACATAGTTCTAAATTTTTAAGGACTTGTTTGTTAAATATTTTGATCAAATCATGTTTAACTAAAATATACGTAATAACTTTTTTAGGAGACTTTTCATTTCATCACTTTCTATTTTTAATTAAGTTCTAGACAAACACTTCACATAAGTATGGTAGTATGCCCATTATGTAAATGGGCCTATGGGGCTATGTAGTTAATGTGTTAGGTTACATGATAGCTCATGGGTATATTTGACACATAAAATTATGAAAAATATTATTCTTATTATATTATATACTAAAACCCAAGAGGTTAATTTGTTCCCAACAGTCCATTACATGATAAATAAAAAAAAAAAAACGAAATGGTAACAGTTTGTTGTCATTTTCCTATTGGTTAAGCTTCCTTAGTGGGGCAGATGTCAAACACTGATTTGGTAGTTAAATAATACATTCTCTCGCACTGTTCATACTCCGTCCCGTTTTGCTACTGTTGTGTCCACTGTAGCGGGTGTAACTCAACTGTTGTGTCAACTGTAGCCCCGTTATTTTGCCTTGGAATGCCTTCTTCATCGTACAGGCATACTATGCACCCACAGTTGTGCATTAAATGAGGGCCTCTCATGCTTTCTTTCCTTATGAATACACCTAACTTACCACATAGTTTTAGTTATCCAAAGGGTTTAGAGTTTAAGGTTTAGGGTTTGATCACACCAGAAACTTCTACTCCTCAACTTTGTTTTCTTCAAACTTCTACCAACCTGCACAAACAAGAAAGAAGGTAAAAACATAGGACATATATTCAGGTTTAATCATATTTCCATGTTTCTTCATATGTACATGCACAGGTATGCATACTTTTTTCCTTCAAGTCTTTTTGGGTGGTTTAGGTGTTTTGCATTTTTTTTTTAATTTTATACCTCACCTGTTAATATGTTTCTGTACAGCATATCACCTTACAAGTAAAAAGAAGGTTATATTAGCTGTTATTTAAAAGGTATGTCATGTAACCCTAACATTTACGTCCAGCCATGGCAGCATATAAGCTTTTACACCTTTCCTGTTTACTGATGTGTTTTCTTTCTATACTTAAATTAATGTTCTATAATTGTATACATAGATATTATTTGCTTACTTTCTTTTTTTGCAAATTGCAGAATAATCAAACCATTAGAATCTTTAAAAAATTACCTGGATGATCGAAATTCTAATGTCCAAATTCCTGTTAACCCAATGACCTATGTCATTGACAAACAACAAAATCCATCTGTCGGACAAAGTTTGTGCCATGCAAAGACTAGAAAAACTCCAAAAAAAACATGCCTTTTGTTGTGCCACAACCATTTAGTTCCAGGGGATGGTTCAGCACTAAATGTGGCCCTGCAAAAACAAAACGATGAGGGGGCGCAAGCCTTGGTAACAAAGAAAAGATCAGAAAGAATAGCTGACCCATCTCATATAGATTTTTAAATTTAAGAATAGATATTCAGCAAATCTATTTGTTATATTATTACCCATTGATACTAATAGTCTATAAAATACAGGTAATGGAGACACAAGCAAACTGCATACTGCAAAGAAGAGAAAAAAAACGATACCTGGCCAGACTTTTCACCAAATAACGAAACATCCTTAGAGTATGAAAACCAATATAGAGGAAAAGAGAGCTGCAATCATGCAACAACAAGTACAGGTCAATTTTTCATATATGGTACTTGGTAGTAAGAAAATCATATTCCATATAATATTTTAACAAGTATATATCATTGTCTATCAACACAGGCAAATCACATGTTCAAAACTAAGTTAACCAAAGAATACATGCCTCGACCTTTTCACAAAATGTCGCAGAAGCACTGCAGTATGAGAAACACTCTACAACAACACAAACCTTCAATCACACAACAACAACCAGAGGTAAATTTTTTGAATATACTATTTGTCACAGATAAAGTCATATTCCATGCATTATTGTAACAACAATGAATGATTCTCTATCACTTCAACAGGCAAGGACACCAATTTCGGTAAATGGTCAGCCAATGTCAAAACCCAAGAAACATTGTATCACCACATCGTATATAGAAGGTAACTAACTTACTAACCTTGGTTATAAATCATTTATATATGTATTTTCTAATCTTAGCCAGCGAATTTAAGACTTTTATAAGTTATATGATGCAGATGTATCCAGTTTATACATTGACTTGGGTGACTGTGATTTGAACTGTCAATATTGCACCTACCATCCTCATGGCTAATACAACTTTCGTAATGCACCATGCTCACACAAAGTAAAGGGATACTTTTTTGCTCTAACACTACACTGATTTCCAAAAGCAACATTTCCAAATTGCCCATTAAAAATCCATTGTCCATTAACATTCAATACATAAAGTGTTACCTGAAAAACTACTTAAACTACTTAAAATTTTTAAAAGTACATATGCAACAAGTTTTGGAAACCTGCTTAAACTACTTAAAATTTACCTACGACAAATAACCTTTAAAGAAGTAGAGTAACACTTAATTACTTAGCTATTCTTCCATCTGAATAACAATACCAAGTTTGCACACCCAAATAATATCAAACTTCTATAGCAATTCATATTTGAAACTCATTAACATTGAAAACTTAGCCTCAGATCGTCTTTATAGCATAATGTATTATTATATAAGGATTTCACAAATTTTAACACAGCCTAAAGTTGCAACATTACAACAGATTAGCCATAACTAACACTTTCAAAGAATAGCACACTTGACCATATAAACAAACAATTATACGCAATGTAAAACAAGAAAGACACATGAATGACAAAAAAACTTAGAAAATATTTTTACCTTTAACAAGAAAGCAATAATATTGGTCCAACAACATTGAAACCAAAAAATATTTTTACCTTTAACTCATTGATGTTTTTACGAGAATCATCATCTCTTTTCATCACTCTTATATGCTCCTTTTTCTCGCGCAATTATAGCCTGAAGAACCCTATCAATCCTTCGGTCACCAATTTGATCTGCAATCTTAAGACATTTTGGAAAGCTAGGAGCCATGGAATTTGAATCAAAACAAGTTTTCACCTTGATTAATGTTGTTAGGGTTTCGTTGCGTCAAATTGGAAAAGCACCGTTTTGTAAACCCTATATCCCTAAATCTACCAATAAATATTTGTATACGGTAAAAAAAATAAAAGACAAAAAAAAAACCCAAATTTGCTAGCCCAACAAGAAGTACCAAACCTAAGCCCAAATGAAAACATATTTTAGAATACACACAAGAAACCCAAATGACACCACATTTTACATTAAACAAATTAAAAAAATATATATATTTAAGGGTACAAATTATAAACATTTTCTGACAAAATTAAACACCTCTATAAAAATAAATAATCAAAAAATATGCAAAAGTGCAAAACACTCCTACAACATTACAAAAATAATATAATACGTGACAAACCAATATTAGAAAATCGACGAAGTTTTAAAACCGTAAAACTTATTGTTCGCAAAACACAAAACATACAACATAAAACACATATCTAAACACTCCTGCCGCAACGCGCGGGTTTCCCCACTCGTTTTTTCTAACAAGTTATTTAGAAAATAATTTTTGTTTGCAGACAAAACTTATAATAGATTATAAGAAAAATAATATTTAATAATCTCTGAAAGTAAAAGGTTAATTTATTTAACTTATAAAAATAATCTCTTTTTATAATCTTCATCTCTATCAGCATCTCCAGTTTCAGCAACAGTTACTTTTGACAAACATACCTAGTGTGTTTTCACATATCATGTTTCATTGTTTCGTCTGCTTCAAACTTTAACTTGTGCTATAAATTATTGAGTTGTTCTTTATACCTAGTTAGAAAATATTAATACTTTCTTCGTTTAAAAGTAGTTCTCTTGTTTTAATTTTTAAAAATTTTAAAGATATATATACATTTTCTTTTCCTTTTTGTAGTATATAATACGTGATACAAAATATATAAATAGATTAGAATTTAAATGTATTTTTGTTGGTATAATTTTCATCCAGTATGAAATAACATAAATAAAATATTTAAGGTCAAAATTAAAAAAAAAATCAAAAAAAAAAAAAAAAAAACATGACAATTATTTTGAGACGGATGAAGCATTATGCAAAGTGATGAGCTAGTTTGAACGGATTAACCTATGCAATATAAAATGTTGTTACCATCTCTATACTCAGTTTATTCGTTAGAACAGATAATATGATAATTTTAATTTAATTTAATTTTAATTTTATTATTAATTCTAATTTTAAATACAAATATTTACTATTCACCAAATAGTATACATCCAACAAAAATGGGAAAAAAGGGGTCCATGTGGTTTACTTACGATTGCAAACCTAGTCCTTGAAAAATTGCAAACAATGTCCTTACCGTTTACTATGGATTATAGAAACAATCCTTAGTTAAATCCAATGACTGTATGTGTAATAAAAAATTACAAAAAGTGTGTCTTCGATCTACGTGTGTAGCAAACAAAGTCCCACTGGTTTGCCAAAAAATAAATAAAATAAGTGTCTCATGTTACTTGCGATTATATAATCAAACCTTAGATTAAATCTAAGGATTGTTTGTGTAACGAACTCTTGCAATTATAGACAATTCAGTCAAGCTAGGCTGAAGACTCTCTTTCTAGCCATGCAAGCCCTCAAAGGTACGGGTTGTTGGCTAAGCCCTCACTTTTGATTACAAAAGTAGTCTCTGAAAAATTGCAAACCAGGTCCTTACCGTTTGCTATTGATTGCAGAAGCAATTCATTAGTTAAATCTAAGGACTATTCTGTAACAAAAAATAACATAATGTCTCTCTAATTTACGTATGTTGCAAAAAAAAAAAAAAAAAAAAAAAAAAAAAAAAAAAAAAAAAAAAATCTTAAATTTGTAAAAATCATCCTCTTGTTACTTGCGGTTACAGAAATAGTCCCTACATTATATCGAAGGATTGTTTATGTAATAAACACTTTGGTGAGATTAGTGATTACATACCTTTCAGTCGAGCTAGGCTAAAGACTTTCTCTTTAGCCAAGCAAGCCCCCAAAGGCACATGACGTTGGCTAAGCCCCTCACTTAGGATAAGTCGTGAATCCTTTGCATTGTTACTGTAGAAGAAGCTGTTAAAACCTCATTAACAAAATCAAACTTCATTATTAGCTTCATGGGTTGTCCATCCTCTTTAATTTATACCAAAGGTTACTACTTCGAGCATATGAAGCACTTACAAAAATTGTTTTTAGCAAACAATGTCCTTACTCTTTACTCTTGATTATAGAAACAGTCCCTCAGTTAAATCTAACTATTGTTTGTGTAATAAAAAAAATACAGAAATGTCCCTCTAGGTTACAAGGGTTGCAAAAAAAATTCTCTAGATTTTCAAAAAAGATCCCTCACGTTACTTGAGAATACTGAAACCATCCCTAGGTTAAATCTAGGGATTTGGTGTGAGGAACACTTACGATTACAGGCAAAGTGCGTAATTTAAATCTAGAGACTGTTTTTGTTTACGAAAGGTACGTATTAGGGTTTAGGGTTGGTCGATCATTTTGGTCTCCCAAGTTCAGTAAGGAGTCACGAGTTGGCTGAGTTTTACGAGTGTTTAATTGATACATGCAATGTGAATAGATTAAAATTTTATTCTCTTTACACTTTACATAACAGTTTTTTGTGTAACCGAAGTCACGAGTTAGGGTAACACTCACAATTATGCCCAATTTTTTTATTCTCTTTACACTTTACATGACAATCTCTATTTTGCTTTTTGCGTTTTTGCGCTTGTTTAATTGATACATGCAATGTGAATAGTTAAGAAATGAGAGGTGATTTGCACATTTTTTTTCGAATTGCACATACTACTGTATAAGCCGACAAAGTCGGATATGAATATGGTACAACTGTTTAAAATAAAAAATAATACGTCCCAATAAGAAATAAGAGTGTGTAAACCTATTTTCCAATAAAAAAAATAAATGCATCATAATATGATATTAAATAAACATATTAGGAACATATTTTTGTTTGTAAAAAAATGGAGTTATGTTCGGATTCAAATTTTTATTTCCCCTCTCATTTCAAACTACATTAAAAATAAACAAAATGACATGTCGCTTAATTCTTTGTCGTGCTTAAAAGTCGCATATAATATTTATTTAGTACAAGCTTAAAAAAAGAGAAATGATACTTACACCACTTTTTTTTATGCACAAACCACAATGTTACATAATTAATGAACATGTTACAACATGTTATATGCATAATTGTGATGTGTGTATAAAAAAAATGGTGTAAGTATCACTTCCCTTAAAAAAATAGTTATATACACAATACATAACTTATGAATATAATAGGAATTATCGTAGAAACAAATTCTAATAAAAATCATGAGTTAATTTTGGAATATAAAAGGAAATCATTCAATGAATTTGTTGTTGACTTTTGTTAACTTAAGAAACCATTCAACGAATATTCTTAGGTTTTATTTCAACATGAATAGTAGGTTAGTAATTTAAATGTGTTGAATTTTCAACAATTCAAGATGAGTTTCGTACTTTATATTAGGGGTGAGCAAACAAAACCGAAAAAACCGAAACCAAATCAAAAATCAAAAAAATCGAACCGAAAAAACGACCGAAACTAAAAACCGATGGTTCGGTTTCTAAATGTTCAAAAACCGAAAATACGGTTCGGTTTCGTTTTCGTCTAAAAACCGAACCTTAAAAATCAAACCGAACCGATTTTATTATATAATAATATATAATTAATTTAACATGAATAAATAACTAAATAAATCAAATTTATAAATTCATATTCATTTTGTTGGTAGATTTATAATATATTTATCTTAACATTTTTGTTTATATGTGTGTTTATCGTGTCGTGTGTTTTTATTTTATAATATATCAATAAATATATGACGATGATCATACTATATGTTACTTGCATGTGTGTTTCTTATTTATATGTGTGTAATTAAAGGTTTATGCAATAAATATTATTATGCTTAGATTGACAAAAAAATGTAAATAAGAATAACCAATTTTTTATGTAATATAAGTTTGTTGGTATATATTTTTCATGCCCAAATATAAACGGTTAGAAACCGAAAAACCGAACCAAAACCGATAATAACCGCCAAAAACCGAACCGCCAAAAACCGAACGGTTTCGGTTTTGGGTTCTATAAAAACCGAACATTATGGTTCGGTTTCAGTTTTAGCCAAAAACCGACCCAAACCGAACCGTGCACACCTCTACTTTATATATACTAGACGAGTACCCGTGCATAGCAACGAGATTTTATAGCGATAGATAGCTTATTGATAAAAAAAGTTTATAGGTTATAAACGAAAAATAATAAAAGTTTGAAGATTTGGGAATTAAACATAATGTTTTGAAACCCGGTTCGACCCGGGTGGTTCAACCGGTTGAACCGTTCCGGGTGAAAAATGGGTCGATTTAAACCGGGTCAACTTGCTAGGTTGGGTCGAAAATGGGTCAAATTAAACTGGGTCAACCCGCCGGGTTTGAAGCGTCTCGGGTCAACCCAGTTTTTGTTTTAATTGGTTGTATTTAATTTGATAGATTTGTTTTTAATTGGTTGTATAATGTAAATAAGTCATTGTACTTTTAAGTAATGGATAATGTTTTGAAACCCGGTTCGACCCGGGTGGTTCAACCGGTTGAATCGTTCCGGTCGAAAAATTGGTCGATTTAAACCGGGTCAACTTGCTAGGTTGGTTTGGAAATGGGTTAAATTAAACCGGGTCAACCCGACGGGTTTGAAGCGTCCCGGGTCAACCCGGTTTGTGTTTTAATTTGTTGTATTTAATTTGGTAGATATGTTTTTAATTGGTTGTACAATGTGAATAAATCATTGTACTTTTAAGTAATGTGGTGTTTTAATAAGAATATTAATTACATTTCACTTTTCTCTCTCATTTGACCATTATTGAAAACAAAATTTCTTGAAAACTCAACATTTCAATTGTTGACTATTTTTCCATTATATGTAGTAAAGATAGTGTGTGTATATATATATATATATATATATATATATATATATATATATATATATATATATATATATATATATATATATATATATGTGTGTGTGTGTGTGTGTGTGTGTGTGTGTGTGTGTGTGTGTGTGTTTTAGCGTACATTAATTTTTATAGAGTAAATTACATTGTTCGTGCTTGTAGGTTTGCGTTGACTGAAGAGGTTCTTCTCTTAACACAAAAAAATGCACCATTGGTCCCTAAGGGCCAAAGGTTATCCACTATTAGCCCTTCCCTCTAATGACCTTGTTAATGTTCGTTAAGTTTTCACACATGATGCCCACGTGAGGGTCGTTCTGTCGTTTACAACTATCACCACCGAATTAAAACTCACCTGCCTATATCATTTCACTTAGGTCACTCACTTCTCTTCTTATGTCTCTAGAAAAACTATTCCTATGTGCTTTCATCTTCATCAAATTCTTATATCTTCAGACCAATTAAAAAAAAAAAAAAAAAAAAAAAAAAAAATCATCTTCATCAAAATCCTCAACAACCACCACCATCACCGCCATCACCGTAAACCCACAAAACGGAAAAAAACATCGGAACGTACGTCGAATACCATTTTCGACCCTCACCACCACTGTCAATCTCATCGCCACTATTTACCTCCACCACCACCATTATATTTTCAGATATGGACTTTTGAAGACCCTAAGTGCTAGTGGCTGGTTTTTTTTTTTTTTTTTTTTTTTTTTTTTTTTTTTTTTTTTTTGTGCAAAAGGTGAACATATATTATTAATAACAATGCTTCATACAATCAAAGAACAAGAGCAATAGACATACCTATGCTCATGAATCATAACAAAGCATAACATACAACATACAATATACTTATTAACAGCATCAGATACTATCACTTTGAAGGCAAACTATCAGCAGTTTGTAATCAATCTGCAGCATCCAAATTCACCTTTAAATGCACCAATAACCATCTAGCTACATTTCCACCTTATCTACCCATCATGGTCATTCAACCTACCACCACAATAACCATGACAAGCTAGATTAGTGGCTTCACTAGGAACTCATTACCTCTCCACAAGCAAGGGCTATACCAACTATGCTACATTTCCATCTATAAAAATGGCTTCACATAGTTGGGAACACACACCTTGCAGTGAGTACCAACCTATCGCCCTGTGGGCAATGTATAGTATGGACCAAGTAGGTTCATCTTACACACCTCACTATTCCATACTAGTGGCTGGTATTTAAATACCCTAAATCTATTTATGATTTTGAGGACCCTAAGTGCTGCAGGTGGATGTTATTTCCTTTAAGATTTAGACTTTTGTTTGAGGTTTCAAAGGTGTTGAAGAACACCGACAACAATGTGATGGTGGATGTTATTTCCTTTAAGATTTAGGGTGTGTTTGGATTGAGGGTTTTAAGAATGGGGAATGGGAATGGGAATAGGATTGATTGAGGGTGTTTGGTCAGTTGACATGGTTTCAAATGTTGGAATGATATCCTAAAATAAAGGTTTGGCCATACCCACCTTAAATGGTGGGTTTAGAATTTGATTCCCAATCAAACTACTTTTTCACAATTAAAAACCCAAACTCACAAAATAAACCAAACAATAATATTAGATATGATACCTAAGCCCATACCAATTCTCATTTCATCTTATAATCAAACCCATTCTAAATTAAAAAAAGCAAACGGCACCTTAGACTTTTGTTTGAGGTTTCAAAGGTTGAAGAACACCAACAATGTACTTTTAGATTTACATAGGAGTTTGAATTCATTTATGGTCATGATATTACTTGCATTTTTTTTTTTTGATATTTTTAGCAAAGTTTATAGATGAATATATATTTATATAACTGTTTGTGTTGGATGGCTTCTTAGGTTGTGTTGGAATTTTAATGGATGTGGTACAAATTTGTAGAAATATATATATTTTTTGCAAGTTAATCTTTTTATTAGCTTTTATCTGAATCTTTTAATCCCCCAATTGTCTTTCAAAACCAATAGTCAAATGTGTTTTCTGGCGTTACTTCAAAAGCAATGACATGAGAAAGGATTTTGCTAGTAATTGTAAGAAATAAAGAAAAAAGATAGAATATATAATGTTGTTTATAAAAGTTTAATAAACATATGTAATTGCAAAAAGAAATAAGAAGATGGATATAAGAAGGTGAAAATGTAATTTGGGATTGAATGCTTGAAATCGAAAATGATGATTTGTAGATTGCGGAAGAATGTTTGAAGATGAGACTATAAATCAAAAAGGAATTAATCATAAAATGAATTGAAAAATGTAAAGTAGTGGAGATGACATTAAAGTGGTAAAACTTAATATAAGACTGTTATCAAGATAAAGAAGAAATAAATGGTAGTTTAATTGGTAAAATGTCAAAAATACCTTCATGTGCAAGGCTAGCGAGAAACTTAACGGAGAAATCTAATAGTCGTTAGATAGGGGACTAACGGCAAATATCGTTTGGCACTTAAGGACCAAAGGTGCATTTTCTTCGGCTAAGGGTTGAACCTCTCGGTCAATGCAAACCACAAGGACTAACAATGTAATTTACTATTTATTTAATTTCATGTGTAATGATTAAGGACTTTAACGAAAAAGGTTGAAAGAATAGTAAAAAAAAATAAAAAAGGACGAAATGACAAATATTGATAGAGATAGAGAATGGAGCCAGAGTCTACTCGTTTACCAAAAAGTTGTTTGAAAACTTCCATGATATCTCACTGTTTACTTTACTGCCTTCAAGTAAAAAAAGATGCATACATAACTTTGTTTGTGCACAAGCAATACTCCTTTGTTTCATGACGAGTGTTTCACGTAGCTATTTTAGAATGTCTAAAATTAAGTAATCATTTTACATTTTCACCAATGAAAAAAAAATTAATGAAAAAAATGATATTTAATTAGTATTAAGTTGGTTGGGAAATTTCTTAAAATTTTGTTCACATTGAAAATGAATTCTTATTATTGAACGGAAGATGTTTTTATTTATTTTTTTCTAAATATTATCTTATAAATTTACCATCATGCAATTTGTGAAATGTAACTGTACAATTTATTAGAAAAACTCAATCAACAATGCATCAGCGGCATATACATATATGCTCCTGCTAAATATGTATTTATTTATTTAATTTTCACTGCGCAAACACACACGCCATCCACGAGCAGAGAAAAGGGGGGCAGAGTGGGCACCTGCCCCTTTAGCAAAAGAATTTGTAGTGTAATTTTTTTTTAAAAAATTTATAGTTGTTTTTGTAATTTGACCTGTTAGCGACAAGATTTGTAGTGCAGTTTTACAAAAATATTAAAGTTTGCCTCATCGATGATAACTTTCTCGCTAATAACCGGCCCTGAGTCGCCATCCAGTCTATAATTATGTTTAGCATAACTCACAACCAATAAGTCGAAAAATACCTAGCTAGATATGCATGCGCTAATGTTACGTCAGTTTTATACTCTTATATATATAAGTACAGTATATAAATTTTAAAATAGACGTGTTATTATAAAAAGTTAATAAAAGGGTCAAGGGGCAGCGGTGGAGTGTCTTTGTCCGTGGGCACCTACTGCGACCGCTAGGAAATGAAGTCAGTACTGACTCAGGAGCCCAAACTCATTTACTCCGCTTGCTTTCAATATATCTACTAAAAATTCTTTTGAAAACATTATTGTTTTGAATTAAGTTTTAATAACTCGTGGTAAAATATAAGAAAAATTGTATATGCATAAAATCTGAGTATTGGTGAACAACATTTTTAAGTACTCCGTAGTACAATGCTATTGTGCCGGTGTGTAAAGAAAATGCATGTGTTTCATAACTTATACTAATTAAAAAGTATGATAAATCATTTTCAAATACGACTATGATGGAGTGGTTAGGTTTTTTATTACTAAAAGTTACCAACATTAAAAATATTTTAAAAGTAAGGGTGGCAAAGTAACCTATGAATGGAAATTGGTCCCTCTTGTTCTAGAAGATTATTTTCACTTCTATTTTGATGATATGTTATAATCATGTTTTTTTTTGAACGGCAAAGTATCATTTCATTTCACCCAAGATTATGTACAAAAAGATCGACTAGAAAGGTTCTAGACATTACAAAAAAAATCCCCTATTACATCGCCTTATTAGAGGTACCCAAACTAGGAAACTATGTTGTTGGTATGTCGAATTCACGCCACATCTCCCAGGACCATTCCTTTTTCGCTCTATGCTTTACCCATGAAAAAGTGATTGCTTGAACATCCCCGAATAGCCCTTGTAGGTTTACTCGTTTGCCTTGAAAAATTACTTCATTCCTCATCTTCCAAATGGACCATGTTCCTGCTAGCACAATCATCTTTATCACATCCCTTTTAACTGCTAAACACCCAGAATGGTTATGGATATCTAGTAAGTCTCGGATCGAATGAGCATATATCTGTGGAATGCGACACCAAGAGCTGACTTGTTGCCACAGAACTGTAGCTGCGAAACAGGAGATGAACAAGTGATTGGCATCTTCATCCCCGTCTCCACAGACTCTGCACAATGAAGACCCATTCAGAATCCTTCTCGTCTTTAATCCAATGTATGTTGAAAGCCTATCTTGTTCCATCCTCCATGCGAAAACAGACACCTTTCTCGGAACCCATTTGAACCATGAAAATGGATAGAAAGGAACCGCATGTTTACCCAACAAGTTCCTACATTGGCTTACTGAAAACAAACCGTCCTGGCTACTCGACCAACTCCACCTATCAGTAGTATTATGTAAGTCAATTGTTGCAATCAGAGAATTGCAGCCATGAAGATCCGCCAATTCCTGAACCGATAGAGGAGGCCTTCTCCAATCCCAACTTACAAGCCTATCCGCAACCGCGACAGATTTTTGTTTCTCCAATGCGAATAAAGCCGGATAAATTCCCATCAATGGGCCGTCCCCTACCCACCAGTCCACCCAGAAACGAATATCCAGTCCATTACCACATGAACCTTTAATCAGACCTTTTAAATTTAAGTTCCGCATTGAAAACTCTTTATCTAATTTGTTTATCATATTCCACGAACCTGGGAGCCCGTTTTTAACCGGAAGATAGCCCCATGAGTTTTGATTGAAATGAATGGCATCTATGACCTTCCTCCATATCGATCCTTTCTCGGTTTTGTATCTCCACCACCACTTTGCCAAGAGACCGTCATTTAAGTCTTTCAATGATCCGAGACCGAGACCACCCTTGTCACATGGCCCTATGACTCGATCCCATGCTACCCAATTTGTTTTAGCCTTATCCTCATCTCCCCCCCCAAAAAATCTCCTTCTTAAAGCTTCTAACTTATCGATAACACCACCAGGGGCCTTGAACAAAGAAAAGAAGTACACCGGAAGACTATCCAAGGCCGCTTTTAGTAACGTGACCCTACCACCAGACGAGAGCATCTTTGCCTTCCATTTCGATAATCTTCTGTTAAAACAGTCCACCACGCCATTCCAATTCCTAATAATATTCATGTTAACCCCGACGGGTAAACCGAGATACTTACATGGGAATTTATCAAATTTACACTTTATGGAATCAGCCGTCTCTTGCGCTATATTGTTGTTCACTTTGATGGGGTAAAGAGTAGTTTTATGATGATTCATTTTTAGTCCAGAAATCAAGAAAAAACATCGCATAAGGCGGACGATGTTTTTAATATTTTGATCACCCCACTCGCCCATAAATACTACATCATCTGCGTACATGAGATGGGTCATAACGGGACCGTTATTTGGCAACCTAAGACCACGAATAAACCCCATCTTTGTTGCTTTGCCCATGAATCCAGTTAGAGCCTCCATTGCGATTATAAATAAGAACGGGGATAGCGGATCCCCTTGTCGGACCCCTCTAAAACAATCAAATTCCGAAGTAGGAGATCCGTTGAACAAGACGGACGCCCTAGCCGATGCAAGAATCCCTCTAATCCAATGTCTCCACTTCTCTGGAAACCCCATTTGTCTAAGAACCTCTAAAATGAACCTCCAACTGATAGAATCAAACGCCTTTTCCATATCTACTTTCAACACGAACGCTCCGTAGTTTTGTTTATTAGCCCAAGATATGATTTCATTTAAAATTAGAGGCCCGTCTAAAATGTTTCGATCATTCATGAAACCAAACTGTAGATTCGAGACCACTGAATATATCACCTTTTTCACACGATTCGCTAGTACTTTTGAAATGATTTTAGATATGCAACCAATCAAACTAATCGGCCTATAGTCATTGAATGATACCTGGTCGGGACCTTTGGGTATAAGTGCAAAGAAGGATGACCCACAAGCTCGACTAATTCTACCACCATCATAGAATTCTTCCATGATCTTCATAATATCCTGTCTCCAAAGCACCCAATAGTGCTTGATGAATTTGAATGTAAATCCGTCGGGACCAGGGGCTTTGTCCCCCCCCACAATCCCAAACCGCTGCTTTGACCTCCTCGACCGAGAAAGGGGAGATTAACTCTGCCGCCTCCTCTGTGGATAGATGCTTTAAATTAGGACAAGCAAATAACGGCCTGTTGTGATTAGGTTCCCGAAACTTGAGAGCAAAGAACTTTCTTGCTTCCTCCTTAATCTTTGTAGGATCCGTCTCCCAAGTATCATTAACTAGAGTGCCATTGATTCGACTGGAGCTAATATTACTATTAATAACCCCGTGAAAAAATGCAGAATTTTCATCACCTTCGACAAGCCATTTTACCCTCGCCTTTTGCTTTAAGTCTTGAACAATCTCCGTGTTGACCTCTTCTAGTTTCTGTTTACTTTCAGCCCACTCTCTCAATTCATTCGGATTTAGTGCCCTCTCCTCCATTAGTTGATCAAGAGCCGAAATCTTCCTGGTAGTCTCTTGTTTCATTATGCATCTGCTGTCCCGGTTTTCGTTTAACCATTCCTTAAGCTTCACTTTAAGGGCCTTTAATTTTGAGGCGAAAATGATATCCGCTGGGCCTCTATATTGATCATCATTCGCCACACTCAATACCAACTCATCCACGCCCGTTTTCCCAATGCAAGAGTTGTAAAGACGAAAAGGAGTAGGACCAAAATTGAGTGATACCGTAGATAACGTTAGAGGGCTATGATCCGAGATGACTCTCGGAAGTGCAGTGACAGCCGCGTTTGGCCATTTGTTCCAAAATTGCCCACATACTAGGAACCTATCTATTTTACTTAGTTTGCCTCTTTCACCTACACGTGTGAATTTGCGGCCACCCATGGAGTATTCGCGCAACCCATTTCCTTCAATAAACAAGTTGAAATCTTCCGCGCAAGAGGGAATGAAATCGGTGTTCATCCTCTCCTCTGGGCTTCTGACAGCGTTAAAGTCTCCCATCAATACCCACAAACCTCCCTTCGAATTTATTACCTCCGATAAAGTATTCCACAATTCTCTCTTCTGGACCACAGGTTGTGGAGCATAAATGTTCCCAAAATTTATCACTTCCCCATTTTGTTTGAGTACTCCCGATACTACCATAAAGTGTCTATGCCTTATTAAATCAGACTTAGAGAAAAAACCAGGGTCCCAACAGAAACATAAGCCCCCTGATCTTCCCTCCGAATTAACCCAATCAAATTCTACAATACGCTTACCCCATAATTTACTAACCTGTATCATGGAACCATTCTGTATTTTGGTTTCTTGAAGTGCCACGAAATTGACTTTTTCACTCCTAATTAATTCCCCCACCGATTTGATCTTACTGTCATCCCCTATCCCGTTGACGTTGAAAGAGAGAATCTTCATTGGGCCATAAGACGCTCACCTTCATCTCTGAGTGCTTCATGTAAAACCGAGACACAGTCGTTGAGCTGAATGCCGACGGCGTTCCCGATTTCAACAGTTGCTTGAGCTTCTAATGCAATTTCATCCCCGATTGGGGTGTTCGAGGTTCCAGCCTCTTCGTATTGGTGTGGAATTGGGCAAAATAGAGGGAATTCTGCCTGATCATTTGTGTTAGGTCGAACAGGTTTTCTCCCTCTACCAGAGTTACGAACACAAGGGGATTTCCTTTGATTGCTCCTATCCGGTGTTATCAAATTGGGGAAGCTAAAGCGTCTATTAGGGGGATGATTGAGGTCCAATAGATTTTCATTGAGGCCATTATCAGGTCTGGCCCGTTTTCTAGCACTAGGCCCACCAAGAGTATTGTTTCCCAAGCCCAAATTGGAAGACTGAGAGAAATGAGAAGTGAACTCTGTGGGGCCCAAGTTTGTTAGATCATTTACCTGATTATTTATATCCATCTCCACACTTTGTCCCCTGGACCCACCTAGATCTTGTTGGGAAGAGTTCCCATGCAAACTTCCCACTTTCTGCCTTGAAAACCTTCTCATATTAACTTGGGAGGAGTTCCCATGCATGCATGGTAATGGGACGTTGTTATTCGAGTTTAGACCTTCTGAATTCCTATCATCATTTACGTCCATTTTATCTTCCCCGTTAGCCCCCTGAACTTCACCGGACCCGTCATCTGGTTCTTTTCCGACGTCATTATCTCGAATTTCACCGTCCTCTAGCTCATGGACCGTTGACTCAGACCCATTTGGAGATACTTTTAGGAAATCCGGGCACCAAAGTTCTTCCGTTTCGTCCACCCAAACGTTTATGGCTTGTCCTTTCCACAGAAGTTTCACCGATTCAGCAATCCTCTTGTTTTCTTTCGTAAGAACCGCCACCGTTTCAAATGCAAGATTTCCGTCCTTATGGCATGCCTCCGACTGTTGAACTACCGAACCAAAGCCAGCACCGATTAGGTTGAAAACCTCCTTATCCCATAATTGAATGTGGCCACCCGATATTTTTAGCCAAACTATTCTCTCAAGTGCTAGTTGTTGCCCATTCCATCTAAACATTTCTGAGAACCATCCGCCCCATATGTTCTCCTTGGATAGAAATTCATCTGCCAATCCATTGGAAATAAAAGTAAGTAATACCTTCATGCCCGAGATGTACCTAAGCGTAACGTCTTTGACCTCCTCAGACTTTAAGAAGTCCTCCATCCTGCATAACCTATTGAAGTCCTTCACGTTGCCCACCAATGAGCATCTGCCCAAGGCAGAATTGATTGGGAAAGTTTTATTCGGAATAACAATCGTCTTGCAAGAGCCATTTCCTTCACCCAGTCCCGAGCCACTTGAACCTAGTTGAAAAAGGTTATTCATCTTCCACGGATTTGTTTTATCACTTTCTAATGTCCTTCTTCCCTCCACATGTATTCCTTTGGGCCTGTCTACATGTTCAGCCCTATAGGGGTTAGTATTACCCCTTTTTAAATTATGGTTTTCTCTTGAATCCTCCTTTCTGAATCTAGCCACATTTGCGTGAAGCATCTCCTGTCCTAGACGAACATTCGTGATTGCTTTGATCATTGCATCGGTGTTACTAATGCCTTCGAACCTAATGAATGCGAAAAATCTCCCAAACTTATCCTTTCTCCTTGGAAGATAAGCGTCCGTCATCTTACCGCATAAGCGGAACTCCTTCCATAGAATACCCAGCGTACAGTTACTTGGGAGGTTTGCTACGTAGAAAGTAGTGGCCTCCCCGTCGTGATGGTAGTTTTGTTGTTGTTGGTTGTTTTGTTGATGATGGTGAAAGGTTGTTTGAGGTTGCGTTCGTTTTCTACGGCGTGGCTGTTCCCATTCTTTTTCATTCTCTCCCCCCGTTTTCTCTCTCTCACACATAGTTTTTCTTTATAATCATGTGTGTGATTTTGTTTTTTGATCAGTTTTACGAAGAGTATTTAAGTGTTTAAGAAACTGATTAGCTAGGATTGCTCATGGTTTTAATAATTTACATGTATTGTTTTGGCTCGAAATAGCAAACTAACTCTATGTGGTATCATTATGTGCTTAATTAATTTCTACGTGTAGATGATCTAATTTAGACTTTTGTTTTTGTCAAAAGTAAATGCTTTGAATTTCGAGTATAATAAATGATAAATTGACAAGTGATGGCATGATTATGTCATGATGAGTCTCAATCGATGCACTGGGTCATTTAATTTGAACAAAAGAGTGGCAAAATTCAAGAAAAAAGCGCTTACTTTCTAAATCTCATAAAGGCTACTACAATTTCCTAGCTTCATTATTTGCAACAAAAAGAAGACCGACTAATCAGTACTCCCTTCATTTCAAAATGATAGTTTTAAAAAAATTATCCATTTTTCAGTTGAAGTAATAAGAATGAAATTTAGTATAAGAATATTTTATTTGAGTAGTTAAAAATTATAGTCGTCTCACTTTTAATAAACTGTGTGTTTATTGTCTCCTGACAATAATTTTGATACAAAGAGAGTATGAAGTATCTTTTACTTATCTTTTGTTAAGGATCGACTAATTAGTATCAAGTAACTTTTACTTATCTTTTGTTATGGATTGACGTAATGGTGATGGTATATCTCGCGTCAGGCATAAACATTTGCATAGGTGACGCTAACCTTATTCGTGACTCCAATCCGTTAGCTAGTTTTTAAGGTAGGTGATGACTCACCCATATAGTAACCATCACGTGCCAACACCACCATAAAAACCTTCCTAGGTCATGCGTGAGCAAAAGAAAAGGAAAATAGGGATATAGAGGTGATGGTGATCATTTTTTTTTTGTAAGTGTGTGTATTTTGTATGGTATGTTTGTATAAAGTCGGTACATTTAATGGTGATGATCATAAAAGCTGAAATGTGATAATAGTGTTGGTGTGCTAAATGGTGATGTGATGCTAATGTGGAAGTGATGGTAATGGTCATCATAAAAACCAGCCTTATATCCCACTCCATCATATCCCTTCCTCTCACGCATGACGCGCCTCATTTTGGTTTCAAAAAACGAGCATAATTATCTTTGAAAGTGGGAACAATGAGCGACCGTCTAGAGCCATCCGATTAGATGTATAAAACAATCTAGATGTTATAAATACGAATAGAAAAAGACACTTTTCATTTGAAATTACTTATATGGATCTAATTAAAAGATTTCTTGCAATTATTTTAGTAAAATTAACGTACATTAATGAATGATATTTTATGTTTTGTCTTTACTTTGAGACCCATATTTGGTTATCGTCCAAGGCCTCTGAAAACTCAGAAATGAACATGAAGGCGAGGGGCATTACTGTTGAAGGCAAATAAGAGGTGTTTGTATAATAAAAAAACCGATGTAGAAAAAAATTATGAGTAAAAGTTTTGATGAGTGAGTGTTAGAAGAAAATGAATGACGTGGCATTGAGATGTGAGTGAGTGATACTTGATACGCGGGTACCATAAACAAATCGTTCATACTTGATACAACTTAAATCAATTGTGAAAACAACATATATAAAATAAATTATCTTTATGTTAGCAAGTTAACACACTGCGAATCTTATAGTGTGCAAAATAACATTATAATGTACGACTTTACCCGGGGACAGAGACAGTGTGGGAGTCAGAGGTGCTCGGCCCTCTCCAACATGCCCAATCACTTTGCTATTTATCTTATAAAATGTAAGCCTATGACCCAAGTATCGCCAAATGACCCCTAACCTTTAGATGATAAAAGAATTAAGAGAAGTTTGACACCGTTTCATGTGTGAAGTTTTCATCTAATTTCTTTTTTAAATTAATTGTCATTTTATTATTATTATTATTATTATTATTATTATTATTATTATTATTATTATTATTATTATTATTATTATTATTTTGTTTCTTAAATCAAAATTTTAAGTTTATAACCCAACGTATGTGATAATTAGAACCTACCATTTATAGTTTTAGTTATATTACTTTGTTAGTTTGAAAAAAAATTTGGCCTACCTTATTGCTAATTCTTGGCTCCGACGAATTTACTTAGCTTGTTTTCTAAAGCTATAGATTTTTCTCTGGTCTACAACCTTGTTGTTTCACCTTTCTTAATCGCCACGACTTCTTGGTATCCTACTATCCTAGTCTATCATGCCAAGTACACTTAATCAACCCAAACTTAGACTAATAAAAATGTTTTCTACTACATATAAAGCAAAAAGGTTTTTGTTTAAAACTTAAAAAACATGAAAATTAGTGATGTTTAATCTTCAAAATACTCTTTTAAAACAAATTCCACATAAAAAAAATTCAAACAATATTGTTTTAACAATGTCCCACCCAAATTTTCAAAAAATTAATAACAACTTTTGACAATCTTTTTTAATATGATTTCCTAAATAAAAGAAGACTTTTTTTTAAAATTAATCTCAGCATCAATAATTTGTAAAACTTATCCACAAACTCTACACTAGTACAAACAGGTCGTTGCCAACGCCCTTTTTTTAACTGTGCCGACGTCATGACGTCGGCAGTTAGTGGATCCCGACGAACCTTAGTAGGTCTGAGTTAGTCGAGAATGCCCCGTCGGGACTTACTGTACCGACGTATTTTGCCGACGAACTGGTGGGTCCCACAACCATTTTCAGTCAAACAAAATGGTGGTTCGACAAATTATTTACCGACGTCACTTCGTCGGTATAATTACTTTTAATTAACAATTAATGATTAATCAAAGGTCAAACAGTCAATGAGTCAAACGGTCAACTCTTAATTTGCCGGCGCCATATCGTCGATACTATAAAAGGTCAAACAAAAAGTCAAAAAGGTCAAACAAGAAAAGTCAAAATTAAAATCTATATTGATGATGACATGGCGTCGGCATGTTATAATATGCAGGCTGTAGAGCAGCCTGCAAACCAGCAGTTTTCTAGATTTTTTTCGGAAATTTTTCTGGAAAAAATCAAAACAACACTTGTATAAACATCAATACCAACATTCCAATATTCGAAACAATCTATAATGGATAAAACACTTGTATAGAATCGCTAAACACCCTCAAATACATTCAAACATTTCAAATCTACAAAATGGGTGTTATAATCTACGGATCAAGCTGCCGATAGCACAAAAGCTGCTATATCCGCAATGTTTAAGTTGCCAAAATGCCAAAGTTTACAATAATAACATACATATGAGTTAATAGCATACGGATGGATCAAGTGTTAAAGTGTACAAAATACGGATGAGGATCATGCATACAGATGGAGAAAATGTTAAAGTGTACAAAATAACCCATACAAATATACCTCACTGCCCCTCGCCATCATCTGAATCACCATCAATCTCGATATCGTCGCCCGAGCCGCCTGCCTCGTCGGTGCCACTCCCCGAGTCTGCCTCGCCACTCCCACTGTGACTCCTCGAGGCTGCTTTCACTACAAATAAATTTGGGTTTAGGTTCGACAAAATCGACCCAAAATTGCATAGAAAGTCGACCCTAAGTAAATTAGGATCGACATCTCGTACCTAACGGGTAGACCCAACCTTTTCGTCACAAAATTTTTTGGGTCGACACTTTCTTTGCAAAATAGGGTCGACAGTGGGGCCGCATTGTTTCAGCAAAAACCATTGACCACAAGTAGGGTCGACATGTTTATATAAGCCTTGGGTCGACAATGTAGACCTTACTCTTTTTTCCTTTTTTCTATCTTTTAATTATAATTATAACTTAAAATTGTTTTCTAATTAAGAAAAAATAGGGTCAACATTGTCTTTGCAATTTGGGTCTACAATGTCGACCTTACCTTTTTTATATGAAAGTATTATTTGCAGTTGGAGCTTTCCACGTCACAATGATGCAAATAGGTTCGACATTGTCGACCCTAACTGTCCTAAACAAGTTTGTTTTAGTGCATTTAGGATCAACTATGTCGACCCTATGTTTTCCTGGGCTAAAAAAATAGTGCAGGTTTGGTCTAGTTTTCCAAATTTTCCGAAATTTTTTCCGGAAAAAATCTACAATTCGACAAATCCATAAATTCGAATACCACAAATCCATAATACGATACAATACCAAATGACTAAACGTTACAATACCACTAATCCACAATACAATAAATTACCAAATTCAACAAATCCACGTTTACAATACCAAATTACTAAACGTTACAATCCCATTCAACAAATCCACGTTACAATACGATAAAATACTAAATCAACGTTTCACAAAGTTAATATGATACAAATTAAGCTAACAAGTCACAAAGTTAATACAAATACTAAGATACTATATAAAAAGGCCTACTCCTCGTCCTCCGCCTCAACCTCCTCCTTGGCCGACTCCTGGTCCCCTTCCTCATCCTCAAAATTATGAGTATTTAGATCATGTTGTGGATTCTGGCTCATGTGGGGATTATAGTGGGTAAAAAACTGACCTAGAAGTGATTGGAAGTTCACAATACCTGAATAAGCCGCGTCAGCCTTTAGTGCAGCCAAGTAAGCTCGTTGCTGCGCCTCCTCAGCTTGTTTCTTGTACAACTCGTTCTCTTGCTGCTCTTGCCTCAACAGCTGCGTGATCTCATCCCGAGTCATAACATCTGATCCAAATGTAAAATTTGCGGACCTGCGAGAAGTTGAGCCACCACCCGGTAACTTCCTGTCCCTGCCCGACATGGGCCGTGTGGGCCGTCTGGTTGGTGAGCCACCAGCATCCCCGCCGTGTGATCTAGGAGCTACATACGCCATCTATAAAATTACAAGTATAAGAACACACAATATCGTGGCCCAATTAATACTAATACACACATTCATATAAATACACATTTAAACATATAAAAAACAACTCCATTCAAATAAAAATTACACATTTAAACATATCCTAACAATTTCATTCAAATTACAATTTAAGATCAATTTTGATAGTCAGAATCATCGCTAGATAAAACTTATTGGGGTTCACTTCATCATCAAGGACATGAGCAATGACATTATATACACAAATGCATAACAAACACATTACTAGTCAAACGCAATCATCGAACTAATACATTACCAATCAAGCGCATACTAAATATATTACTAATCAAATGTATACCAAATACATTAACTAGATAAAAAAACATACTCTTAAACAAGATGGTCGAGGTCAGCAGTGCTTCAGCTAAGTATCGGCTAGGTCTCCTATGGTCAACAGGCTCGATGCTCAGCTCGTCAATAGGCTCGGTCTCGGCTAGTCAACAGGCTGCTAAAACAAACACCCCCTTAGAAACCAAAACAATAAAAACCTGTATAACATCAAAATCGAATAAGCTCATAAGCCCAACAGTTAAGCTCATAAGCTGAAACAAACACCCCCTTACAAATCGAATAAGCTCATAAGCCCATAGTTAAGCTTAAAACAAACACCCCCTTAGAAACCAAAACAATAAAAACCTGTATAACATCAAAATTGAATAAGCTCATAAGCCCAACAGTCAAGCTCATAAGTTGAAACAAACACCCCCTTAGAAATCGAATAAGCTCATAAGCCCAACCAACAAGCTGAAATTGAATAAGCTCATAAGCCCACAGTTAAGCTTAAAACAAACACCCCCTTAGAAACCAAAGCAATAAAAACCTTGTAACCCATTTACCTTTTAGCAGCTGATGGTGGTGGTGCGTGGGTCGACGACGGCAGTGAGCTGGTGGTGGTGCGTGGGTCGGCGACGGCAGTGGTTCACGATGGTGCCATCTAAACAAAAATTAAACAATAATACAAAAACAATAATTAAACACATACCAAAACAATAATTAACATGATTTGTTTTAAATCAAAAAAAAAAAAAAAAAAAAAAAAAAAAATCAACCTTTGTAAACTAGAAGTTGAATGAATTAAACTAGAGGAAGAAGATGAGGTGCTTAATACGTGGGTTAGTGTGCGAGTGTGGTGGAATCGAAGGTGTTGAAGGTGCTGCTGTGGTGATTTGATTCGAAGGTTGTGGTGGTGATTTAAGTCGAAGATCTTAGCAGTGGAAGTGTTTTTGCTGCTGCTTTTTTTTCTCTTTCTTTTGTTAACACTTAGCAGTGGAAGAGTGTTTTTGCTTCTTATTTTTTTTCTTCTTTTGTTAACACTTAGAGAAAAAAGATGAACACATATGTATGTATCTCAATAATGGTTGACAAATAGGGTCGACATTGTAGACCCTAACTGCTTAGCGGGATAATAAAAATAATTGGCGGGTGGTTTGATTTTGGTGAAATTTTTGGTGGTTTAATTTTGGTGAAAATTTTGTGAAAAATTAGGGTCGACATTGTAGACCTTAATCGTTTTTTATATATTATAAATGAATGAAAATGATTTAAATTAGTATTAAAAATGATTAATAAATAATTAATTGATATTAAATAAATTAAAAATGATTTAAATTAGTTATAAATTATCTAAATAAATTAAAAATGATTTAATGAAAATTAAACGGGTGAGTCGAGAGTTAAACAGATGACTTGATATAGTATTGTGATACAAGAAATGTTACACGGATGAGTCAAGATGATACCGCTACACATGAAATGTTAAACGGACAAGTTGATATAATATCGTTACACATGATATATTAAATGGCTGAGTCGAGATAGTATCATTATACATAAATGTTAAACGTACGAGTCGAGATGGTATTGTTAGACATGACATGTTAAATGGATAAGTCGATATGGTATCGTTACACATGAGATGTTAAACGGACGAGTCAAGATGGTATTGTTCCACATGAGATGTTAAACGGATGAGTTGGTATCGTTTCACATGAGATGTTAAACAGACGAGTCGATATAGTATCGATAGACATGAGATGTTAAATGGACGAGTCGAGATGGTATCGTTAGACATGATATGTTAAACGGATGAGTCGATATGGTATCGTTAGACATGAGATGTTAAATGGATGAGTCGATATGGTATCGTTACACATGACATATTAACCGAACGAGTCGATATGGTATTGTTACACATGAAATGTTAAATGGATGAGTCGAGATGGTATTGTTCCACATGAGATGCTAAACGGATAAGTCGATATAGTATCGTTAGACATGAGATATTAAACGGATGAGTCGAGATGGTATTGTTAGACATGAGATATCAATAAATTTGGTTCGTTATTAAGAATATTTTACTTTAATCTTTAACAACCTCAGAAAAAGGATGCTTATGGATGTGGATTTTTTTTATGGAAGGAGGAACGATTACGTCTACTGGCCAGTTCTCCTGGAGCTTCAACGCCTCCAAGTTATTCTCCTGGACCTTCGACACCTTCAAGTTATTCCGGAAAAAATCTACCAAAACGTGTAACCAACCAATTTTAACATGTCCTAAACACTTGCAACTCGACATCGGCTAAAACACTTGCAAATTATCGCTAAACACCCTCAAAATACATTAAAACATATAAAGGTTACAAAACGGGGTGTGGTAATATCTAAACCTAGCTGCCATATCCACAAATGTTTCAATATCCATGATTTTCAGGTCGCCAAAAGGTTAAACTACACAATACTAACATAATGGTCGCCAAAAGGTTAAACTGCACGAGATGTTAAACGAACGAGTCGAGATGATGTGGTATTACACGAGATGTTAAACGAACGAGTCGAGATGATGTGGTATTACACGAGATGTTAAACGAACGAGTCGAGATGCTATAGTTATACACGAGATATTTTCCCACCTAACAACTTTTATCAACTCACAATATAAACTCACACATACTCATCTAACCCATATCATCTCACACACACACTCATCTCACTATATCTCTCTCTCTAGCAGTTTCCGTTTTCCGGCGACACCAGCAGTTTCCGGCCGCCGGAATCTTTTTCTGGCCACCACCTTTTATCAACTCAACTTGTAGATCGGGCCACCCCAATCACGATTCTACCACACACAACTACAAACACACACTGTCAACCAGAATGCAGCGATATAATCCTTTTATGTGTACTTGTGGAGTAGGAAATATAAAAAAAAGAACGTCACATCAAAAAGATACATTTGGATTGGAGTATTATGCATGTCCTCTTTCGAAGCCAAGAGAGAAAGGTCATGGATGTGGATATTTTATGTGGAAGACTGAATTTGATGAACAATTACAAGTAATATATTCTGCTTCAACATCTCACGGTTCTGGGTGCACAAACTGCCATGAAAAAGATCTTAGGATAAATATGCTGGAGGCACAAAAACAGGTGTTAGAGACAAAAGTCAGGTTGCTCGAGGCAAGACTTGCAATGGCAACGAATCCCAACAACAATGACCACGCATGTCAATCGGATGCAATACTCCGTGACCTGTTAGGTGACATGGAAAATCTTTGTATGTAATGCTGTTGTTGTTGATGTTGTTGTTGTTGTTGTTGTTGTTTGTTGTTTCTTGTATTATTCTTGTTGTTTGTTGTTTGTTGTTTGTTGTGTTATTGTTGTTGTTGTTTAATAAAGTGTTGCTTGTTGTGTTGTGTTATTGTTGTTGTTGTTGCTTTACCACTAGAAATCGTAAACTTCTATCCAAACACTCAAGATTGTAATTATTAATCTAAAAAAACGTCCACGGTAAGAACCTAAGCAGCTTATAAAGGAATCCGAAACACTACACGCTTAGCTTCAAACACGAAGGCAAACATTTTATTCAAACCACACAAGAGTTGTAAACCAGATACATTTTCATACAGACTCAAACTAAACAACTCGACAAGCAAACGAACCAGATCAAACGAAACAATTCAAACTAAACAACTCGACAACCAAACAAAACAACTCAAACTAAACACCATGACAACCAAATGAAACAACCCGTTTACCTTTTTTTGCGGCTAATTCCCGCTTTGCTTGAACTCGCACCACCTCTTCCTTTCCTTGCTCTCATTTCCTTGAGATATGCAAACGTAGCTTCAAGACTTGTTATTCTATTTTCCAGATTATCAACAGCTGCAGCTTCATCAAACGTGCTTTCAGCTTCATCCTCACCTCCAACAGCAGCAGCTTGAGCTTCAGCAGTACGTTGAGCTTCAGCAGTATCTACCTCTTCCAAATACTCTCTATAGTATGACTTTTTCCTCAACCATACCAGAATCCGGTCTCTCTGCCACGGTGCACAGTTCGCGTAAGAACCATATTCATCAAAAATTTCAACGCCCCAATGATTTATAATTTCATTATACAAGAGCTCGTGTGATAAAGCCTTTGCCCACTCCTGTTCCGGTGTTAAACCATCCATTGTTATGTGTGTTTTGTATTTTTTTGCCGAATTTATGATTTAATATGTATTAGGTGTATGTTATAATATATATTAAAAAGTTTTTGGGAAAAAGCTGCAGCTTGAAGGGAAATTTGGCGCCTAAACTTTTAGCGGGGACATGTCCCCGCCAAAAGTTATGCATTTCCCCGCCAAAAGTAATGGCGGGAATAATACCCGGGACAATAAAAAGCGCAACTATTTTGGTCAAAGTTTATGGAATACTTTCGGCGGGGACAGTCCCCGCTAAAAGGTGGGTTTGAAATTATGACTAATTTGGTCAAAGTTGTGATCTGCAAAAACACTTTCGGCGATGACATGTCCTCGCTGAAAGTTTGCGTTGAAAATGCAATGGGCGGTCAGCGAGAATTTGTGCCAGCTCAGCGCATTTTTTGTCGTTTAGTGACTTTCGGCGGGGACAAGGGCGTCGCCGCCGAAAGTATCGTCGCCCGTCCTCCTGTTTGTTGTAGTGTTCGTATTTGTTAAAATATATATTTTAACTACAAAAATATTTTTGATAAATAGTGAAATATTAGTTTTTACACTAATATATAATTCTAAAACAAATAATTTTTGAAAGTTAATTCATATATAAGTTTTTTTAAATAGATTTTTGGATTATAAATGATTTTTAAATAAAAAAAACATTTATGAGTTTATAAAACAGTTAGGGTCTACAATGTTGACCCTAAACATTTAGATGAATGTTAAAAATAATGGCGTGTTGATTAGATTCAGGTGAAATTTTTGGTTAAAATTTGGTGAAAATTTTGAGTCGACAATGTCGACCCTAACTGTTTTAAAAATTGTTTCAAAATTTATATATAATTTTAATTGAACTTTAAATATTAGAAAATATATTTGGTATTGAAAAACATTTAGGGTCGACATTGTCGACCTTAAATGTGTGGGCCACAAACTTTCTTTGACTAACCATTTTTGTTGAAAACATGTGGGCCCCATGCTACAGTTAGGGTCGACATTATAGACCCTAAAAAATTCCCGTCCTTAAAGGTTGAAATTGGTGTAGTGCTTGCCCAAGCGAGTCCCACTACCCGAGCCTACCTCGGTTTGAGAGGGTAGTTGGCTCATCAACTGGGTCCACATCTCGGGGTTGCCCTTCATGACGTTCATAATTGCAACGAGTTGTGCCTTAGTTTGCTTAGATTCTTCCTCAACTTCTTTTATCTTCTTATCTTTTTCGGCAAACATCTTGTCAATCTCGGGCCCACTGTATGAACCGGGAGGCGGCATGGGTAACCTTGTCTTGCCGGTACCTGCTAACACCCTACCCCTACCTGCAATATAACCCAGCTGCTTGCCCTTCAAAACCTTTGCAAGTATCTCTTCCTCTGTGTAGGCTCTACCAATAGGCGTATTAGCTCCCAGATCCCGCAGTGCGCACATCTCTTCCTATGTAGTAAAAAAAAAATGATAAAATTAATGTATTACTCAGGTTACTACATTACGTTTCAATAATCATTAAAGTGCATGTAAAAAAAACATATAATATAAAATAAAATAAATAAAAATAAAACATTACTTACGTATTGAACATGAGCCTCATCCGATATGTTTACAATTTGTTTATTTATTTATTTATTTTTTATTGTTGTGTTAGTTTGTAGCTAATGAAAATAAATAATCATAATACCACAACTATAATTGTTTGCCACTACAAAATCCTCATTCTATGAACGGTACTCGCCTAGTATAGAGTTATGGCTAGAATCCACGGCTGAAACTTAAGTATCTCAATCTAGCTCAGGAATATATAAATAAATTACAGAGATTATCATCTTGACTATCTATTAAAGGTTAAAATTTAAATTATTAGTTGCAAAAAGAAATTAATGTCTTTATAAGAGTGGGAGGGTGTTTGTTGGTTTGGCTTTATGACTTTGCTTGTCCTTTTATGCATACCACCATTTCCTTACCCCTTTATTTATCATCTATTTCACATTTCTAGTCTTCATCATTTTCACACACCTGTCTTTTTAGTCTCTCCCAAAAATATAACAAAAAGAATGAAGATCATGAATCAAAAGGGAGGCCTTTTTCTTTTGAGGGGAATGTTGTTTGGCTCGAGGCCACTAAAAATCTCATATCATATCGCATCATCATATAGTCAACGTAACGATTAATGTTTTATTTATCGTTTCGTTGACTAAAGATCGGTTTTGAACCGATTGTTTAGTTGATGATCATGATTTTTGGTGGCGTCGGACCAGGCTTCATTCCCCCCAATTGCGGCCCCTTATGTTTAAAAGATTTGATCTTAGTTACATTCACATGTTCCAAGCATGTAAAGATTCAGTTGTTGAGGTGGGGTTATTTCTTTAATATTACTAACAAAATTTTTAGGTTATTTTGAAGTTCTTGATTGTAGTTTTCAATAGATTGTAACTTTACTGCATGGACATGTTCCCATCACTAAAGATCCAGTTTTTGAGGTAACATATAAGGTTATTATAAGTTATAGATTCTGGTGTTCAAAAGATTCTAACTTTGTCTAGATGTTTTCGTCAAGAAAATATTTAGTTTTTAGGACAGGTTTGTGTTATTTCTATAAAACCAACATTTTTATTGTGGTGGCTATCAAAATATGTAATCTTTCTTGCATCTAGATGTTCCCACTAAGAAAATACTAATCTTTATTTTCATGTGATTTGTAGTATCTTTTTGAGATTTGTGTTTTTTAATCTTGATTTAATGAATTTAGGTTGTAGGTTATGTTTGCTTATGGGTGTAATGATGAAGAATTTTGTTTGACTATAGTTTAACTCTGTCAAAAAACCAGGAAACAGGAATCAGGATCTAACCAAAAAGGTTTTATAATCATTGCTACTCTATGAAATCTGAAAACTAATTGGAAAGTTATTGTCTTTTAAACTCTGATTCTTGCCATCATATACCCATTTGACTTCTATTAAAATCTCACCTCATTATCATCATTACCTTATCATTGACATAGATCTAGGGTTTTCATTTTGCATGCATACTATCAAACAAATTTACATTCAATTCTCATTAGGTTTCAATCTGTTTTACATACAACTTAAGGAGTAGTTTATTTTGACAGTTTCTGATACGAAATGTGGTTTGTAACTTTGTACAAATCTTTGCTAAACTGTACTTGTATCATCTATACATGATAGATATTGTATTATATATGTAACATGTCACATGTTCATATTATGAGATTCATGTCATACTTAATTAGAACCAATAACCTAAAGGGGGTGTTTAAGTTTTGATTAATAAAACTTGTTACTAATATGATAAGTAGTTTAAAGTTTACTTATTCAAAACATATTATTTCAGCAAGCAAGTAATCTAGGGTTGTTACTTTCATTTTATTTTTATTTTCATTATAGTTTCTAGTTTTGTTTTGTAGATTATAACCATGGAAGTCTGTGCGTTAGACAGGTGTAGTAGACAAAGTAACATCCTTTTGAATTCTTGCACTAATTACTGTTATGAACCCTAGAAATTGCAATTTCAGTGTACTATTTTTGATTGATTTGATTGCATTGGATGTTGCATGTTTTTGTCCTTATCAACAACAGTTGTCATTTACCTTTAGATCTTGAATTTACCCAATTTTTTGTAACTTACTATGTACACAGTTCAAACATGGAATAGATTTGCTAGATAAAAAGACTAGCCCAACATCGTGCAAGTTTCTATGCATGTAGCACTAGTTAAAATCAAATACTGTTGGACATTGAAGCTAGTGTAGGTGAAGAAGATATGGGTATAGCATATGCATGTGTAGTATGTGGTCATAACTAATATGCATATAACCCTTTTGAGGTTTTCATGAAAGAAGCAAAAAAGGAATGAAATTGCAATTGATTAAAGGTTTACAAGTACATATATAGTGTTGTTTCTTGTTTGTGTATATATATTTCATGTGCGCAGGGCCGGATTTTGGTGGCCTGTGCTATCACCATAAAAAGGCCCTTAAATACACATACAAAATACGCATGCATTATTAGTGCGTGAACTAATTAAACTCAAGCTTCATGTTGTGTATTTACATATAAATAAGTCCACGGAATTTTGTGACCCTCGTTAAGCAGTGGCCCTGTGCAATGACACCTCTTACACTCCTTTAAAGACGGCCCTGCATGTGGGCATCATTATTAGCTTATAAGAATCAAATCACCTTTCCACCAAAGAAATTGTCATTATTAGTTCATAAAGTTTTAACAAAAGTTTTATTTTAGTCGGTTCATTGAGTGGATGTCTTAAAGCACAATTTTGATATTTGCTAACTTTTATATAAACACAGCCTAAGTTTCCAATATGGATTGTCACAGTTGATATTTTCCTCTTGTAACATAAGATGTAAATGTATATTTTCCCATTATTAGAAATGTTGTTATTATACTTGTAGGCGAAAACAATTAGTCCTCATCTCTACAATTCTATATTAATGAAAATAACTTAACACCATTCACAAGATCATCACTAATAGGTTTTCTGAGACTAAAATGTAACCTCCATGGATAATCTGACTCGCCAAATGGGTTGAATGCACCATGACACCAAGCATTTTCAGTGTTGCTCCAACATTCTATGAGAAATCGCCGATGTCAAGCATTTCCTCTAATCTATTTTACGGCATTACGCAACCAAATGATCCAGTTACATACCACTATACCAGTATATAGGAAATGTATTTACTATATATCGACATTTTAATTGACATTAAGAACATTATTCTACTTTGTTTATAAAATTCTTTAGGGAGTATTTGATGGCAACAATAATGCCTAGCTTTTGATTATCATAGAAAAACCTCCATGAATGACTTTGCATCATGTATATACCTAATTTTTATCAAATCATCTTTATACCAAATTCATACATTCAGCATTGCTAAAGAGTCTATCTTCTTTAATTTGATAAATAAGCAAACGAATGTCAAATGATATTTCTGTTTTTTTTGGTAGTATTTTGCTTGTAACGGAGTACACTTATTATTATCATTTTTAATATAAACTAAATTATGTTTAGATTAAAGTACTGGAAGTGGACTGAAAATGGTAGAAAAACGTAAATTTCCAAGGGAGAAAAGAGTAGTACAGGAGAGACTTAAAAAGCAACAGGTTTTTCTCCTAAATGCTAGCCAGCCAGGTCCCCTATGCTCTGATGGTTATTCATTTTATTTTTTTTTTTCTTTTGCTTTGAATAGGTGTTACTTCTATAACTTTGGAATAATGGAATTGTGTATATGTCTCTTATATTGGAAAACAAATGAGTATTTCGTATATACTATAAAGATAATCAGAGTAGCAAGTAGTTAGAATTACAACGACATTACAATTACAACACAGTGACAATAAAACTTATGGCTATGACCAAACACAAACATGAGATACTGAATATCCAACAAAACTAATTGATTTAAGTTTTATTTATCTTATTGATATAAGTTTTATTCTCTTACAGTATAAAATCTTAAATAGAGGAATAAAACCAGTTTTTGTACGTAGTATATGATTAGGAGTATCTCCTGTCTAATGATTGTAGTAGCCTATATCAGTTTGATACTTTGATGAGAAGATAATGTGTGTAATTTGTTTTAAGATTGAAAAGTATATTTTAACCATTAAGATTAAGTTAAAAAAAATTCTTTTGTTGCAGTTTTAGAAAGCCAAATAATGCTTCAGTGATTACTTCTTTCTTTATTGTAAAGTTACTAAAGTTGATAGAATGTTTACATTTATTTTCTTAACAATATCAAAATAGAATAATATTTTATCAGCATAAACTTATTATCACAGGTCACAATCATCTCCATTATTTCATGTTTATTGAATGACCAAACAATCAAACATCATACATTTTTGACAGCTATTAATATTTTCTTCGTTATTTTATTTTATTTAATAATAATAATAACAATAATTATTTTTTGAAAGGTGAATTTCAACTTAGAAACGATCACCTTCGCGGACAGCGAAGGCCCTATCGCCACCCCGCCAGACTATGTTGTCTTAACCGGGTCCACGCTGATCTCAGGTGGTAACGGGGTTCCCCCGGAAACCGTACTGCCTCCACACAAGTTTACCTTGCTGGAGAAACAGCCGGATGAAAACTGGGTCATGCTCAAGATTTGAACCCCCGCAACGAGTGGCTTGAAGGTTCAAATCTATCATTGCAATATATCTCCGGAACAATATGGTCTACAAGTGGACCACAAGTGAGGACTTCCCGGGTGGTCACCCACCCGGTACTACTCCCACTTGTGGCTCGCTTAACAAGTTAAGCCCCACCCACTAGACCACAAGTCCTTTGATATTATTATTATTATTATTATTATTATTATTATTATTATTATTATTATTATTATTATTATTATTATCACTTTCATTATAACCAAACCAATAGGATTACAAGAAATTGGTGGGGAGCCTTGACACTATCTGGGCCCCCACGCCTTTAGCAATAGCAAAACTAATCATACTGAAGATATGGTTTGCAGCACCCGCCCCAATGTCTTGAGTGATGAAAAACTTTCGAATCCGCTTAAGAAGGGCCACCGCATCTGTCTCAAGTTACCCTAAAGAGGAAAATAAGAAGGGGGTAAACCCATATCCCATATTTGCACATTTAGCCCCGTATTTGACCCGTTTGCGTTTTGCGGCATCAGTCACAACGCGCCCTGGTACAAAGTCAATCATGCCGGTTTGCGTGAGGGGTGACGATCCTGTCAGATCAACACACATCCTTATTATTATTATTATTATTATTATTATTATTATTATTATTATTATTATTATTATTATTATTATTATTATTATTATTATTATTATTATTATTATTATTATTTCTTTATTATTATTTTTTGATTATGATTATGATTATTATTATTACTTTTATTATTATTATTATTATTATTATTATTATTATTATTATTATTATTATTATTTACATAAAGTTGGATAAGAGTCTAGACACAAGATGTGCTCCCACTCTTTTCTGAATACAAAAGCTTATTCAATGAAAGATAAAAACACCACTCTTCTCATTATTTGAGTGGCTAATGGAAATAGACTTAATACGTGAAAGTGTGTCCAAAGCCTCCGTATATTATTATTATTATTATTATTATTATTATTATTATTATTATTATTATTATTATTATTATTATTATTATTATTCACAAATCTTAATTAACTTGATTTCCTATATTATTTGATCTGATTACACAAACTTATACTCTGTTCAGTGGGAAAGATTATTGGGGCTAATGAATAGATGGAATGGCGCATGGTGTATTTTTGGCGATCTTAATGTGGTTAGAAGGAATGATGATAGGTTGAATTCTCAAGTGAATGTTAGAGAGATGAATGACTTAAATGATTTCATTAACGAAGCTAGGCTCATGGAGATTCCAAGGGGGTGGGCGAAAGTTTACTAGGATTAGTGATGACGACATGAAATTTAGTAAATTGGACCGTTTTTTGATGAAGGATTGGTTCACTAATTTATGGGGGAACTTATCAGTGATTGCCTTGGATAGGAAATTATCGGACCATTGCCCGATAGTTTTAAAAGACGTGGATCTTGATTTTGGCCTAAGACCATTTCGAATCTTTGATATTTGGCTAGATAAGAGGGATATAGGGCAAGTAGTGGAGATGGCATGGATAAAGGAAGTTAGAGGCAATTGGCCAGATTGTTGGTTCCGAGATAAGTTAAAGAATATTAAAGTGGAGGTAAAAAATGGAGCAAGGAAAGATTTGGTGCGACAAAAGAGAAAATTGACGGCTTCAAAAAAGAAGCCATGAAATGGGAAATGGAGGCGGAAAATAAGGTGTTGAGTGATAGCGAAAGAGTGAAATGGTTGGAGGCAAGGAAGAAGTGGGTTGAAAAAGAAAGTGAATATGCTAGTATGCTTCGGCAGAAGGCTAGGGTGATACGGGACGAACAAGGAGATGAAAATTCAAAGTTTTTTCATTCATACGTTAAAAGGAAGAGCAATAAGAATAATATAAGAGGTCTTATGGTTAACAGGTTGTGATGTGAGGATCCATCTATAATAAAGGCAGAAATGGCAAGACATTATAAAGCGTTATTTTCAGAGGGGTCGATAATTCGACCTATATTTTGTTGCGACAATATTCAAAAAAATTCGAGGGAAGAAGCGGTAATGTTGGAGGGGAAGTTCAATGAGAATGAGGTTTGGGACGCTGATGAGGCGAAAAATGACCCGTTTTTAGGGGGTCATTTAAGCCGGAATTGGAATTTATTTGATCAATTATTGCCCTAAATCGTTTTTTTTTGTGATTTTAGGTACTTTTGGAGCGAATTCTGGAAAAGGAAGCATTTTGGACGTTTTTGGAGCATAAAAGTGAAGAAAACGACAAAGTCTTAATTTTTCTTGCTGGGAACAGTACCTGACGGCGTCAAGAGCAATTTTGTGACGGCGTCAGGAGCAAAAATGATGACGGCCCAGAGAAAACGTGACGACGTCAGAACAAGGCCGTCAAGAGTAAAAGTTGTGATGGCCCAGAACAGAAATACACATGACGGCGTCAGATCTGGATCTAGGCAGTCCGAGAATTTTATTGGCGGCGAGATGACAGCGTCAGAACTTTCCTCTTGACGCCGTCACCCCATGAAATCTATATATACTTTTCTAATTTTCATTCATTAAGTGTGGAACTTAAGAGGAGAATTTTAGGGTCGAACTTAATAAACCCTAGCTCGTTTGTAATAGTATTTTCAAGGGTTTTCACCCCTTGAAACCCTTCATGTTCAATTGAGATAAGTTCCCTTTCAATTCATTCAATATGTCTATGTGTTGTTTGAATATATCTTACGCTTGTCTTGATTTTAACATGCTAGGGTAGATCTTTTGTGTGTTTGCTTAGATGTAATGAAACCTAGATGTGGATTATAGTTTGATTGCTTGTTTATAGTTGTAATGGATGAATGATTTCAATGTTAGGCTTAAGAAAACTGGCAGATCTCCATTGTGTAACTTGCTTGAACGTTTTAAGAAACATGAACCGATGTGTACTAGATTTTTATGGTTGTATTTAATGCATGAGCGAATTCTAGTGATCCCATGTTAGGAGCTTCTTGCAGGCTCAACATAGGAGTGAAGTAGGAGCTTATAGAGTTGGGGAAGTAAGTACGCCACCCCACGACTGGTATTAAGGAATATAACCCATCATCCACGCAACTGTAACAAACAATTAACCTGTAAAAGATATCTAGGGAGTAGTGAAATCTAAGTAAACACAATTCTCCCATCTATTGTCTACACCATATTAGTTTAATTAGTTTTATTTACATTTCTGTTATTTTATTTTGATTCCATCTTTAGTTATTGGGTTAGTTGACTAGCAACTAATTCCGCCCACTCTTCCAAAACCCGATACTTGTCACTATACTATACTACAACGATCAGGTACACTGCCTGGTGGGGGTTGTAAGCTTCTCGAGATCCCTCGAGAGGTAAAGCCTGGTGCAATTCCCACACATCAGACGCGGTTCGGGGATGTGGAGGTGATAAAGCTCCAGGTCTGGAAGGTTTTAATTTTAAATTTATTAGGAAATATTGGGATTTATTAAAACAGTAATTCATGATGGCAGTGAGCTGGTTTTTAGGATAGATCTGAGATAACGAGAGGTTGTAATGCGTCGTTCGTGACCAGTGTTCCAAAGGTTGCGGATCCTATCGGGCTTGGGGACTTTCGACCTATTAGTCTTATTCGGTGTTATTACAAGATCATAGCGAAGTTGCTTGCAGAGAGAATTAAGAGGGTGGTTGGTAAGGTATTAGGCGATGTTCAAAATGCATTTATTACAGACATGTTTCTTCTTGATGGTATTCTTATTGCTAACGAAACGGTGGATTATTTGAAAAAAAGGAAAGAAAGGGGGCTAATTTTTAAAGTGGATTTCGAAAAAGCTTATGATAGTATAAATTGGACATTTCTTATGGACATAATGAAAAGGATGGGATTTGGGGAAAAGTGGTGTAAGTGGATTTCAAGTTGTTTATCCTCGGCCACGATGCCAATTTTAGTTAATGGATCGCGTACGGAAGAGTTTAGATTGGAGAGAGGAGTTAGACAAGGCGACCCGTTATCACCTTTTTTGTTCATTTTAGCCATGGAAGGGCTAAATGCAATTGTTACTGAGGCAGTGGAAAAAGGGATTTCTAGGGGTGTTAGTATTGGTAATAATAGAGTGGAAGTGTCGCATCTTCGATATGCGGACGACACTATCTTCGAGTGGAATAAGGAGAATGCAAGGTCGTTAATGTGTATTCTTAAGTGTGTTGAAGAAGTGTCTAGGTTACGGGTCAATTATAATAAAAGTAAGTTATATGGAGTCGGGGTGAATGAGAGGGATATTAGGGAAATGGCGAGGTGGATGAGATGCGGGGTAAGAGAGTTCCCTTTTACATATTTGGGTTTGCCAATTGTAGAGAATATGAGACGAGTTGTTTCTTGGAATCCTGTTATAGATAAATTCAAGAAAGTTTAGCCAATTGGAAAGCAAAAACGATGTCTTTTGGGGGTCGTCTAACGTTGTTCAAGTTGGTGCTTCGTAGCTTACCATTGTATTATTTTTTGATGTTCCGTGTGCCCTTGAATGTGTTAAAACATCTTGAGCGTATTCGAAAAGAGTTTTTAGGGGTGGGGTGGGTAAATGCAAAAAACTTGCATGGGTTAAATGGGATATGCTGCTAGCTTCACATGGGGATAAGGGGCTTAGCATTGGGTCTCTTCAGGCAAAAAACAGGGCGCTTTTAGGGAAATGGTGGTGGAGATTTAAGAAAGAAAATGGTATGCTATAGGTTAAGATTATTAAAAACATACATGGTGAAAGTGGGGGGCTAGGTGGGGTTAGAGGGTTGAGGGGGGCGTGTATGGTGGGGGGGGGGGTATGGAGGGAAATTGTCAAGACTGGGAAGGAATTGGAGGGGATAGGATTAGAATACTCTTTGTCTTTGAAAGGCTTGGTGGGGAATGGTAGGGACATTGGATTTTGGGTAGATAGATGGATTGGCGATGTGAGACTTTGTGATAAGTTTCCTAGGTTGTATCATTTGGATCGGAGAAAGGAAGCTAGGGTGGTGGATTGAGGGAGATGTGAGAAAAACGAGTGGTGTTGGGAATGAGAGTGGGTTAGAGAAATTAGATGTAGGGTGGGTAGGTATTTTGATGAGCTTGTAGTGTTGTTACAAAATGTTGTGCTTTGTAATGATTGTAGGGACCGATGGGAATGGACGCTTCAAGAAGATGGGGTTTCACGGTTAAAGCTTTAACAAAGATGGTGCAAGAGAAGACGTTAAGGATCGAGAATGGTGTTCAAGAAACTCTACGGTACAAATTGGTACCTAAGAAGGTTAACATCTTTGTTTGGAGATCCTTGAAAGGTAGGCTATCGGTTCGTGAGGAGCTAGACAAGAAGGGTGTTGATATGGATTCAACTTTATGTCCATGTTGTGATAGCGTAGTTGAATCATGTGATCATAGCTTGGTTTTATGTAACTTTGCTATGAGTGTGTGGGAAAAGGTCTTTAGTTGGTGGAAGTTAGGAAATGTTAACGTGTTCTCTATTGGTGAATTGTTCTCCTCCAATGGAAACGTTAATATCCCAACCCATTCGTTTCATCTTTGGCAAGCGATTATTTGGACTTCCGGGTATTACATTTGGAAAGAGAGAAATACGCGAGTTTTCAACTTAAAAGTTATGAGTGGATTGGGAGAATATCGAATAAGAGAAGCGGGATGGATTGGCAACTATGGTTATATCATCCAATAAATTGTCGTCTACAATAATTGGTTCTTGTGATCACTTATGGCATCTGAATATTGGTTGCTGTGATCACCTTCATGTTCTGGAAGTTGTTTATCAGGTGGTGTGGGCTTCAAGTTTTGAGATATTTGTGTTTGAGCTACATTAAGTTGTGCGCTACATGTTCTGATGTCAAGTCTTGTATGGGTTTTCAATCTAATCAGTTTCGGCTAAGTTTGGTATTGCATGACGGCCTATAAAATAGATATCAGGGTGTTTGGCATTGTGAGTTAATCAAAAGTCTGCTACATATATCAGGTCTACTACAAATATATAAGTGAGCATCTATAGTGGCTGATGCATTTGGCTTTCGCTGGGACACCATGGTTATAATTATCAAGTAATTGTTCTATATTCAAGTTATTGAATTTTATTGGTTGTGATAGTGGATTTCATTGGCTTGTTTGTGTTTTTGTTCTACCTGGTCATTTGGTTCCAAATGTATGGTAGGGCAATGGGTCACTTAGTGGGGTTCATGAACATGTGGGTTGGTTTGTTTTCTTTTTGTCATGTTTAGTGCCTTTTAGTCTTGTTTTAGTAGTTAGCTCTCTTCTTGGGGCTCTTCCGTTTTTAACTATCTTGGTTAAACGGAGGGCGCCGTTCTTTTGTATTTTGTTCTTTGTTTCTTTAATATATTGTTGCCGTTCCAAAAAAAAGAAGAAGAAAAAAAAAAAATCTTTCTCAAGGTTGACCAAAGGGTTCTCGAAATTGACTCTGAACCACGATAATTTTTCTTGCGTAGTTTTATTTATTTTATTTTTATTTTTTTTAAAGTATCGTGTCTTAAATGTGCAAGAAACAAATCTCAAATAAGACGGCTTGTTTGTTTAATTTTGATATTAAGTCATGTTTAAATAAGAGATGACTTAATGAATAAGCCTCTAGTTTATTATTTCTTATTTCCAGTCATATTTCTTCAAACACTACTTATAAACTTAAAAACTCTTGTAAATCTTATAAGTTATGGAGTATAACTTTTGTAAATCATCAAACTTATAATATTTACAAGAGTTTATATGTGTATAAGTTATGAATTTGGCCAAAAACCGCTTAAGTTTTGGTAGTAAATAGCTATTGTTTTGCAATTTCAGAATAAAATCTCAAGAGACTTGATGTAAAACATTATTCCGGACAGCTTTCGTGTTTTACACTTTTGATGATTCAGACCGGAAATGGGTCGAAATCGTGATTTAAAATCGATACAGAAATATTTTTTTCAAATGTCAAATTTTCATATGTTTTTGTTGAGTTTTGAAGAATTGCTGCTGCTCATATAATTACAACTGCTAAAAGTGTTCAAAAGAAAATACTCTAAGTAGTTGCTACTGATAGTGTAATGATTACTATTGCTAGTGAAGAGTTACTGCTGCTTGAAGATTACAATTGTTAGAGTAAAGTAATAACTGCTGCTTTGTTTAGTTTCTACTGCTTATGTGTTAAGTTTTGTATAGTTGGTTAGATAATTATAGAAAAGATTCTAAAAAGATTTATCTTGTGTAGAAAGTCATTGTAAGTCGACTAGGACTTCTTAGCCTATAAAAGAAGGTCCTAGGGCATAAAGTTAGAAACGTGATCTTAGAAAGTCAATTAACTTCAAGGTTGTATAACCTTAATACTCTTGAGTATTCGTATTAATATATTGAAGTGTTTTGTGATACAACTGTTTGTTATTTAAAGTTCTTCTTAAGATTAAATTTAAGATTCCGCATTGTGTTTAATACAAGCTAAAGAATTCGATTAAGTGTTTAACTGGGATTAACAGTTTTTATCTATTTTCAAACATTTTTATCCGTTTTCATACATAATATATGTATAAAAATGGATGAAAACGGATAAAAACATAAGAAAAATGAAAGAAAATGTAGAATAATAGACTAAAACAAATAAAAGTGTATGAAAACATGAGAAAAACGGAAGAAACGGATAAAAACATGAGAAAAATGGATGAAAACGTATAAAAACGGACGAAAATTGATAAAAAAAAAGTATGAAAATATGAGAAACAGACGAAAACGGATAAGAACGGACAGAATCGTAAGAAAAAACATACGAAAAAGAATAAAAACGTAAGAATAGTCAATGAGGAGTAATGATGCAAATATTTTAACTCAATGAGGACTAACGATGCAAATATTTTAACTCTATAGTCAATGAGGACTAACGATGCAAATATTTTAACTCAAAGAGGACTAGAGATACAAATATTTTAACTCTTGTTAGGAGATAACGGTAAATAATTTGCATCGTTTGTTCTCATTGACTGATATTACTAACGAAGGGATGATTTTGTGCCAAAAAAAACATGAGGAGGTAAAGCGAGGAAAAGCGAAACCACAGGGATGTATTTCGGACTTTTCTCTATAATCTTTCTCAGGGTGGACCAAAAGGTTCCTGAAATTGACTCTGAACCACGAAAATTTTCTTGCGTTGTCAATTTTTTTTTTTCTTTTTTTTTTTTTTAAATTTAATTTCAAGTGTCATGTCTTAAATGTGCAAGAAACATATCTCAAATAAGACGGTTTGTTTGTTTAATTTTGATATTAAGTTATGTTTAAATAAGAGATGACAATGCATAGGCCTTTAATTTATTATTTTTTATTTTCAGTCATTTTTCTTCAAACACTACCTAAATTAAAGAGATGCACCACATGGCTTATAGAGCATCAGGTGTCATGACATCCAAATATTAGTCATTTGGACCTCACCGGATGCCACATTATTTCAACACTTACACTCAAGTGCGGAACTTAGTGAGAACCGGGTAGGGTTCCGGCCCCTTAGGCCTAAGTCCGTCAATGTATCTGTTCACAATTTCATGTGTTAAATAGTTTTTTGTTTCATCTCGGCCCTCCCATATAATGTCTTTTTTCCGGAAAAAAGTTTGTTTCGGTCCTCCCATAAATTTTTTTCTAACTCCGCCACTGCTCACACTTCAAAATACCCCTTCACTCACAACTAAAAACAACTTAGCGATTTAGGCCCCTCCCACCCACGATTATTTTCTTTTCAATTTTTCCAAATAAACTAAATTCCATTTATTCAAGGGTTAAATACAACTTTTATTCATAAATTTAAAATGTTACATAGATAATTAAAAACCAAAGTGTACGAAATAAAAAACTAAAACATGATTCGGGCTTTTAAATTGCTTTGTAATTGTTAATGAGTTCTTGCTTCTCAGCAATGGTTTTCAACACTTCGTCAAGTAGTTTGCAACACAGTTGTCATTAGCAAAGTATGTAAAAAGTAGCTTATAAGGGGCTAGTTTTGTGGCAACGAATGTACCCTTATCATTTCGTCACCATGGTTATGCATTTGGTTAAGATAACGCGTCAACTCGATTAGCAAATTATTGGCTAGTGCGGTCTCAGCTTGAAACTTCTGCCCGTAGTCGTCTAACGATAGTTCTTCTCACTTTATTTGGTTCGGTAAACATAGTTTTGGTGTGAAAAAAAGATGAGTTATTTTGAGGTTGTCTGTGAAAAAACGATGAGGTATTTTGAAGTTGTATGTGGAAAAAAATATGAGGGTAAAGTGGTATTTATAGGGGGTTTGTTAAAAAAAATCAAATTTTAAAAAACAACCGTTTAAATCAGACGGTAAATTTATTTCTTTATCTTCGTTGAAAATCCGACGAAGACACAAGTGGCGAGGCTCCTCAGTGTCGTGGTGAGCATTCAACGAGAAACAGCGATATGGCACGTCGGAATCGGCGAGACAAATCGCCACCACACTCGATCCTCTTGGGTAGTGTTTGTATCTGACTTAATTGTATTGATATGAATAAACTTAATAAAGTAAGTTATTCGTTTTTCGCTTAATTAAAAGAAATTACTTCAAAATGAAAAGTGATATAACTGAGGCTCTCCACATCAGTCCTAAATGCACCATTGTCTTTTCTTTTTTAGACAACTCATAAAAAACACATAATTTAAAAAAGTGAAAATTTCTAGAATGAACATTTTGAAGACAGTTTCACCAATTGTGACCCTAGAGAGTTTATGTTACCAAATAAGATATAGCTAATTTGCTTGCCATGTCATTTCCATACCAGTTTGCTTGTGACACGTGTAAGTGGCAAGAAAATTATTTTGCTCGCCATCCTCTTTGTTCTCTATTACAATTTACGAAATAACTCATATTCTCGTGACATGTGTAAGTGGCAAGCAACATACTTTGATCTCCATCCATTTTGCTCGCCATTCTATTTTCAAAATAACCCATATTCTAGTGATACGTGTAAGTGGCAAGCAAAATACTTTGCTCTCCATTCATTTCGCTCGCCATTCCTTTTCCATTTTGCTGCCTAAGATGAAACTAAAAATCATCTTCATTGTTTGTAATTTTTTTTCTTTCTTGGTTGTTTGTAAAAGAGGTGAAAGGGTGAGGGAGATAGGTATATGTAGGTAAAAAATTAAATTGATTCGGTGGATGTATTTTTGTTTATTGTGAAGATGAAAGTCAAACATAAAAATAAAACAAGCACACGTCCATTTAAAGCGTTTGAATTGTTTGCGGTTAAAAATGCAAAACTGATATTTGGTAAATAAAAAAGTGGCGAGCAATAAGGAGATACGAGCAAACTAATTTGCTTGCCACGACCTATTTTTTGTTTGTTAAATAAACGTTCGATTGGTATTGTGCCACGTAGTAAGTAGCGAGTAAACTAGATTAGAGAGCAAATATGTTTGCTAGTCATGTCCATTTTTGTAATGTGATAAACTAGTATCGACTTTGGTAATTTTGTTTTTAAAGAAACATATAATTATTTTGAAAAGCTCAATGCTTCTATGTTTCATTTTTGAATTTGGGAGGCGGAGTTTGACTCTGGTTTTGCTTCCACTGATAAAGTATTCAACGCATTTATGGTTAAAAGAATTGTCCTTGTACAATTACTGTATGATTTTATTTTCTTCTTTTCCGTAACCATCATTTTCAGCTAAAAGAATTGTCCTTGTACAATTACTGTATGATTTTATATTTTCTTCTTTTCAATAACGATCATTTTCAGCCCTTTACGTCCATAAACAATCCTAACCTTTCAATAATTACAACATCCTCGAAACTAGTATTTCACTAATTTAATCATTGTACTCTCGAAACTTCTTACAAATTTAAAAAGTTACATATCAAAATAACTGGTATAGTACTCATATGTTTTCTATTGAGTCAATGAAATTTGTGGCCGTTGATATAATTAAAGGCTCTTGAACAGAGGCAGAGACATGAGGAGACAGGGTGCCCCTTAGCGAATAAAATTGTGGTATAAAAATTTTAAAATATGTGTCTATTTTTGTAATTTGCAACCGAATTGTAGTGTAGTTTTTAAAAATAATCAAAGTTTACCTATTCGATCATAACTTTCTAGCTCCGCCCCTGCTCACGAAACAATAATAAATGATATTAGATATTTGTTCTATAATTTTTTAAGAGTGTTCTCTCCAAAAAATTAAAAATAAAATAGTACGCGTAATGTATTTGAGGTCGTTCAAATAAACATATGTCTATTAAGCACTTAATAATTATTTGCATACTTGTGTAGTTCAGTAGTTGTGTTCCTTTTAATGGGCTTGGCCCATTAAAAGTTAAGTTAAGAAATCAGAACTAAAAAATGAAAATTTTACACTTTTATCCATGAAAAAATAGTGATAAATTTCAACTAGATGACCGTTTTATGCTATGAATAAATGAGGCCACTGAAAATGCTACAAATGGAACTTTATTTTTGATGGGCATGAAATATATATATATATAAGGCAATAATTTTATTAAAACAACCTAGCAAGAAGCTAGAAAGTACATCGGTGAAATACTTACCAACAAGACCCTATCAATACAACGGCCCTAAAATAAACATCATGAATAACCAAACAATCAAAAGAATAACACGCCACCATCTCAATCCGAAAACACTAACCACTCAAGAGCAATCACCTTGTAAGAAGTATAGAAACAAATGGAAACCACAACGCGACTACGACCACAACTGTGATCCTTGTACAAAACTCACCGAAATCTCTAACAAACCAATTTGAACCATACTATCGAACGAGGTGGTGGCATGGCGAGATGAAGAAAGAGTTGATAGAGAAATACCCTCAATTGTTCGAGAGCCACAAGTTCAAATAATAGCCATTGATCCTTGCTAAACGACCTTATCCGTACAATGAACCATAAACACGACCTCACCCGGTACATATTGGAAACTAATATGGTTAAAAGTTTAAGTTTTGACACAGAATGCATTTCCATTCTGTTTTTAAAGGAAGTACTAGTAGTTGATGCAATCATACTCGTTGCTTTGTGATGTTCGACTAAAGTGACTCTTCCGTTCAGGGGCGTAGCGCTCTTGTGCTCAGAAATGAAATGTTCCTGGAAATTATTGCTCCCAGTGGACCATTTGTATCTATGCATCAGGATCCCGATTCATTAATCTCATGTGAAGGTCTTTGGTGGGCCATGACCCATCCATGATGATTTGTAAGAATGTATATTATATAAGTCTTTGTATTGGCTCATTGCAAGTTAGATAAATTCATACCATTTTGGCATAACTAAAAGCAAATTAGTCATCATACCATCGTTGCTCATGGTGCACCATGTTTTATGGTGTAACTTTTGTTATTTACATTACAACTATGTGTTAATTTGTTTACCACTTATGTTATATAAATGATGACTTGTTATATTATTGTTTTATGGTACATTTGACCCTACTGATAATTGAAATCATGGCTATGCCACTGCTTCCAGTAGGCAACCATTATATGCTCCACATCATTTTGCTTGTCACATTTTGTTCCACATTGAATGTGAAATGAAATTTCGATATACTTGTAAGTTATAAGGTTTTTTTTTTTTTTTTTTTTCTTCGGTATACTAATAAATTACAAGTTTTTGTTAATGTTTTTGTAACGTCCTTAAGGCCGAAAAAAAATAGACTGCTATGATACCCTCCATACTCAACTAAAAATTGTGATGACATTTAGGGATTATATGTCTTATCTCATACTTATAGAATTGTTGGTTACGGTTTCAATAATAGTTATTTAAAACGAATACAGAATTATTCTACTAACTTGCTACTAATTAGAATAAAACTTATGATACTTTATTAGAATAAATCTAAAACGATACGAGACCAGAGTCTTAGTCACAACAGTGTATCCTACTCTAACTCGGTTCGTGTAAGTATTCCTAAAGAAGAAAGTCTGTTTTACCTCACATGAATGAAATAGTAGACATGAAAGCACAATGTATATCATGACACAAATATAAAGTAAATAAAAAACAAGAACCACAGACTGGCATATTCTGTGTAATCTTTTTAAGTAAAACGGTGTAACATTAGGACTTATGTTTGTGTGAAGTCAAGTTTGTTTTTTTTTTTTTTTTTTTTTTTTTTTTTTTGAACTGCATTGTGTGAAGTCAAGTAGCGTGTGTATGGGTTTTAGTTTTGTTTTGACACTTATCTTTAGTAACCTTTGAGTCCTTTAGGCCAAGCAGGCTATTAAGACTGGGCCACATGCGTACCTCAATGGGTTTAAATCGTAAATGCCATAGGCCCTATGGTCATTTAATATTTTAATATCGTCATCATTTAGGTTATTGTAATACTGATCGAAAGTTCAGTTATTACATATCTAAAAGCCGAGTTACAAATATCTCATAAACTATGATTTAGTTAGGTGTTATCTGCGTTGAATCGATGTTTTGAAGTTTGATTCGTTCAACTGGGTAAGAAGCTAGCTAAACTAAACGACACATCGCTGAATTAAAAGTAAACCTTGTTCGTGCATATGTCAAACGGAGTGATTTGAGTCCAGCAACTGAATCCTAACGTGCAAGCCTCATCTTGATCGATTTAACTAGAGAACCTTGACTACAAAACTAACATTTCATAAACTCAGAGGTGGGGGATCTCGACCAAGAGAACTTGAGTTCCAAACTTTCTTAGCAATATTACTAAGGAAAAGATGAACATCATAACATTGATATTAAATAAATGACAGCATACGCTATAATGATAACAATTCTTATTGGTGTATGCTTGCAAGTCCATGATAATCCAAATGAAGAGGCCGAACAAGGACTAATAGTTAAAGACTTATAGGTGCATTTCATTGATACTATCTCGGTAAACCCTCTTATAAACTAAAGACCTCACAACATAAAAATCGATGTTTCAGAGGCTCATTACATCAACGACTGAATTGCCAAAACAGCTCATGCAAACCTTAAATTGTGTAAACTCCTCTCATGTACAGCGTACAATAACTGGACACCAATAATCTTTACTAGTGACAACGTATCTTACTATCACCCCCCATTAACTCTTTGATAAAGTGACAACTCGTCTGAATGTGCTTCATCTTACTACAGTAATTAGTCCCCCTGTTGAGCGATCACAATCACACTCCACAACTCAACATATTGTACGCTAACAAGTTTCGTGCAATTTAAAACGTGGTTCGTTTTAGAATGTAGTTCGGTTCCACGTAATAATTATGTACGTTCTCTATGTCATATCCGGCCAGTACACTATTTGCCAGGTTGTATCCAAGCCAAGATTAATCCATATTCGAGATTACACTATTATGTGCCTCATACAACTCTTGTTAGAGCTAGCAAATCGCTAAAGAATGGGACCAAGTATGTTGAAAAATCTCAATCTAGGCCCCGTAGATCCATTTGGCTGTGTGTTTTTTTATAGCGTCGTTAGTTACTAATAACTATCATATACACTGGCATTGGCAATTAGCTGGTTAAGGGTTATACGATCCATATCGTTATTTTTCTTATTTCGAAACTCAAAGTTTATTATTGGTGCTAGCTAGCCAGCTAAGGGTCGAACTTTTAGTTTATGGGTTAATGTTAATTCCAGTTTTTCAGTAGCAAATATATATACCACATTAGAATCTTGTGGAGCATTATTGGTGCCAAGTTGTAGTATGTTCCACCTGTGTCTATGCTCAAGCTGCCTTTCCATGTCTCAGTACAAGTGGGGTTCAATTCTATTTTGTATGTTTGAAAACCTCCATTTAACAAACATTTACAGCGTATGTAGTGTGTTCTGTAAAGAACGCTCACTAGATATGATCCTATCAAAATGGGTAAATTAAGGAGTGATGTATCTCCATGTTCAAGTTAACTGGGAGGGTGAGGCGCCTTTAAACCCTAAATGATCCTATGAAAATGTTTGATCACTAATCTAGCTAGCACTCAAATTACAGTTTTTATACATATTGTGAATAGATGCATTCTATGAAACTAAATCAATGTTCCCGTTGGTGTTGTGTGGTCCGTCACCATTCGGCATAAGGTATTAGAAAACATGGTACACAAAGTAGGGGTGAACGAGTCCCGACCAGTTATCCATTCTTAATTACCTTATTGCCACCTCGAAGAATATATACTGATATACGACCTAGTGACCTACATATTCTAAAAGAGAGGCCTTACATTTTTTTCCTAACAACTGCGTTAGATCGACTTGCCCGTCGAACGTACTAACCTTTTATGAAATTGTTTAGGTTAGAGTACTCGAGAACATAGATTCCATACAACTAAATAGATCATATCTGTCGTGTATTTTTTCATTGTTTCGGTCATTTACTACGCATGACAACCTAACAAGTTGGAGTTCTGGTGAAGGTAGTTAGGTTTTAGGCCGTACATGTGATGTTGATTCGGACCCATCGGCCGACACCATTTGACTTGGTAAAAAAACTCATGTAGAAATGTATAGCACCGACACTTATCACATATGCAAATTACTTTTATGAACCACCCTCTCTTTTTTTTGAACTAAATGAACTACCCTCTTGATGTCCTTTATTTTCCATCATTATGCATGCATGCATGTGCATGTAATCATAATTTCATTTCATAGCAACTTTATCGGATACATCTAGGGTCCCATATCAATTAGAAATTAATGGGACAAAAACATACATCGATCATTGATGAATCCTTGATTATTTGTTTGGAATTATGGATTAATCAAAGTGTTATCACTTAATATATGATTAGAATTATGGATTAATCAAAGTGTTATTGTTTTGAGTTGTAATTCACTACATATAAACTATACGTGTAATAATGAGCAATCATATCGGTTATTATAAGAAATGATCATGGCAATAAGATGCGGTCCTTGAAAAGATGTTCAAGAGTGAAGCCAACAAATTACTCTGTGTATAACTTGAATGAGAAATGATTGGGGTGCCTGCCTAATTTAATGTTTAAAATTGTATTGCATTTACTTATTGGTTTTTGAAGGCATGAGTCCCTCATTTACAATCAACAGAATGCTAACACTCAGTTTTAAGCATAAAATTAAAGATACATTTAGGTACGCCAATCAATTCTCAACTTGAGTATCCTGAATACCAATAGGTTATGAGTTGTATCGAAAAAGACTTATTGGTTTATTTGGACAATATTAGTACCAAAATTAAATGGATGACCATCTTTTTTTAGGTGCAGGTCAATCAACTTTAATTTGAAAGGAAAAGCACGTTATATGAGGTCAAGTGAGCGGGAGGGGATGCTCTCGGATGAAAGTTTATTCAACGTATAGTTTGTATATTTTATGATCATTATCTTCGCAGATATGATATATTTGGCTTTCCCTTTCTTTCTGTAAGGCATGATCATTATCAAGCTTTGATGTTTAATTATTACTCAAAACTGCTAGTATATATTAGATGAAATATTAGGTAAGAACCAGAAGTTGAAAGTAGGCAAACACATAAAAGTGAGAACGATTTGTGAGCAATAATGCTTTCACTGAAACAATGGAACATGTGTTAGACACCAAGCCAGACCCTAGGAATATCTACCAACCTCAATGTCATGAAATCAAATAACAAGAACAAACTAAGTCTTCCATCTTTAGTTTGACCATTTTCATACAAAGTTGAGACTTGAGACCAAGTGCATGCAACTACCAAGTACATCTGTTAGCATTAAATATACTTTTTGCATTTAAAATAGTGCAAAAGATATCAAACATATTCTCTAACATTGTTACTAAACTTGACACTATTTTAAAGCAGTGAATAGTTTACAAGCAAAAAATTAAAGCAACCAACATAGTGCTAAACATTATTCATTTATAGTAAAACTTTTTATTTTTACTAATCTTTAAATAATACAAATAGTAAAAACTAATTGATATATTCTATGTTTTCATATAATTCTTATTAACACCATAAAAATGAACTCAATATTGTTATATTTTCCTTATTTTATTTTATTTATTAGTTCATATTAATACAAATTTAAATGTTTTAAAATATATTTAGTGCAAATAAATAGTGTATATATTGAAGCATATTTTATTTAGTACATGCATATTCTAATAAGAAGCAGTTTTGACACTATTTTAATATTAAATTATTGTGTAACAGTGTAGATGTTCTAAAGAAGGACCCAAATTTGGCCTCGTTGGTGTTTCTTTTTGAAAAGTTCGGCTTTAATGTTTATTATAACTTGAATTCTGGTTGACCCTCATTTTAAACGACGGCTAAAACGATAGATCAATTTTCTTTTACACCTTGGTATTTTTTGTAAGTATGTAACAAAGTTTAATTTGTCTGTGTATTAGAGCATACTGATGAGGTGCAATTTGTTAACGATTTTAGAGGTTATTTATTCCATGAGTGTTTGCATTTACCTCATTTTTTCTTTGTTGGCTTAAAATTCTCCATATTTTGTTTTTAGGTTGATCTCTATGCATTTGCTTGAATTGAACTCGATTTAAGCTAATTTGGACGGAGTTTGGAAGAAAATGACAAAAGTATGGATTCGTGACCGGGATAGCTGACGCCGTCACCAAAAGTGCCGAGAAAGTGAAGTTCATGAGATATTTTTGTGACCGACAAGAGATGGAGATGCCGTCACCAAGGCCAACTTGACGCCGTCACCTCGCTGTCGTGACGTCCTCACATCCAACAGTTGTCACCATCAACTCGAGCCAATGGAAAAAACCCTAAGTCAAAGATGGCGAGCTGACGTCGTTAGTCCCAAAGCTTGATGCTCAAACCCTAACCGAATCTTATGAGTTTTTGACCAATTCTTCCATTATAATTGAAGTATAACATCAAGATAAGTTTATACATTAATCATGAAATTATGTTTATCATTTGCTTGATTATGTTCTTCGTGAGCTATGCTAGGCTATATATATGTTTTTTTCTATTTACTTTGGATTGCATGAAACTTGTCATTATTTAGTTATATTTAGGGATTTCTTGTTGGTGTTTGTGCTTATCTATTGCCTGGAAATTGATTAGATCTTTATTTGGGTAAAGGGTTTTCCCGGTAACTTTATTACTCCAAAAAATAATTAAGTACAACGAATGTAGGCGAATCCCACATCTCAGCCCAAAACTAGGCGAAAACAAACGTTCCAACTGTGATTCAAACCTAAACTATCATAAGAATGACATGCCACACTTCTGAGACCTACTACAAATTTTCTCTAAGTTGACCTCAAAGATTAATATCAAAGTTATTAGCAAACTGCATTTAAGCATCAGTCAAACCAGGGTCAACACAACAATCATGATCGTACGAGTCTTTATCATAAGTTTCCTTCCATTGTTAATACAAGCTTTTATTTCCTATTTCATTGCCACTTTTAGAAGCTTTACTAACCTTGGAACTCATAGAAGCCATAAAACTGGTAGTTTTGTTGTATACCTCAAACACTTCACTATCACTATCCTCATTAACCGGACCATTAACCTTTTTAGAAGCCACAGTAGAAGAACTAGGAAGTGTTGATTTATTTAGCGCCTTCCCATCATCACCCACTAGTACAAGCTTCCCATCAAGCATCTGACTTTCCAGTTCATTAATCATTGCAACCAAAGGTGTAGTACTTGGACTACCAGATGCCGAACCAGAAACATGTTGAACAACTTTCTTACCTGAATTTGACGACCCCACATTTGATCCAAGCTCATTATCTTTCTCAATCGAATTAAGCGCACAAAAGGATTAGTTGAGCTCTTCTCTACTTCAGAATTCTTTTTGTACCACTTGAACTAGCACCATTCTTATAAGAGACAGCTTGGTAAACTTTTTTCTAAGGTTTGAACTGAAACTTAGATCCCACATTATTACCATGAGAAGTCTGTCTAGGAGGCTGTTGGAAATCATCATTCTTTTGTTTTTCAACCACCCATTTTGGACATAACATATCATCATGCCCAAACATCATACACATACCACATCTAGGTGGTTCCTATTCGTACTCCATCCTCACCATCTGAAGAACCTTTCCATCATCTTGTATATTAGGAATAGCAATACCCATATCCTCATTTTAATCCTGATCAGCCCTAATATCAATCAATGCATGAGCATAATAATTACAACCCCATGATTGACGACACATAGAACTCGTATATGACTCAAGCCTAATCGAGTTACCAAGCTTTGCAGCCATCATACTCAATCCATCTGCAGTAAACACCACAATAGAATATCATGGAATTTTACCCAAATGAGAACCGAATTCAGATCTTCCTTAAGTAAATTAGCATTAGGCGTCCATTTCTTCAAGATAATAGGTGCAAATCGAATAAACGATGGACCATTCTCCAATACCCAATTCATACACTCAATAGAAGCAAATTTGAAGAAAATGAAGCCCTTTGAGTTCATCATTACACGAACCAAGCCATACTTCTTTCATGCATTCTTCACATAGTACTTAACAACCGTGAATGCTACTCTATTACCCACGAATAACTGTAAAAGCTGAAACCAAATCTAGCATGAACTTTCAAAACAGATGGCTTTGGTATTTAAACTTCAGCCTTAGCATAGGTTTTTACCCGTGTCAAGAGCTTGAAAGTTTTCCTTACTGATATTAGCCTCCTTATTTACCAAACTAGCACAAGATTTTGAAACAGGGACTTCATTGGTAGGCATAATGATAGGTTGTTTACCCATGTGAGTAGTAGTATTGTTGGCACCTCACATGGCGGCCTTGAAACTTTTGCATGCATCAACCGTAACCTGCTCAATATTGGTAACCATAACAGTTTGGCTTCCAGGAAGAGCCTGTTCATTATTTGTATCAAAAGCTTCCTTAGCATTGCATTTCGAGTCAAGACCAACCTCATTTACTTTTATTTCATTGCCAACAGACATACCAAACACAATGCTAATTGTTGGGACATGCTAACAATCAGCATCTTATGGAACGTCCGTACCATGAGTTAGAGCAGCCCTTACGCTCACATCACCATGAGTCGTATCAATACTTGCATAACCCGTTCCCGAACTCATTACCACGTTTTCAGAACCATTAGTCAAACTAATATCATCCACACCAGTGCTTTGAAGTGGATCAACCATAGTCATTCTACGTTGTCGTAATGGTTTACTGTCAGTTCCTAAAAACTATCCATGAGAACTGCGAAAATTAGCAGCCAAATCACTTAACTTAGGAAAAGCCAAGTTATTGTCAAGCTTCACAGGTTAAGATTTTCCAACCTTAACACAATCAATGCACATCATTAACTATTTTTACTTATACAGATTTTGGTGGTGAGTTAATTTATATGACACATATTTTGATTGAGGTGAGATCAATATAGAACTCAAATTTGCCATAAAACCTAGCTATCTATTTTTTTAATCTAAACTAATAAAAAATTATTTTTTATATATATATTTTTTTTATAAAAACAACATATCTTGCAAACGGTAAATATTCAAGCTACAAAAATACACCATCGCGACGAGAAATAAATTATCTTTCTATAGACATGCAATTCTATATACTTTCGGTGAACCTTTTTTTCCGATGAACTTATATATATATATATATATATATATATATATATATATATATATATATATATATATATATATATATATATATCTTCACCTAGATAAATCACACGTGATTCGTAAAAATCACATATGATTTGATTTTAACAAATCACATGTGACTTTTACAAATTACATGTGATTTTTCTGAGCGAAAATTTTGAAAAAAAAAGTTCGTCGAAGAAAAGAAGTTCGTCGAAAGTATATAACAATGTATATCTATAGAAAGATAATTTAATTCTCATCGCGATAGTATAATTTTTTTCACGCAACGATTAACGGTTTACGAGATATTTAATTTTTTTTAAAGTGAAAGTTTATTATTATTATTTTTTTAATTTTGATAAAAAAAATATGAATATCTAAGATTGATTTATTAGTTCTATGGCAAATACAATATTAGTTATATATATATGCGTCAGGGCTCATCGCATTAATTGCAATAAAATAACTCATTTTTCTACGAACAAATAAAACTATTACCACGTAAGTTTAGCCGAAAAACTTTCAAATTTCCATAATTATTTTATAATTTATTTATGGTTAAACATAATTATTTTCTAATTTATTTATGTGTAAATATAAGACACTTATAAATTGCCAAATATAGATGTAGATTTAGTTAATTAGAATCTTTTATATAATAAAACAAAACTTCAAGTGTGGACTTTGATATTTCAAAAAAAAAAAAAAAAAAAAAAAAAAAAAAAAAAAAAAAAAATTATTGTTTTGTTGATATACTAAATAGAGTAAATTACACCGTTCGTCCTTGTGGTTTGCGTTGACCGGTGTCGTTAGTCATTTGACCAAAAAAACTGCACCGTTTGTCCTTAACGGGTAAATGTTTGGCGTCGTTAGTCACTCCCCCACTAACGCTTGTTAAGTGTTGTTACACCTGAAGTCCCATGAAGGTATACTAGTCATTTCACAAACCAAAAGGACGAACGGTGCAATTTTTTTAATACGTTCGTAAGTTCCGTTTTAATACGTTTTCATCAGTTTTTTATGTTTTTGTACGTTTTATTTTCGTTTTTGTCTCTTCTTTTTTTTTTTACGTTTTCCTCTTTTTTTTTACGTTTTTATCCGTTTTTTTTGTTTTCATCTGTTTTTTACGTTCTTGTCCGTTGTTCTAACATTTCATACGCTTTTGTCCAATTCTTTACGTTTTTATCCATTCTTAACCGTTTTTTTCGGTTTCGTCTATATTTTTACGTTTTTCTTCATTTTTTTTACGTTTTCATCCGGTTTTTTTCGTTTTCGTCTGTATTTTTACATTTTCCTCTGTATTTTACGTTTTCATACGTTTTTTTTCGTTTTCGTCTATTTTTTTATGTTTTCCTTCATTTTTTACGTTTTCATCCGTTTTTTTTGTTTTCGTCTGTTTTTTTACGTTTTTGTCCGTTTTTTTCGTTTTCATCTGTTTTTTACGTTTTTGCCCTTTTTTTTCGTTTTTGTCTATATTTTTACATTTTCCTCCTTTTTTTTTCGTTTTCATCCGTTTTTTCGTTTTCGTTTGTTTTTTTATGTTTTCCTCTGTTTTTTACGTTTTCATCCGTTTTTTCTCGTTTTCGTCTATTTTTTTACGTTTTTGTCTGTTTTTTTGTTTTCATCTGCTTTTTTACGGTTTTTTCGTTTTCGTTCCCTTTTTTACATTTCCATCTGTTTTTTTTTGTTCTTGTCTGTTTTTTTTAAGTTTTCGTTCATTTTTTTATGTTTTCGCCCATTCTTTTCCGTTTTTGTCTTTTGTTCTAACGTTTTCATACGTTTTCGTTCATTTTTTACATTTTCATATGTTTTTATCCATTCTTATCCGTTTTTATACGTTTTCACAATATGGGTATTGATTGTTGATGCTAATTCCCTTGTTCTTTCTATTTTTAGAATTTTTTTTTTTTCATTTTTGTCTGTAACATGGGTATAAAAACGTTAGAACAAAAGACAAAAACGTAAAAAAATGAACGAAAACGTAATAAAACAGACGAAAATGAAAAAACGGACAAAAACGTAAAAAAAGACGAAAACGAAAAAAAACGGATGAAAACGTAAAAAAACAATCGGAAACAAAAAAAACAGGTGAAAACGTAAAAAAACAGAGGAAAATGTAAAAATACAGACGAAAACGAAAAAAAACGGACGAAAACATAAAAATACAGATGAAAACGAAAAAAAACAGACGAAAACGAAAAAAACGGATGAAAACGTAAAAAAAAAAAGAAAAGCGTAAAAAAAAAGAGAGTAGAAAACGAAAAAAAGGGACAAAAACGTAAAAAAAAAAAAACAGATGAAAAAGTATTAAAACGGAACTTACGAACGTATTAAAAAAATTGCACCGTTCGTCCTTTTGCACTATTCGTCCTTTTGGTTTGCGAAATGACTGGTATACCATCATGGGACTTCAGGTGTAACAACACTTAATAAGTGTTAGTGGGGGAGGGACTAACGACGCCAAACGTTTGCCCGTTAAGGACGAACGGTGCAGTTTTTTTGGTCAAGGGACTAAGGACGCCAGTCAACGCAAACCACAAGGACGAACGGTGTAATTTACTCTACTAAATAAGTTGAAGATAACTACAAAAAATATAAATAATATATAACTAACAATAGAAGATAAATACAAAAAATTTAGATAAGATATAACTAACAATAGTATTAAACTTTTTAAATGATTATTTATAATAGTAAAAAGCTATAATTAAAATCATAAATCAAACAAACAATATTAAATTATTTGTTTTTTAATTAATAAAAATATATCATTAAAAAAAATTATAAAAAAAAATCCGCGGCGAGGGTATTATAACTAGTTGCATTATACATTATTATGTTTATCCAATTTATATGCAAGATGAAAACAAATTAAGAGACATGACAAGATCGATATATATATGTTCGAATGTACCACCTTCTATGTTCCACCATACCATACTTCTTTTTGGGACATATGACATTTTCCGACCTAAATAATGTTTGCAATGCATAGACATGATATTCAGTTGCTTGCAAATTGAAATAATGTTAATGGAACTACTTAAAATGATTAGTGGAGAAAAATGTGACGTGAAATGAATAAAAATGTCACGTGCAATTGATATAGATGAATATAAGGACATATGTGGGATTGTTACCAAAAGAAGAAATGTTTTAGCATGTAGTTTAGAAATGGCAAAAAGTACGAGGAACGTATATGTGCTGAATGATTCCAGAATCAACAAGCGATGATGTAATTAGAATCTTTGATAAACAAAAGAAAGCTATAATTCACTAGAATCCTAAATAAAAGCAAGAAGACAACGACTAACCTATGAGTTATTGTTTATACTTAAACAAGTGTTTATGTGCTGTAACCGGAGGTTAACATCATTGCGTGTAAGGCTGTTACTCGGGCTAACTCAACCTGAACAAAGGTCATTCTTTGGTGTTATTTGTTCAGGGTGAAGGGTGCACCTTAGGGAAATTCAAAGGAAAACCAATTTCCTAGACCATGGTCAAGGGAAAGTGCAACAAAAGGAGAAAAAGATGGTTGAGCAGGACTCTACTCCCGAATAGAAAGTACATCCTCCAACAAAATGTATTATTATTTTTTATTTCTTTTGTGTGTAGTGTAGTGGTTATGTGTGTATTAGGGTAATTATAAATGATAAAATACAGGAAAAAGTTAATAGAAAAGAAAGAATGTGCTGCAATGGTTGAAGAAAAATGTTTAAAAGGAAAAAAAAATGATGTGAAGCTGATGCAACAAAGAAAAATCGACACTAATGATGAAATTTTTTATCCCGTATCTGACAATAACAAGCCAAACATGAAAATCCATAACCCAACCATATTAATTAAGTATTTGGGTTAATTGGATCAACCCGATTAAAGGACGCTGATGCTGATATAAAACCATAACTTGCGTTAGGGTTTTTTCTTCTCGCTACTGTAATTGCAACTTTGATGTTTTCTTGTTTTTGTTCTACGATTGTTTCTTGGTCTTGTTAATGGGGTTTGAGAGATGGAAAAAGGATTATTGACTAATCAAAGTACCTCGAAAGGGGCGAAATGTGATCCCATTGTAAGCAAATCAGTCTCTAGTGAATTACGTAATAAGAATGGTATTGATCAGGTGGTATTTTATGCTTGCAAGACCTTTGAGGAAGCAATGCAAGATGTTGCTAATAAGAATGCGGAGAATGCTTCAAATTCTTGTTATAATGTGTATGCTAGTGATAATGTGCCTAAAACCACTAACATGGGTGAGATGGGATCTACCACTTTCTAATGTTTTAAGTCTGGAATGTGTCACTAGGAAGGTTAATTTTCGACCTTTGGTTAATGAGAATCGTATTAAAAATTATGACACTTTGTTACCAAAGGCTGCTATGGAGAGGGTTTTGAACCGTTATGATAATACCCTTGTGGGTTCTTTGTTGGAAAGAATATTGCATTCCCGATTGTTCAAAACTATGTCACTAATACATGGGGTAAGTTTGGTTTAAAGAAGCTTATGAAAAATGATGCGGGTGTTTTCCTCTTGAAGTTCGATTCTAAAGAGGGTTTGGGTAATGTGCTTTATCGGGGCCCTTGGTTAATCGACAATTCGCCTCTTATTATTATTAAATGGACTCCTGGTGTGTCGCTAACCAAAAGTGAGGTTGCCAAAGTTCTTGTTTGGATTAAATTGCATAATGTGCCTTTACTTGCATATTCTGGAGATGGTTTGAGCTTGATAGCTACATAAGTTGGTAAACCGATTATGTTAGATGCTTTTACAAGCTCAATGTGTGTTGATTCATGGGGACATATTAGCTTTGCTTGTGCTTTGAATTATCATCAAATTTTGAATTAAAACGCGAAGTTACTATGGCTATCCCCAAAAAGGATGATAGTAGTTTTATTATCGTGTGCGTCAAGGTCGAATATGAATGGAAGCCTCCTCATTGTGAGGAGTGTAAAGTGTTTGGCCATGACCTTACCAGTTGTCCTAAATGTGTTAAGGAGGCGGTTCGAAATGACATTAATATGGCAGCTGAAGCTTCTACTATTATGGAAAAGACAGATGATGTTTTCAGAGAGGTACATAATCGTAAGGCTAAGGGGAAAAAGGTTAGGGTTCAAATGCCGCAAAAATAGCCAGTTTTTTGGCATTGATGTTGGTAAATGGGTTAATTTTAGGCCTTCTAAGCCTAAGCAGGTATATGTAGTTGTGTTGAAGAGGCCGAATGCTAATAAGGAGAAAATTAATAATGAGGCAAGTACGAGTGGGACGACAGTTGCTACTTCAAACCCATTTGATGCTCTTGCTATGGATGATACTTATGTGAGTGGTATTCCTTGTCATACTCCTATTGTTGAGAAAATTGGGAAGCTTGAAAAGCTAATTATTGATGGGAAAGCTACTCTTATGGATGATGATGATGGTCATCCTCTTAAAAATATTGATTATCCGGCTAATAAAAAGGAAGCTAAGGGGGATGGGTCTCAAAAGACTGGTAAGGATTCACGAGAGCAGCTTGTGAGTGACTTGAGAGAGAAGGAGCAAGATTGCGGCTTTGAAACTTAGTTCTTCTTTTTCTCCATATGCTAAGCCTATTTCTTCTTCTTCTCCATGTATTTATGCAACAAAGGTGGTTAACCCATTCTCTAAGGTAGGGGATGTGGTTTGTTCTGCAGTGATGAGGATGAGGTTCTTGAGCCGGATAACCCTATGGCTAAGTATCTTGCAATAGCAGGAGGCAGTTTTGAGCTTGAAGATTACTTCTCTGATGATTATACGGCTCAAGTCTACTATTTACAAGGGCACTTGGATGATTTCTATGATAAGTATGATATCAAGCTCCGAGGTTGTGGTAGGAAGTAATTATATTGTTTGGTAGGTCATAAGATTTACATGTCTTTCTTATGTAGTAATTTGGTTGTTGCACTTTAGGTGCTTGTTTTTTACTCATATAACGGGCCGAGATGAAAGATTCACTCTCATCCGTTGTACTTAAACGTTTTTTGGCGTAATATATTTTACTAGGGTGATCCCCTTTTACCGAAAAAAGGACGCTGATGCTTATTTTTTGAGTAAAATAATTTATTTCTATGTTTTACTAACGAGGATTAAATACCCATGCGTTACGAAGGTGTATTGTTTGACCAATTTAGTCGTTTAATTACTTCATTTTCTTTGTACCAAAAATGTTGCATGTCATCAAAATTATTGCATATGTCTACCTATTACCGTCAAATCATTCAAACATTTGTAATCATTTTGATATTTTGCCTGAAAAATAAGAAATTTAATTTAAATTTTAATTCGTTTGTAATTTAAAAGCATTGAAATATTGGTTTAATTTTATTTGCAATTTAAAGATATCTTCATTGGTAAGAGTTTGGCACTTTTGTGAAAATGGCCACATAGTATTTTCAAAACTATTTAACTTAACACTTGACTTTCGAGTTCAAATATTTGACTAATCAATCAAAATAAATCTTTTAACATGTAAAAGACATGGTCAAACTATCACAACAACATTATAATAATCTAAAACTAAAACAGATTTCGGGGTGTTGCAAAAACATGCAAAATAAGTACAAGAAAATTATTAATATACACTTGATTAAAAGAAGGTAATAACATCTACCCTAAAATTAAGATTTTAAATATTTTTTAATCCTTAAACTTTCATCATTTTTCAGTTCAACCAATAATTTTTTTCCTCGAAGCGACTAAAATTAAGCATTTAAAAGTTGCATTTTAGGGTAACTCTAGATTCAGAAGTTCATAAGTACAACTACTCGCCACTATACACCACCGCCATGCGCGAGTTATCGGCTAGTATAGATAAAGTAAACAAAAAAGTCAATTAGAAACGCAGTAACACTTTCGGTCATAATGGCGAGTGTCATAAATTAACTAATATAATCATATATTCGTTGTTATATAACTCTAAAAGCTTTAAACAATCATAGAAACCCTGACCTTGTTACCCTTTTTAAGTGTCGATTGACCTTTTCTAAAGACCTAGCCATAGCTAGGTCATAAACTCATAGCTAGGTCATAAACTCATATATAGGGGTTCTGTATTTAAATTAATTTAATTGAAAAGTCATAACATAGATATAATTTTAATTATTTATTTTTTGAAGTTTAGGTATAAATTTATTTTGATTTCTATAATCGTGTCGTATACTTATGCTTTATCATTAATAAGTAGTTAAATACTTCTTTTATCTCAAATTATAAGTCTACTTTCACGTTGCACAAAATTTAAAAAATTTTCACTAACTACTCTACTAACCAATCAAATATCATCTATCTTCACTAAAGTCTCTTTTAATTCGTTGAAATATAAAAGTGGATAAACATTTTGGGACAACCAATAATAGCAATATGGACTTATAATTTGAGACGAAAAGAGTATTAATAGTAATAATACCACCGGTGATAATGACATTAAAAGGTACGGAGTATTCTTTTTTGTCTATTTAAATTACAAAGGGGATGGTGTATGTTATCAAGTTATTGAACCGATAATTTACTTTAAGTTTCATAAAATTGAATGTGTAATTAACTTAAACTTTTATGTTTTGAACTCGATGTTAAACTATATTAGCAAAACAGAATATAACATTATCATATATTCAAAACTAAAAGAAAAGAAAATGAGCTCCAAAGTGTTTGTGTATATATATAAAAAAAATAGTTTACTTATGATCAATTTGGGTTTAAATTTGAAGCCAACTATAATGTTTTATTTTCTAATACGACAAAGCTGAGCAACATAATTGTCTAACTAAAAAGGTATTCTGTTTTTAAAAAGTAATACGTAATAGAATAAGATTACTTCATGTTTAACTCTTTCAAATTCTTTTCATGTTAATATGTTGTGAGAGTGAGGAATTAATGGGTCTCATATTTTACTTATAAATTATGACCCTAAGGATTTTTGTACCTCGATCTATGTTATATTTTCAATATGTTTTAGTTATTAATTGTGAAAAATCCAATCAACCATTTCTGCATATCAAATTATTTTAGAGCGTGTGAGAGAGAGTTATTATTTTTATTTCTTTCTGAGAAAACAATGCATGAGAAAAGTTCTTCAAGCGTATGTATTTTGTTAAAGTTGCTGAGTTTAATAGAGTGTAATTACATAACCATTTCATCTTTCAACAATTTCTACATTTCAGACCATCTTTTATCTTTTAACTATATCTACAAAAATTTGAAGGTTGTATGAACCTCGGATATTAAGTTAAAGATATAACATATCTCACGTTAAAAATAACACAATAATGTGTAGACTGTAGACCAACATTTTTCTAAGAATGGCAGCTTTTTTAAAAATGTTTCTAGCAAGATACTAGAATCAAGAACATGATTTACACAATGCTAATTCAATCTCATATGTAAGTAAATAAATAATATATGTAATTAATACGTAGTAGTTTGGAGTTAGGATCCATATTGTGAATCCAGTTCAACCTGAATGATTTCATGCATGATCGAACTTGACATGTTCCCTTTTTTATTTTTAATACATTTTTTATCTATTTATTATTATATCTTTATTAGGGCAAATAACATATTAAAGCATTATACTTGTCAAGAAAGTCATTTTTTAGTATCGAACAAATTTTTTCCTCTTATAGGTACTGAACTTTCATTTTCTGGCCTCTTTGAGGCACTTTGTGACATTTTTGCCCTTGAATTTTTCATAATTTGAGAGGCAAAAACGTCACAAAGTGCTTCAAAGAGGTCAAAAAATGAAAGTTTAGTATATATAAAAGGAAAAAAATTTGCTCGATACCTAAAAGTGTATTTTAAAACAAGTATGATGACTTTTTATCGTATTTGCCCTCTTTAGTATGTTACATTTGCCATAAATACTGTAGAATTAGTAATTGAAAACCTTTAACCATAAAGAGTAGGTGGTGGATAGGACACCTTTCTTCACGAAGGGTTTAATTCTGTTTTCACCAAAAAGAAGTTGTCAAGAAAAAGTCCCATTTTCATCTTCTACCATCTCATTATATACATTATACCCCATGTCCTATTTTTTTCAATGACAGTCTTTTTCGTTTAAATATGTCAATTCACAACTCAAATGTTATTTCTTTTATTTGAATTTATCAACTAATTAAACTAGTCAGCTATGACTTATTTAACCATATATTATCACATAACCTATGGGTACAATACCGCTATGATTCATCTTAAATCATTATGTAAACCTAGTAAAATAATATTTTAGTTATATCTTATACGTAAAAAAGTTGACTATACAAGCTATAATATAACATGACACGTACATATTCACAGCTGCACAGTGAAAATTTAGTTGCATGATTCCAAGAACTTTATTGAATAAGAGTCAGCCAAGAAAAAACTCTGATGATGTAGTGAAGTAATTAAATTCTCATGAATTCATTACTAACTCAACAAATCCTTTGACTTTTATTGACCATTTATCACTATATATCACCTATCACATTTCATAATATATCCATCCTCAAAAAACCATAAATCATCACATTAATGGCTTCATTACTTTTCATACTATTACTACTATCATCATCACTTCATTCATCATCTTCATTACCAGATTACTCCAAAGGAAAATGGAAAGTGTTAAAGAAAAGCATTGGTGTATCCGCCATGCATATGGCATTACTACCAAATGATCGTATAATAACATTTGATCGTACCGATTTTGGCCCATCGAACATTACATTCCCAGCGGAAAAATGTCCTTTGGGCCTTGATTGTTACGCTCATTCAGTGGAGTTTAACCCCACAAAACGTGGGGTAAGACCACTGACTATTTTATCTGACACTTGGTGTTCATCTGGCGCGTTATTGCCAAATGGTGTATTAATACAATCAGGTGGTAATAACGCGGGTGAACGTGTTGTCACGACGTTTAGTCCGTGTGAAGATTGTGATTGGGTTGAAACTAGAAATGGCCTAGTTTCGCCTAGATGGTATGCTTCTAACCAGTTATTACCAAATGGGAGAGTGATAGTTGTTGGTGGTAGAGGACAATTTACGTATGAGTTTATTCCTAAGACTTCGACTTTGGGTCTTGATTTTAAAGAGTACTCACTCCCATTTCTTCAAGAAACTTTAAGAAATGACTACTTTCAAAATAATTTATACCCGTTTCTTCATTTAAATACTGATGGAAACTTATTTATTTTTGCTAATGATCGCGCGATTTTATTAGATTATGTGAATAATAAGGTGGTAAGAAAGTATCCAGTGATGCCAGGTGGAGTATCTAGGAATTACCCTAGTACCGGGTCGTCGGTTTTGCTTCCAATGCATCTTTCGGGTGGCGGTCCGGTGGCGGAAGTATTTGTTTGCGGTGGTACGGTACTGGATGCTGCTGATAAAGCATATCGTGGTGAGTTTGTTGTTGGGTCTAAGAGTTGTGGAAGGTTGAGATTGAATGATGAAAATCCGCGATGGGAAATGACGGAAATGCCCTTAAGTAGAATCATGGGGGATATGTTACTACTACATACAGGTGATATTTTGATTATAAATGGCGCGGCTCGTGGGGCCGCTGGGTGGGATATGGCTAGAGAGCCGGTACTGAATCCGGTTCTGTATGAACCGGGTTCAAAAAAATTTCATAAGCTAAACCCAACGACAATTCCTCGAATGTATCATTCGAGTTGTCATTTACTCTCTGATGGTCGAGTTATCGTGGGAGGTAGTAATCCGAACGACAAGTATAATTTCTCGACCCTTTTCCCAACTGAGCTTAGTGTCGAAACGTTTTCACCACCGTATTTACTAGGGCCTAAGTTAAGGCCCAACATCACCGGAATTAAACCCGGGATGAATTTGGTCTATAAACAGCTGATCGAGGTTAACTTTCGGTTAAGGGGAAATGGGAAAGAATTTGATAATGGCAAGGTTTATGCAACGATGATGGCACCTTCATTTACTACTCATTCGTTTTCGATGAACCAAAGAGTTTTGGTGTTGGAAGTTGTTGAGGTACAGCGGAGGTTTGCAGAGAATTACGCGGTGATGTGTTTAGCTCCGGCGGTGGCTGAGGTTGCGCCACCGGGTTATTACCAATTATCAATTGTATATGATGGAGTTCCTAGTAGAAGTAATTGGGTACGAATTGGTACTTAATTGATTGTTGTTAAGTAAGTTAATAAGTTAAAATGCTACAAAAATCTTTACCCAAAAAAAAAAGCTACTACAATTGTAAGGTTGTATTGCATGCATGGTCGTACAAATGACATCAACATTATGGTGCCATTCTTTTTCTCTACAATTTTTACTCAGGTTAAAGTCGATATATTACATAATTTATTTCATTTCTTATAGTTTGTGAGGTTGGATGAGTGTCAAATGAAATAAATGAAAAAAAAATAAATAAATAAATAAAATAAAATAAATGAACAAAAAATATGATAAAGAAAATGGAACCATTGTATTGTATTAATTTCTGTGCTATGCTACCAAGAAAGGTTGTCACTATGCACGTTTTTTATGCAAAGGTTCTTCCTGCAAGTTAATAAGGAAATTTATATCCAATTTGCAATACAGACATGACTAGTTTATGTGATGTAAGACCAGTCGTTATGGTGGTCTTTCACCACACGTGAAGAAGCATGTTTGCGCGCCAAGGCCATTGTTGAACCGTATATTTACATTGAAACTGTGTGTCTTTACCTTTATTGATAACCAATATTTATAGATTACAATAAACCCTAATGTACCCTAAGCCCATAGATCGGGCTTGGGCCATTCATCAATTATATCGATTAATACTCCCCCGCAGTCCGAGCGGCGAAATCGCGAAAGCTCAGACTGGAGATACATAAAACAATAAAGCTATAACTATTTTTGTTGACGAAGACATCCACAGCAAGCAAAAGCAAAGCAAACAAAGACCGAATACCATCACAGGTGAAACACTTTTTTGTGTTTGTTGGGTGGTGCATATCACTAAACGTTTTTTTTTTTTTTTTTTTTTTTTTTTTTTTTTTTTTTTTTTTTTGAAGTGTGTACCGTGTGGGATATAATGTGAGCTATGTTTAGTTAGATGGTGACCATTGTGCCTCTAAAAGTGATGGTAAGTTAGTGTGTTCAAAAATTGATGTAGCGTAAAGTTCAGGTGATGGTTGGATGACCATTACACCCGGCTTAAGCGAGCTAATTAGCAAAGAGATGTGCTACACTCACATACAATTTACACAATTTTGTCCACACGCTGACGTGTCAGGGTGTTGATTGGTTGGTTTTTTGTGGCCCACAAAAAACCAACCAATCAACACCCTGACACGTCAGCGTGTGGACAAAATTGTGTAAATTGTATGTGGATCTAGAATTATTCATTAGCAAATGGGCGTCTTATCTGTATGACTATATCTTGTACCAGTACATTAGCATGACAATTAAAAATCCGCATGATATAACGTTGAGCCCAAAACCCATATTACAAGTCCATCGAGTATTTGAGTTTGCTTTTTTGATGGTTATTCGGCTTCTTGATTTGGCCCAAACATGATATAGTGTTGATCCCAAAACCCAATACTTTCAGAAAACCTAATGGCAAATTGGTCTAGTGGGTGGGGCTTAACTTGTTAAGCGAGCCACAAGTGAGAGTAGTACCGGGTGGGTGACCACCCGGGAAGTCCTCACTTGTGGTCCACTCATAGACCATATTGTTCCGGAGATATATTGCAATGATAGATTTGAACCTTCAAGCCACTCGTTGCGGGGGTTCAAATCTTGAGCATGGCCTGGTTTTCATCCGGCTGTTTCTCCAGCAAGGTAAAACTTGTGTGGAGGCAGTACGGTTTCTGGGGGAAACCCGTTACCACCTGAGATCAGCGTGGACCCGGTTAAGACAACATAGTCTGGCGGGGTGGTGATGGGGCCTTCGCTGTCCGCGAAGGTGGTCGTTTCTAAGTTGAAATTCACCTTTCAAAAAAAAAAAAAAAAAAGGAGGAAAACGTGGCGACTTTGCATGTTTCATACCAAAATTTAATGCTAATCTAATTTGCACTGTTGGTCCTCTAAGAGTGGAAGGTGTCGTGACAACCTTCAACTCCTCATTTGGGGTCCACGGGTGCTACATCACCTCAACACCTCTTTACAACTAACTACTTCCTCACTCATAACTAACCTCAACTTACTTATTTGAGGCCCATCACTTACAACTTTATTTTTTTATTCATTTCACTAAATAAATTAAATTCATTTCACAATAATTAAAAATACCACACCATACTAATTTTATTTCATCAAATTAAAAAGTTACAATACGGAGAAAAAAATGACACGAAAAGAAAAAAAAAACGATACGAAACTTAAAAAAACAATACGAAAATATAAAAAACGACAATAAATGCATATTAAACATTTTATTCATCGGCATCCTTATCTAGATTTTGGTATTTCTTCGTTATTTTTGCTTGTCTCCTGCGAACGATTTCGGCTCTGACAGGGTCAGTAACCAAGCTGGGATCTAGCATGAGCATCTGCATTTCCAAGGCCCTTTCTTCCCTCCTTTGACGACCTTGGTTTTCATGCCTATACCTTTGGTCGGTGACCATGCTTTTGGAACTTTAAACTGAGGTTCGACCTAAGGTTGTGGTTCGACTTGGGGTTGTGATTGATGAGTAGGGAACGAGGATGGTTGAGACAGGTTAAAAAATTGTGGTGGCAACATTCGTTGAGAATGAGTTACGAACCCCCTTGTTGCAACGCGCGTTGTTGATTAGCATAAATGTCCATCGGATTGAAAGGTTGTGAACCATATGGCGATGAAGGTTGTGGGGAATTTTGCGACGAGGGAGTAGAAGCGTTTGACGATCCCCCGTATCGTTGGTTTGAAGTTAGGAGGGTTGTGAAATAACCGGGTTCGTTCGGGTTTTGAGACATTTTCTTGGTTGAAGTTATATATTTGTTGAGTTGTAGTGATGAAAGTATGTGAAATTGATTTGGTATAAAAAAAAAAAAAAAAAAAACACGAAACATTTGATAAAACGGTAATATTACCGTTTGATAAAAAACAAAGCATGCTCCACTTTATCTACTTTTTGTCAGATCAACAAGCTCGTCGTTTGCACGAGCAACCTCCCAACAACGAGCTATGGTGAGGGTATGGTGGTACCATGGCGAGGGACGGCGAGCAAAGTTAAGCTCCACGTAAGAGTGGCGAGATGCATTTGACGAGCGGTACCCTGGGCTCTAAGACCTATTAGGTTGTCATGGATCTAGGCGGCGTAATATTGGCTCCAAATCAAATCAAATATTTTATAGAATTTTTTAAAGTTCAAGTACACCTTTTTAGATGTCCAACTAGGTAAAGATTTGATTAAGCGAATAAGCGGCTCCTTTAACTGGGCCACCGATATCTGCGAGATTCTAATTAACTAGATCTTAATACTAGAATAACTTTAATATTGGCGATCCAAAATCAGAATCTATTCCAAATGAAACTAGACCTGAGATAGTTTATTCTAGGTATATCTATCTTTGAACTTCCGTGGCAAAAACAATGTTTTCCGGCTTTCCAGTAAACCCTACAGATTATATGGTTGTTGTATTGTTGATTATGTTTTATTGTTTTAACACTTACAAATGACAATAGATACTTAGGTTTTGGAAACTTTAATGCGTCCCCAGTATATACAAATGCTGGACTGATATGAAACCTTTTAAAGTTTTAAATTTAAATAGGCCTGTTTAAAACCTTTAAAATTTTTCTAATGGACTAATGATCTCAACTAAGTTCAAATTATTTGTGAGAAACTGAGAACTTTTATTTGCTTCATTTGTGAATCTTCTTTCAGTTTGATAATTTCAATTTTTTTACTATTGAAATTCTTTAATGTTAATCAGATCGCTTAATTTTCGTACTGGGAAAATTATTGTCTATGCACCGGTAAGAAATTTATGTTTCTTCAGCTAACATTTGAAAATGTGAAAACAAAAATTTGAATGACTTATGCGCTTATAGACAAAAAGATATTAAAAGTGGAATTAATAATCTCCATGGATATGATGATTATGGACTTATAGAACAAATGCTATGTCAAAGATTTGACTTATGACTTGAAATTATAAAACATAAAAGAGTGAAAAGATCAATGATTTTATAACTATGGCCGGCCAGCAGGAAATTAAAAAAAAAAAAAAAAAAAAAAAAAAAAAAAAAAGATTCAGATGCCGAAAAGATGATTTGATCCACTGTCTAATTGCGAAGGGTTTACTACATGTTGTTTATAGTAAAATATCTATAATACTATAAGATTCAGTCACTAAATTTAATGTGGAGTTATGATGATAGAGTTTTTAGAGTTAGAAACAAGTTGGAGTCGTTTAGTAGTTGCATAGAGTACAAGATAGCTAATGCTCGGAATTCAATGCAGTCTCATAATAACTATACAATCATGAAAGGAGATGAAGTGCAAGGGTTGCCCGAATTGATCACATGGCATTTAGTATAGAATTAAAGTCGGTTAGATGAAGTGCAAGGGTTGTGAAAAGTTGCAAAAATAATTAATGATTTAACCTAATTCATGCTTATATAAACCGGCGAAAATCACATTTAGTATATACATTTGAAGATGATTCACACATCTTTTAGATCTTTGATTGTTGCTAGCGGTATGTAAATTCTCTTTTGCAACATTTTGGAGATGATTCACACATCTTTTTAGATCTTTGTAATTAACTTTTTTTTCTTTTTTTTTTTTTTTTTTTTTTTTTTTTTTAAGTTATCATACACAGGTATCATGAAAATCACACAAGATCATACATGCTCAGATAATGGAACCAAAGATTTGGATACCAACTATTTTCTTTGTTTCTTACATATTTAGGTGATTGTTATAGATAATCATATATATAGATATATGTATTATGTTAATGCATTTTCATATACAAGTAATTTATGTGCGTTTTCTATTGATGTAGCTCACATGTGCGAATTGATTCAAAAAAATGTGCACGAGCATGTATGTAAAGCAACATTTAAATGGTTAAATGATACTTTTTAGCGTGATTAGTTTATGTAAGTAGTTGCTTTCGAATGCTCTTGGAGAAATATTAGAATGAATTTATCGTGTGCAATTGAATTATTATTGAAAAGAAGAAGGTCCGCGCATCGCAAAGTGTTTTCTTTTTCATATGTAGAATCATTAGTGAGAAACCAATATTTATGCCCATTAAATGAGTTTGCTATGAAAATACGACATATCAAAAATATCACATTGAGTAATGAATAGAAAGGAAAAAAAATACATAATTGTGACTTAAATCCATTTGTAAATTATAATATCAAATAAAAAAAGTTGAGTTTTAACATAAGCAAAAGTTCAAACTTTTATCAAAAAACAAAACCGGTGCATTTAATGTGAAGTATATACAACATCGAGATGGAAGTGCAAGGCTTGCCGGAATTTATCACATGATATTTAGTAATTCGTATAGAATTAAAAGTCGGTTATGGATTCAGATGAAGTTGAAAAGGTTGCAAGAATAATTGATGAATACAAGTAATTTATGTGTGTTTTCTATTGATTTAGCTCACATGTGCGAATTGATTAAAGAAAATGTGCACGAGCATGTATGTAAAGCAACATTTAAATGGTTAAATGATACTTTTTAGCATGATTAGTTTATATAAGCATACAACTTGAATAACGAATATAAAAGAAAAAGTACATAATTTTTGCTCAAACCCATTTGTAAATTAAAAAAATTAAGTTTAAGATATAATTGTTGAGTCCAACGGTTTTAGGAATTATTAATAGTGTGTTAATTAATATTCATTTAGTTAGCTATTTAGAATTGAGTTTATTGACAAAATTTATTAATATTAGTTAGACTTCAATGTTAATTTTCAATGAAATTAGTTGTACAATAAAATGAGATGAAGCTAAAAAGGTTTGTAATGATTTTTATACAGTTTATGTGGCATTATTATATATACATTATTACACAAACTTTAACTTACAAACTTAATAAAGAAAATATTTAACGCACATTAAACTATGACCAATTAGATAGACCCCGTGTGCTTCATATTACCATACAAAAACTATCTAATGGACAAGTATTGTAGGGCTAAGTAATAGACCAAAAGAAATAAAGTCATTTTTTTATCATGCAAATAAGTAATAGGCCAAAAGAAATAAAGTCATCACAACTTATTAACCAAAAGCTTATATATAAAATACAACACTACAAAAGCAAAACAACATCAAACACTTTAAAATTTTTATACAAGAAAGTTAAAACATTTCATACAACATACTAAACAATAATTAAGTATACACTCGCCAATATACAGAAAGAATACACGATTAACAATTAGATTTTTAGCCCGTGCGTAGCACGGGTTCTGCATGCCTCGTTAAAATATTAAAATAAATAATACTCTATTATTATCCATATTTCCTTTTTCATTGTTCCAAAATAATTGTCTACCACTAAAATTAAAAGTTGTAAACTTTAAGTTCACCATGTTACCCCTAATCGAAATTATTATGTACGTGCAAAATGAAATGAAAGCATATTTTAACTGTCAAAGAGTAAAACTGTCTTTTCTATTGTGCAAAAATCAAAGCATGTTGGGAGAAATCCAACAAACCGATTTCTAGAGCGGAACCACGAATCAAGAACTACTCCAACAAGACCTCGGCAAAGGGTTATGATCCCTTAATGCCGAGTGGCACCAACACACACGAGATATTTTACACTCAAACGTTTATTAAACGTGAGTAAGAAAAGAATGTACAAATAAAACATCACCCCCTCATCCCTATTTATAGAGAATGAGGGGGGAGAAACCTAATCCTTGGTGAACAAGGATTCTACAATTGAACTAACCTCCTTAAGTTTGAGCTAAAATACAATTAACCCCCTAAACTTATATCCTAACTATTACACACTAATATTCTAACAATTTCTACCTTAGTGTTAATAGTTAGCCTTCTCCGATACGCAGCAGCTTCAACCAGTGCTAGAACCTCGGACCGGAGACCACCTTCGTCAAGGCACCAGTAGCAATACCCGCTACTAACCTTAGTTCAAATCCTAACTCTGTAGAGAGTCCCTTTAGCCATGTATTCTCCTTCAATTCTCCAGCAAGTGTCATATGCTCTGCTTTAGTTGTTAACAAAGTCATCATGTGTCGCAACATAGCTTCCTAGCTCACAGCACATTCCTGTATCATAAACCCGTACATTGTGATTGATCTACCCATGACGTAGTCATAATCCACAAAAGCCTGTACGTCCGTCTATAATCCACGATCAAAACTATCCAACATTCCTACATCCGTAGATGTTATGTCAGGTCTCGTGCAGACCACTTGATACTCATGACTTCCAACTGCATATATACATGACCCCTTACTCTTCTTTTCTTCATCACGATTCCTTGATAAACCATCCTCTAACGACAGCGTAGAGTGTCCCCCCAACAATATCCAAACCGACATCCCGTTGGAAAACCTGAATCATGACACCCTCAGAGTATTACCACTCTGAGTCCTGAAGATCTCCATACCAAGTATAATTTCCTTTGCTTCATCCAGCAAACCCTTGTTAACCCAGATCTCAGCCTTGCTTTCGCAAGCAAACCCCGTATAATCTAAATAGAGGAATAGATATATGAACGTACCTTGTGCATAGTTCCAGTAATATACGTTACTGTCGTCACTACTTCGCCTGAAACCATTGCTGAGCATACACATACTAGGCCGAGTATCCATATCTTCTTTCATTACAGCCATCCACTTGGAAATTACCTCACAAGCAACTGCATTCCTGATGAGTGTCTAAATACTCATCATTTTATACCAATCTGAACTGCCAAAACATACAAAAACACTCAAATATGCATCAAAATACTGAAAATAACTTAGAAGTGTGTTTTATATGTTTCAAATGCAAAATAATCAAAAACAGATGAAAAACGTACAAAGTTTGCATAATTGGTAGTTTCAGTCCCTCAAATTTCAAAAGTTGTCAAATCTAGTCCCTGGTAAATCAAAACATGAAAAATATCATCAAAGGTCCTTAGGGATTCATAAGTTGTCAAGTAAAGTCCTTTAAAGTTAAAAAATTACAAAATGACAACTTTAATCCCTCAAGTTTCAAAAATGTCAAAATTAGTCCTTAAGGTTTTAAAAATGGGAAATTAATAAAATAAACCTTGAACTATTCTTAAATGACAAAATTGGTCCTTATGATAACATTTTGAGAAATTACATCTTCAGTCCCTTAAAAATCCAAATTTGCATAAATGGTCCCTGGAGTTTGAGAAATTGGCAGAAAAGGTCCCTGGTATTTGTAAATGGAAAAATTACACTTTTGGTCCTTGGGTTATTCGTAAATGACAAAAATAGTCCTTATAAATATTTGGGAAAGTTGCAAAACCAGCCCCTCTATTTTTGTCAAAATTACATAATTGGTCCTTGTTTATTACCTAAACCAACCGGACCCTTTTATTAATTATAAACCCCAATCCAAAACCAATCCAACCCAACACCTTTACCCAGCCCCACCCTTATCCTAGGCCCAAAAGAAAACAAGCCCAGTCCACCCCCTTTTATAATAATACGGGGTTTGACCCCGTTGACCACCCCAAACTGCCAAAACCAGAAACACTGTACACCCTTCTCCCCCATCCCTGATTCACCCAATACCACCATGGTTTTCCCATCTCCACCTCACCCCCTACTCCCCCTAACCATCCTTCCACCTCACAACCAAACCACATCAGCATTTAATGCATACCACACCCCTTTTCACTCCAAACCATGCCCTGCTCCTCTGTTTTCTTCCCTATTACCCCAACTTGCCTAAAAACCATCTCATTTGTCCCCTGCCACCTTCACATGATTCCAATAATCTTTAATTGCTCACCTTTGGCCCCAAGTAAACGTGGAGACATTTTGGCGCCAAATTCAGTTTAAACGGCTATGATCAATTCAGAGATTGGAGGGTCAAGATTTAAAGTGGGAAAGGCTCAGAAGGTGTCCTCAAACCCTAATTGAGCCTATAAAAGGAAGAGAAGCAGAAGAGAAGCCTAGTTAGTTAATTTTCAATTAATGTATGTCGTATTAATTTCTTTCAAGAGTTCAAGTGTAATTTAAGCTTTAAAAGTTTCAAGTAATCATTTTCAGTGTATTAGTAAGCTTTTCAGTTAATAAGAATCAAGGTTGTTTTGTTATCTCAGTTAATGCAATTTACAATTTCATTTCAAATTTCTGAATAAGCTTTGTTCTTGTTATTGTTAGATTATAAAGACTTCTTAGATCACTTAAGCTCCTAGATAGCTTATCTAAGCTATTAGTAATAACTAAAAGCAGTTTAGTAATAAAAAAAAATCAAAAACACAAAAAGTCAACGAAAGTCAAACTGTCAAGTTCTTGGTGATAAGCAATGGAGCAGGGCAAAATTTGGATGGCCTTGGGTTAGTGAATCTGTGGAGATTCTATAAGATTGTTCTCTGGTTCTTGTTCTTGGTTCAGCTTGAAGTGCTTATTGTAAGTTTTATTTACAAATTTTTACATCTAACTGTGTTCTAGCTTATCATTGCTATTATCTTTGTTTCTTAGGTTTAATTAATGTATTCAAGTGTATTGGTGGTTTGAGATTGCTAAGTTGCTAAGTAGAATAACTTGTTACTCATTTTCTAAAATCTCATAGTCAAGAATTCACTTGAGTCATATCTTGGTTTCATACTTAGGTTATTGTTAATTCATGTTCCTTTGATCGCTGTTAATGATAGCATAAGTGTTGGAAACAGATTTGAAGGTCAAATCATTGTTTTACTTTGGTAATCACAAAATTAGTTAGGATCTAGGGTGTTTGGAACAAGCTAGTAAGCTAAGCTCTTGTTGTTGTTTGATGTTTATTTGTGTTTCAATAGGTTGCAGTAGTAAGATTTAGGATAATTAAGGTATAAAATTGTGGTCTCATACACCCAAAGTCAAAATTACATGAATCACCACCACACAGTTAACTGTGTGATGTTTTGAGTCCCATAATTCATCACATAAGCTCATTAGTTGTAACTTTAGTCTAAGGTAACTTTATTTAAGCCTTTCATATCAGATATAATCAGCTAAGATCAAGTAAAACTCATCTAAGTCAAAGTTTGTGTTTTCATCCAAAAGTCAAAAGCTGCATCTCAGATTTTTCCAAATATTCAAAGAATTTTTATGATTTATGAGATAATAGTTAGGACTTGAAACTTGTTGTGTGCTTAATATATCAGCTGAACTTGTGATATCTAGGTTGGGTACATTTTTGTGATTTTTTCTTTGTGACCAAAACACCCTTGGAACACACCTGCAGGGCAAGCTGAGTGCCCGGCATCAGCAGACTCAACTCACCCCACCATCTTTGGTGGTCATTTGTGGTTAACCCAGTGGGTCCCACACCTCATACTTGAGTTCTTACAACTCCCCTCCTACCAGAGTTTAAGGCTTGACCATTTGTTTGACCTATACATCAGTGGACCCCACCTAAATCACCCTCATAACTCTGTCCCATTTCTGACCCAGAAACCAAATAAGCAGTTGCTTATTGTAGCTTTTTAGCTTATCCCATGAGCTTTTCTCATCAAATCTAGTTTAAATAAGTCAAAACAACTTAGGTGAACCTGATTTAACCAGTGTGGACCCCACATAACCCTAAATTAGCTTGTTTCTTTGTGTGGTCAAACTTAGTCAACTGTCTATGCAAATAAGCACTCACAGTGCTTATTCTTAGTTTTTAACTTAGTTGTTTTTGTAAAAGTTTCATTATTTAAGTATTTTAATAGTTTTATAAAAGAAAAACCAGAAAAAACCAAACTTAATTATAGTGATAGCTTCTATTTAATAGAAATTATCTATTTAATTTTCATTTCAGCTTATTAATAAGCACTTGTCCAATTTTATAATTTTCTTAATTTCTTAGTACCTTTAAGTAGTTAAAATAATTTTCTTAGATTTTTCTTAAACAGTTTACTATTTATTAGAATTAAAAGTAGTTTAAATAATTAATTAGGTAATATTAATAATTAAATAGTTTTCTTTAATTTTAAGTAACAATAGTAGAATTTTATATTTTTCCTAAGTTTTATAAAGTAGTTAAAACTTTTAGAAAATAGTTTCATAATTTCCACTGTCCATTTTCCAATTTTCTTATTTAATTTAATTAAATTAGATTTAAGATAATTAATAGGTAATTAATTAGTGGAATAACCTTAAATATAATTTTTAGTAGTTTTTATAATTTTGTAGGATTCCTGTGATGGTTAAGTAATTTTTTAAATTTTTCCATAATTTTCTAAGGTAATTTAGTAATAATAGTAATTTAAAATAATTTAATTAGTTTAATTAAGTTAAATAGTTTTTAATTAATAGAAAACTCATAAAAAGACAAAAATATTTATTTTCATTTTTTATACTTTCTTCAAGTTTTTTTTAAGGTTTAGAAATTATTTTTACAAGTTTTTAGTTTAATTTGTAGTATTTATAATTTTTAGTTAAATTAACTTAGGTTTAATTTACTTATTAAATAGTTTTAATTAATTAAATAATAATAAAATATTAAAATAATCAATTTTATAATTTCATTTTCATTTTAAATTTTCTTTTAATTTTAAGTTTTAAAAAGTTTCAATTATACCCCCTATAGTTTGTAATTTGATAAAACCCACTTGTCTCTGTCTGTTATCTGATTTTCTTATTTGTGCTTTTGTGTGTATCTCTGTTATTGTTTATATCTTTTCATATTATCTAAACACCAAGCAATCAGTAGTATAATTATCCCTCAATCATTTTGGTTACTGTCCTCAGTACCACTCATTCTCCTAATCGTTCCAAAATACAATTTCAATCTCGTTGGGATTTAACGACCCGGGGATTTCCCAATATTTCCACGGTCAATAATAACTTGCACATTCTCCCAGGTGGGCCTATCAGCTGCACACGGTTGACTGGTTGGTTTGGGAGGAATCAAAATTTGGCGCCGCTGCCGGGGAGGTTGTTGCGTATTTCAAAACGGTTTAAGTTTAGTGGTTTTCAAAACCCTTCCTGTACAAATATCACCACTTTGTAAATTTTTAAGAAAATCAAAATCATATCTGAAAAAGTTCATTAACATTTCTCCTGAAGTGTTAAAAACACCAAACAAATCATAAACAACAAAACAAACTGTGAAGTTAAATTACTTCGTTATCTTTAAGATTACAACCTATACAGTTGGTTTAAGGTCAGTTCTGACATTAAATTGCGAACTGAAGAGGGATCCATTTATTTCCTCCCGCCAATCTGCGAGTAATCTTAAAGGAACGATTTTGGTTAACGAATCAGTTCCAAAAATATTGTCCAAAGTTTTTCACCCATACACGAAAAGCCAAAAACATTTTACTGTGAATATAATTACATAAAAGTTTACCACCGAAAACCAAGGCAGAACACCTACCAACTGGGGGTGTGAACATAATAAGTTCCCAAACTTAAGATTTAAAACTTACCATTGTATCCTTGTGAATAGTGTACCTTTTTTAAAGGAGCTGTTCATTCGTGATTATTGGATTCAAGTTCATTGTCGTTTTGCCTCTGTCTTGTTTTGATTAATACCATTTTTAGTGCATGCGCACTCGTTCGCAAACAAAGCGTAATAAAGGAAAAAACGTAACTAAGTTACGTACTGTTGAAGAAGAACACCCATCAAAAATGAACGACGAGCCCCCATTCCCTCCCAAGGAGGAACCAGTTCCTGACACCCGAGCAATGGAGGAACTGTGTCAACCTACCATGCAAGGGAGGGGTGGACCCATTGCACCACTCACTATTGAAGCCACGGATTTTGGATCAAAACACCACATGATACAACAAATCCAGAATACGTGCCAGTTCCACGGATTGCTGGATGACGATGCTAACAAACATCTAGACAAATTTTTAACTGTCACCCAAAGCATGAAACAAAATGGCGTCACCGACGACGGCCTACGTTTGTACCTTTTTCCCTATTCCCTCACTCATCATGCGACTTCCTGGTTCGATCAACTTCCAAAGAATTCGATCCACACTTTTGATGAGATGATCACTAAATTTCTGGCCAAATACTTTCCACCATCTATGGTCACAAAGCTGAGGAATGATATCAGCAACTTCAGACAGCTTCCCGAAGAGTCCTTATTTGAGGCATGAGAACGCTACAAACTTGCTATTGATAAGTGTCTCAATCATAACATGCTTCTTGTCACCATTATTGATACCTTTTATAATGGATTGACACTCCGTCATCGTGACACCATCAATGCTGCTGCTGGGGGCACCTTTATGAAAAGGACCCCTGAAGAGTGCTATGACTTAATCGAAAACATGACTGCCCATCATAATTTTTGGGACTCCTCTGCTGAGAGGAACGACTCATTTAAGTCAGTCACTCCGGCAAACAATGAAATATCCATCCTAGCTAAAAAGCTGGATGATTTGTCTACAGCAGTTTTGCGTATCCATCAGACAAATCATAATCAGGTCAAAGCTGTTAAACCAAGTTGTGAAACTTGCGGTGGTCCACATTCCTACACAGAGTGCCCAGCCTCCGGCGGCTCGGCTCGTGAAAACGTGTATGCAGCTCAAGGTTCCTATAATACGAGAGGTAATTCTTACCAACCGCAAGGAGATCGAAAACTTTTGAGCTACCGATCTAATAACTACATCGGACCACCAGGGTTTAATCAGTCCAAGAACCAAAATGGTCAAAACAGAAACCAGAACCAAATGAACCAAGGTTATAACAACCAAGGGAATTTCAACCCTGGTCAAAACCAGGTTCAACAAAATCAGAACCAAGGGAATTATAATCGAAATCAAGGTCAGAACAATTACCCACAGGGTAATTTTCAACAACAAAACCACTTCCAGGGTAATAACAATCAGCAACATGGGAATTTCCAGAACAATCGGGCTCAAAATATTCCAAACCAAAATCAAGCCATTGTTCCAACTGGACCATCACATGATGAGTTATTAAAACAGTTTATGAAATCCTAAGAAGAACTGAACAAAATGCTGATTAGTCAAATGTCTAATTTGCAGAAGTCTTTAAATGATCGACCCTCGGGCTCAGGTACTACTTTACCTAGCAACACGATCGCTAATCCGAGGGGCGATGTAAAGGCGATCACCACAAGAAGTGGAGTTTCTTACCAAGGACCTACAACTCCTTCTACCTCTTCTCCTATCCCTGTAGAGGAATGCGAAATTGAGAATACTACGGATACGGTGCTTCCTAATAATAACGGAGGTACCAATGACATCCCTCCTCCAGTTATCCCGGTCCCGACTCCTCCTAAAAGAGTCGTGTTTGAAACTACCGAAGGTCCTGTTGAAAATCCAAAAGCCAACCCAAAACCAACAATTCCATATCCCTCACGATTGCAAGACCAGAAGCTCCGTGACAAAGCTAATCATCAGATGGAAAAATTCTTTCAGATTTTTCAAGAACTACACTTCGATATTAGTTTCGCGGATGCTCTTCTTTTAATGCCCAAATTCGCATTGACAATCAAAAATCTGTTGAGCAATAAAGAAAAACTGTTTGAGATGGCACGAACTCCACTCAATGAGAACCGCTCTGCAGTTCTGTTGAAACAGCTTCCCGAAAAGCTAGGAGACCCCGGGAGATTTCTAATACCATGTATTTTCCCAGGGATGGTTGAATGTTTTGCCTTGGCCGATCTTGGTGCAAGCATCAACTTAATGCCCCACTCAGTTTGGAAAAAGCTTTCTCTTCAGGCACTTAGTCCCACATGCATGACTCTCGAGCTTGCAGACCGTTCAATTTCACGTCCCCTTGGTATTGCCGAGGACGTATTTGTGAGAGTGGGAAAGTTCCACTTTCCGGCAGACTTTGTCGTTGTTGATTTCGATGCAGATCCAAGAGTTCCTCTCATTCTTGGGAGGGGATTCTTAAGAACGGGACGTGCATTAATCGATGTTTTCGATGAGGAAATCACGTTACGAGTTGGCAATGAAGCGATAATGTTCAACCTTGATCAAACCTCGAGATACTCCTCGAATTATGATGCTGAATCGGTCAACCGAATTGATGTCATTGACATTGCATCCGAGGAGTATGCTCACGAATTCCTTAGATTCACTGATAATTCTCCAAGTGGCAATCCCACTACTCCTACTGATCCCATAATCGCTAATTCTTCTCCTTCCCTCACTCCGTTTGAGGGAAGTGATTTCGTCCTTGAGGAATTAGAGGCCTTTCTCAAAAGTGATTCAGTTCCCGAAGGAATTGATGACCAAGAGATTGACCCAGAGAGGGATATACTTCTCCTTGAGAAGTTATTGAACAAAGATCCTTCTCCCATTCCTGTTCTACCTCCACAACTTCATAAGGCGGAAGTCAAATATGTTAAGAAAAATGATGATTTCCCCGAGGTTGAACTTAAGGACCTGCCTCCTCATCTAGAATATGCATTCTTGGAAGGTAACGATAAGTTACCAGTCATTATTGCAAAAGACTTAAAGGATGAGGAGAAAATCGCGCTGCTTAAGGTTTTAAAGTCCCACAAGCAAGCAATTGCTTGGAAGCTTTCAGATATAAAGGGTATTAACCCGGATTTTTGTACACACAAAATCCTAATGGAAGAGGACTTTAAACCTGCCGTGCAGCATCAAAGAAGGGTGAATCCAAAAATCCACGAAGTTATTAAGGCAGAAGTTATCAAACTTCTTGATGCGGGATTGATTTACCCTATATCAGATAGTTTCTGGGTTAGCCCAATACATTGTGTTCCAAAAAAGGGTGGTATTACGGTTATCACAAATGAGGACAACGAGTTGATACCAACTCGTTTGGTTACAGGGTGGCGAGTATGTATTGATTACAGAAAGCTTAACGAAGCCACCCGCAAAGATCATTTTTCTCTGCCCTTTATGGACCAAATGCTCGAAAGACTAGCGGGGAATGAGTATTATTGCTTCCTCGACGGCTTTTCGGGTTACTTCCAGATTCCCATTGATCCACAGGATCAAGATAAGACTACCTTTACATGCCCTTACGGAACATTTGCCTATCGCCGCATGCCTTTTGGGTTATGCAATGCTCCTGGCACTTTCCAGAGGTGCATGATGGCTATTTTCCATGACATGATCGGAAAAACCATGGAGGTATTCATGGATGACTTCTCAGTCATCGGGAATTCTTTCGACTCATGCCTCTCCCATTTAGAATAAATGCTTCAACGTTGTGAAAACACTAATCTTTGTCTAAATTGGGAGAAGAGCCATTTTATGGTTAAGGAGGGCATTGTCCTCGGCCATAAAATTTCAAAAAGTGGGATTGAGGTCGATAAGGGCAAAATTGATGTTATTGCTAAACTGCCTCATCCCACCACTGTTAAAGGAATAAGGAGTTTCCTCGGCCATGCCGGGTTCTATCGGAGATTCATACAGGATTTCTCCAAAATAGCACGGTCCATGACTCATCTTCTTGAAAAGGATGCTCCTTTCATCTTTTCCCCCGAGTGCATCGAAGCTTTTTCTACTTTAAAGAAAAGACTTACCGAAGCACCAATCCTTGTTGCCCCCGACTGGGACTTACCCTTTGAACTTATGTGCGATGCTAGCGATTACGCTATTGGTGCAGTTCTGGGGTAACGCAAAACCAAACATTTCCAGCCAATACACTACGCAAGTAAGACCATGAATGAGGCTCAAACACACTATACCACCACAGAAAAAGAATTATTAGCTGTGGTATATGCCTTTGAAAAATTTCGGTCTTACTTAATCTTAACCAAAAGCGTGGTGTATACGGACCATTCGGCTCTGAAATACCAGTTCACTAAACAGGATGCAAAGCCAAAACTGCTCCATTGGGTCCTGCTCCTTCAGGAATTCGATATTCTCATAAGAGATAAAAAAAAGGAGCAGAGAACCTTGCAGCTGATCACTTGTCCCGGTTAGAAAATCCTCATCAGGATATTCTTGAGAGAAAAGAAATTAATGAAACTTTTCCTTTGGAGACTCTAAATCTAATCTCTACTCGGGATGATACTACTACCCCATGGTTTGCCCATTTTGCAAATTACCGTGCGGGAAATTTCGTTGTGAAAGGGATGTCGTCCCAACAGAAAAGAAAATTCTTTAAAGATGTAAAACATTACTTCTGGGACGACCCCTACTTGTTCAAAATATGTGCAGATCAAGTCATCCGACGGTCTGTCCATGGCCAAGAAGCCATGGAAATTCTTAAAGCTTGTCATGATGGACCCACGGGGGGACATCATAACCCAAACTACACCGCAAAAAAGGTGTTTGATTCAGGATTCTTTTGGCCCACGATATATAAAGACGCCCATGAACTTATCAAAACTTGTGAGGCTTGCCAGCGTTACGGGAATATTTTCAAATAGAATGAGATGCCGCAAAACGCCATCCAAGTCTGTGAAATATTTGATATGTGGGGCATTGATTTTATGGGGCCATTCCCGTTTTCACGAGGGAATAAATACATACTCGTGGCTGTCGACTATCTGTCAAAATGGGTTGAAGCAAAAGTTTTACCCACCAATGATGCCCGAGTAGTTGTTAAATTTTTAAAGTCTCTCTTTGCCAGATTCGGGACTCCTCGTGCCATTATCAGTGATCGTGGCACTCACTTATGCAATGAACAATTTGCAAGAGTGATGCTGAAATATGGTGTAACTCACCGTCTTTCTACAGCATACCACCCCCAAACAAGTGGGCAGGTGGAGGTCTCAAATCGGGGTATTAAGAGAATTCTGGAGAGGACGGTTGGTGAAAACCGTGCCTCTTGGTCAGATAAGCTGGATGATGCATTATGGGCTTTCCGCACTGCTTACAAAACACCCATCGGGTGTACTCCATATAAGCTAGTGTACGGGAAAGCATGTCATCTTCCGATCGAATTAGAACATAAGGCCTATTGGGCCTTAAAACATGCAAATTTCGACCTTCAGACAGCGGGTGATCACCGTAAAATTCAACTAAACGAACTAAATGAATTACGTGATCAAGCTTACGAAAATTCTTTAATCTATAAAGAAAAGACTAAGAAGATACATGACTCTAAAATTAAGAACCGCGTTTTCAACGTTGGTGATAGAGTTCTTCTTTTCAATTCAAGATTAAAAATTTTTTCGGGAAAACTAAAAACCCGTTGGTCTGGACCATTTACTATAACAAAAGTATACCCATATGGAACTGTTGAGTTATTGCAACCCGACGGTCCCAATTTTAAAGTAAATGATCATCGGTTAAAACACTATTTTGGAGGGGACATACAACCAATGGTTGTCCCGGATCTCCGAACTTACCCCATGGACCAATAAATTTGGAGTCGAGTCAAGCTAGCGACTCGGTAATCAAAAACAGTAGCTTCCCCAAGGACAATTTAATTCGGGGTCGAGTCAAGCTAGCGACTCGGTAATAAAAAACAGTAGCTTCCTCATGGACAATTCAATTCGAGGTCGAGTCAAGCTAGCGACTCGGTAATCAAAAATAGTAGTAATATGGGTTTTCATCCATATTTCTGTCTCCTCACCCCTTTCTACCACCCTAGTGTGGGGGAGATGAACCACATGTTGTACATATGTATAAATTTTTTCAACAAAAAAAAAAATGCGTTTGTATGTAAATAGACTAAAATAAAAGGTTAATAGTATTACCTTCTTACGTTCTAAGTCTTGGTGGGACACCAAGTACTTTGAATATTGAGGGCAATATTCAGTTCTAAGTGTGGGGGAGAGTTCTCACGAATTCAAAACACATGTTCCATCAAGAACCCCCATTTGATCAAAATTACCAGTTTTTTCACACTTAGAAATGCAAATAATGGTTATCAATCCACCATGTCTAACCCACAAAAGGATTGGCTAGTCCAGGAGCAAACGGCTCTTGGTAAAGACATCTCAAATCCGTTGATGGCTTGCAATTTGCCCAAAATTGTATGGTTCCTCAACTCCCATATCCCATAAAACGAATGAGTTGGCTAGCCCGCAAGATTATGGCTTGTGATAAAGGCCATGGAAAAACCATAATTGGTAATCAGCTCACCAAGATGTTGACTATTCCATCAAGAGTTGGCAAGTCCAGAAGCAAACGGCTTTTGGTAAAGACAAATCAAATCCGTTGACAGTTGGTGATTTGCTAAAAATCACACGGTTATCAGATGTGCCACAGTTCTTACATCTGGCTACTCCAGAAGTGATGGCTTTTGGTAAAGAGTAAAAATCCATTAAAATTTTCTCAAAAGATTGCTAGGGACTAGCAATAGTTTAGCGTGGGGGATTGATGAATGTCTAAATACTCATCATTTTATACCAATCTGAACTGCCAAAACATACAAAAACACTCAAATATGCATCAAAATATTGAAAATATCTTAGAAGTGTGTTTTATATGTTTCAAATGCAAAATAATCAAAAACAGATGAAAAATGTACAAAGTTTGCATAATTGGCAGTTTCAGTCCCTTAAATTTCAAAAGTTGTCAAATCTAGTCCCTGGTAAATCAAAACATGAAAAATATCATCAAAGGTCCTTAGGGATTCATAAGTTGTCAAGTAAAGTCCTTTAAAGTTAAAAAAATTACAAAATGACAACTTTAATCCCTCAAGTTTCAAAAATGTCAAAATTAGTCCTTAAGGTTTAAAAATGGGAAATTAATAAAATAAACCTTGAACTATTCTTAAATGACAAAATTGGTCCTTATGATAACATTTTGAGAAATTACATCTTCAGTCCCTTAAAAATCTAAATTTGCATAAATGGTCCCTGGAGTTTGAGAAATTGGCAGAAAAGGTCCATGGTATTTGTAAATGGAAAAATCACACTTTTGGTCCTTGGGTTATTCATAAATGACAAAAATAGTCCTTATAAATATTTGGGAAAGTTGCAAAACCAGCCCCTCTATTTTTGTCAAAATTACATAATTGGTCCTTGTTTATTACCTAAACCAACCGGACCCTTTTATTAATTATAAACCCCAATCCAAAACCAATCCAACCCAACACCTTTACCCAGCCCCACCCTTATCCTAGGCCCAAAAGAAAATAAGCCCAGTCCACCCCCTTTTATAATAATACGGGGTTTGACCCCGTTGACCACCCCAAACCGCCAAAACCAGAAACACTGTACACCCTTCTCCCCCATCCCTGCTTCACCCAATACCACCATGGTTTTCCCATCTCCACCTCACCCCCTACTCCCCCCTAACCACCCTTCCACCTCACAACCAAACCACATCAGCATTTAATGCATACCACACCCCTTTTCACTCCAAACCATGCCCTGCTCCTCTGTTTTCTTCCCTATTACCCCAACTTGCCTAAAAACTATCTCATTTGTCGCCTGCCACCTTCACATGATTCCAATAATATTTAATTGCTCACCTTTGGCCCCAAGTAAACGTGGAGACATTTTGGCGCCAAATTCAGTTTAAACGGCTATGATCAATTCAGAGATTGGAGGGTCAAAATTTAAAGTGGGAAAGGCTCAGAAGGTGTCCTCAAACCCTAATTGAGCCTATAAAAGGAAGAGAAGCAGAAGAGAAGCCTAGTTAGTTAATTTTCAATTAATGTATGTCGTATTAATTTCTTTCAAGAGTTCAAGTGTAATTTAAGCTTTAAAAGTTTCAAGTAATCATTCTCAGTGTATTAGTAAGCTTTTCAGTTAATAAGAATCAAGGTTGTTTTGTTATCTCAGTTAATGCAATTTACAATTTCATTTCAAATTTCTGAATAAGCTTTGTTCTTGTTATTGTTAGATTATAAAGACTTCTTAGATCACTTAAGCTCCTAGATAGCTTATCTAAGCTATTAGTAATAACTAAAAGCAGTTTAGTAATAAAAAAAATCAAAAACACAAAAAGTCAACAAAAGTCAAACTGTCAAGTTCTTGGTGATAAGCAATGGAGCAGGGCAAAATTTGGATGGCCTTGGGTTAGTGAATCTGTGGAGATTCTATAAGATTGTTCTCTGGTTCTTGTTCTTGGTTCAGCTTGAAGTGCTTATTGTAAGTTTTATTTACAAATTTTTACATCTAACTGTGTTCTAGCTTATCATTGCTATTATCTTTGTTTCTTAGGTTTAATTAGTGTATTCAAGTGTATTTGTGGTTTGAGATTGCTAAGTTGCTAAGTAGAATAACTTGTTACTCATTTTCTAAAATCTCACAGTCAAGAATTCACTTGAGTCATATCTTGGTTTCATACTTAGGTTATTGTTAATTCATGTTCCTTTGATCTCTGTTAATGATAGCATAAGTGTTGGAAACAGATTTGAAGGTCAAATCATTGTTTTACTTTGGTACTCACAAAATCAGTTGGGATCCAGGGTATTTGGAACAAGCTAGTAAGCTAAGCTCTTGTTGTTGTTTGATGTTTATTTGTGTTTCAATAGGTTGCAGTAGTAAGATTTAGGACAATTAAGGCATAAAATTGTGGTCTCATACACCCAAAGTCAAAATTACATGAATCACCACCACACAGTTAACTGTGTGATGTTTTGAGTCCCATAATTCATCACATAAGCTCATTAGTTGTAACTTTAGTCTAAGGTAACTTTATTTAAGCCTTTCATATCAGATATAATCAGCTAAGATCAAGTAAAACTCACCTAAGTCAAAGTTTGTGTTTTCATCCAAAAGTCAAAAGCTGCATCTCAGATTTTTCCAAATATTCAAAGAATTTTTATGATTTATGAGATAATAGTTAGGACTTGAAACTTGTTGCGTGCTTAATATATCAGCTGAACTTGTGATATCTAGGTTGGGTACATTTTTGTGATTTTTTCTTTGTGACCAAAACACCCTTGGAACACACCTGCAGGGCAAGCTGAGTGCCCGGCATCAACAGACTCAACTCACCCCACCATCTTTGGTGGTCATTTGTGGTTAACCCAGTGGGTCCCACACCTCATACTTGAGTTCTTACAACCCCCTCCTACCAGAGTTTAAGACTTGACCATTTGTTTGACCTATACATCAGTGGACCCCACCTAAATCACCCTCATAACTCTGTCCCATTTCTGACCCAGAAACCAAATAAGCAGTTGCTTATTGTAGCTTTTTAGCTTATCCCATGAGCTTTTCTCATCAAATCTAGTTTAAATAAGTCAAAACAACTTAGGTGAACCTGATTTAACCAGTGTGGACCCCACATAACCCTAATTTAGCTTATTTCTTTGTGTGGTCAAACTTAGTCAATTGTCTATGCAAATAAGCACTCACAGTGCTTATTCTTGGTTTTTAACTTAGTTGTTTTTGTAAAAGTTTCATTATTTAAGTATTTTAATAGTTTTATAAAAGAAAAACCAGAAAAAGCCAAACTTAATTATAGTGATAGCTTCTATTTAATAGAAATTATCTATTTAATTTTCATTTCAGCTTATTAATAAGCACTTGTCCAATTTTATAATTTTCTTAATTTCTTAGTACCTTTAAGTAGTTAAAATAACTTTCTTATATTTTTCCTAAACAGTTTACTATTTATTAGAATTAAAAGTAGTTTAAATAATTAATTAAGTAATATTAATAATTAAATAGTTTTCTTTAATTTTAAGTAACAACAGTAGAATTTTATATTTTTCCTAAGTTTTATAAAGTAGTTAAAACTTTTAGAAAATTGTTTCATAATTTCCACTGTCCATTTTCCAATTTTCTTATTTAATTTAATTAAATTAGATTTAAGATAATTAATAGGTAATTAATTAGTGGAATAACCTTAAATATAATTTTTAGTAGTTTTTATAATTTTGTAGGATTCCTGTGATGGTTAAGTAATTTTATAAATTTTTCCATAATTTTCTAAGGTAATTTAGTAATAATAGTAATTTAAAATAATTTAATTAGTTTAATTAAGTTAAATAGTTTTTAATTAATAGAAAACTCATAAAAAGACAAAAATATTTATTTTCATTTTTTATACTTTCTTCAAGTTTTTTTTAAGGTTTAGAAATTATTTTTACATGTTTTTAGATTAATTTGTAGTATTTATAATTTTTAGTTAAATTAACTTAGGTTTAATTTACTTATTAAATAGTTTTAATTAATTAAATAATATTAAAATATTAAAATAATCAATTTTATAATTTCATTTTCATTTTAAATTTTCTTTTAATTTTAAGTTTTAAAAAGTTTCAATTATACCCCATGTAGTTTGTAATTTGATAAAACCCACTTGTCTCTGTCTGTTATCTGATTTTCTTATTTGTGCTTTTGTGTGTATCTCTGTTATTGTTTATATCTTTTCATATTATTTAAATACCAAGCAATCAGTAGTATAATTATCCCTCAATAATTTTGGTTACTGTCCTCAGTACCACTCATTCTCCTAATCGTTCCAAAATACAATTTCAATCTCGTTGGGATTTAACGACCCGGGGATTTCCCTATATTTCCACGGTCAATAATAACTTGCACTTTCTCCCAGGTGGGCCTATCAGCTGCACACGGTTGACTGGTTGGTTTGGGAGGAGTCAATTCCTGAAAGTCAATGACTCATGTGCATCTTCTTTTATCACTCTAGCAACTCCTAAATCAGCCATATTACTGTTACCTCTATACCTTTCAGCAACATTACCTACTGCACCTTCTTGACCAGGTACTCCGGTTTTCATAATGATTGCCCCGATCTTTGCACCAAGGTATACCCGTTTATTTACCAAGCAGTCCGTGTTTGTCTTTCCTTCAAGTTGTTTAACCTCCAACTTTCTTTGAGCCACTGCAGCATGATCGTTACTCTCCTGAATTACCTCAGCTTCATGATTTTCCTGAGCTCCCTGCAGTTCCACCTCAAACCAAACACGCTTTTGAACATGTACTCCATGGACCTTTGTTTTAACACCAAGATCAAGTTGCTTGAACCAAACTTGTTTTGAACCTCCATGCTTTTGTACACTATTCCCATCGAGTTTTTTGATATTTAACCTAGTATTCATACTAGCTCTTCTTTAACCTTGCTACAAACCTTGTTAAGTTGCTTTTTAACCAACTTTACCAACAAGTCTCACAAGCCGTGTGCTAAATCCGATTTCTTGTAATAATTGATCTACTAACCTTTAGAAAAACCCTAAAGCTTCGATCTTTCCACCTCAAGTCTACAACCTTGATATACCTTGTACTCCAAGTAATCACCTTTCTTGAATCCCAAGACAATGCTAAACCTTACTTGCCTTCCAAGAACCACCAAGACTTGAACTCCAAGAAATCGAAAACTTGAAATTGAAACTTCTTGCAAAACCTTGTCACCTTTGAAGCTCAAAACCGAAACTTCAAGAACCTTGTGACAAAAGAAAACGATTTCCTATAACCCTAGGAGATTCGATCCACCTCCTTGCAAGACAACTTCAAGAACCTTGTTGCCCAAGTAATCTTGACTCGAAAACCTAGAAACCTTGAACCGTGTAATCTACACAACGATAGCTAAACAATAACCGAAAACAACAAAGAACACAACAACCAAACCAGAAAATTCGACAACCTATATCTCTTTCCTCGAAGCTCCGATGCAAGATCCCTCCGGTGAGATCCTAGATTTAAGTGTCTTCAACCTACGGTTCGAATTTTGTAGAAATCCAACGGTTAACGAACCCGCAGCGCCAATTCTCCCACGACTGTGCTGTAACCGACGAACCAAACCCGGTTCACTCGTTTCTCTTGTTTTAGCTCTATCCACGTTGTGTGATTCGTTCTTCTCGAACCAGGCTCCGATACCAATTGTTGGGAGAAATCCAACAAACCGATTTCTAGAGCGGAACCACAAATCAAGAACTACTCCAACAAGACCTCGGCAAAGGGTTATGATCCCTTAATGCCGAGTGGCACCAACACACACGAGATATTTTATTTAACCTGGCTCTGATACCAATTGTTTTAGCTCTATCCACGTCGTGTGATTCGTTCATCTCGAACCTGGCTCTGATACCAATTGTTGGGAGAAATCCAACAAACCGATTTCTAGAGCGGAACCACGAATCAAGAACTACTCCAACAAGACCTCGACAAAGGGTTATAATCCCTTAATGCCGAGTGGCACCAACACACACGAGATATTTTACACTCAAACGTTTATTAAACGTGAGTAAGAAAAGAAGGTACAAATAAAACATCACCCCCTCATCCCTATTTATAGAGAATGAGGGGGGAGAAACCTAATCCTTGGTGAACAAGGATTCTAAAATTGAGGAGGTTAGGAACTTTCCTAATACATGACTAACCTCCTTAAGTTTGAGCTAAAATACAATTAACCCCCTAAACTTATATCCTAACTATTACACACTAATATTCTAACAAAGCAGTAATAAATGCATGTTTCTTCAAATGATGATTTTGGTGGTAGACATTAGACAATAATTATGAAATGAAAGGAGTATAGGTTAAAAATACCTATTCAACATGTGATCGAAGTCAACGCGAGGTACTGTTTGGTACATAACCTATTGCACTACGTATAAATTGTCCCTTTCAGTATAGTTGTCGATCGAATGTTGAGATTTGTAACCTTAAACTTTTTCATTCTAGAAGTAATATGACAGGGTCGACACATGGGACCTCAATGTCATGTACTCATGTGGAACTCGTTTTGAACTCTCTATTCTATAGTTTGTCCTAACACTCGTCTAAGAGAGCATATAATAGAACTACTAACTAGCTGTTATGATCATTTACTAAAGGCACGTAATTTGTTATCTCTTTCTCTCTCAATCCAGTCATCACTTTCTCTCTCAATTCAGTTAATTGTAGTCATTCCATAAACAATCAATTCTATCAATAACATCTGGTTTCGAATCTTGTTTCTAAAGCTACGGATTCCTAACAGTTTGTTGAATTATACAAAGTGTTCTTCCTTTTGTTACAATTTCTTGAACGTGTTGTTACACTAGCAAAGAAATTCTCAACAGAATTGCCTACCAAAAATACATGATGATGAACAAAAACACTTTGAACCCAGAATAGCCTAAGTTTTTCTAGCTTTAGCTATTTTCAATTCTATCAATGCGTGTGACTCTATTCAAAATGATAGAAGTAATTTTTCAGCCCATTGAGTATTTCATCAACTAAACTAATACAAAATTTTAAATTAATAATTATTAAAATATGTTTACCAATTTACGACCAAGTAATGAAGATCTGACGTGGTAGCTCGAGGCGGCGACTCATAGTGGTCAACTAGGTCTGAGAATCAGGTCTGTTCTAATATCACGTTGAATAAAGAAACCATGTAGAGCTTATGTTTTATTAATAAACTATTTATAATCCAAAAATATTGTGGTAACTTAAAATGCTAGTGAAACCCTAATCTCATAGACATGGTTTGGGCCAACTAATTTATTGACTAATATCTAGGAAGAAATGAACATTACATGGAATACGATACTTGGGAAGACTTTTATCGGGTCTAGTATAAATCGCGAGTTGGAGTTTCCCGTCAAACAAATCTTTTCACGTGTGTGTTCGAAAGTCCATATTTTTTTTAGAATGACAAGTTTATCTATCTCACAATATAACAAATCTATCTCACATGTCGTAAGCAGAATTTGAATCCACAACCATTTGGTTCGGGAGTTTCTCACATAGCATGTGTACCATTGGGACACAAACTGAAAGTCCATATTTGATTCATGTCTAAAGTCAAAGGTTCAATTGTGAGTCATGTTAACAAAAAGTTTTAGTTTAATGTAGAATAAAGTGTCTAATTAAGATGCTTTTGTTCAATGTGGCAATAATCAAGAATGTAATGTATGTGATTACTAGTGAGGCATGTAATGAAATTGTTGTTTCATAATATGACATGTCACTACCCACATACTTACAAAAAAAAAAAAAAAAAAAAAATAATAATAATAATAATAATAAAATAAAAATTAGACCGTTACTTTTATACGTTTTATGGAGACGTCTATTTTTATTTATGCATTTATTTACTATAAGATGTGTTAAAAATGAACACAATTACAAATGTGTAGAAACATGATTTTATTTACAGTTACAGGCGTCTGAAAAACTTTTATAAATGTGTAATAACAAATAATCACACTATCTAAAGCTACTGGAGCATTAGTCCAATGGGTAGAGCTCTCGTGCTTGAGTCAATTGACACAGGTTATTGGTATTTGATTCAGATAGGTATCCGTCTCCGCAAAACCTATGGGCACACTGGAGAGACTTTGTGGAATAAGAGATCGGGGGTCGAGGCTAGGCTCGGCTCGTCTCACTCTAGGTGGTGCTCCTCTAGGCCAGGAGAGTTTCCGAAGCTATTACTTTTGTGGAGTCACACTATCTAAAAGGGGTCACTCTTTCAAGCGTGTAAAAATTGTTTATAAAAAAAAGCCAAAGACAAATATAGAATGGAACATATGATTTCTACATGCTTGTATGTGTGAGAGTATTTTAGATGATTTTTTTGACAATATGATTTCTACACGCTTGAGGGTATGGATATATTTATATTATTCTTCAACACTTATACATGTTTACTTTAGATTTTTTTTGTCCACACTTCTTCATGTGAACATTTTACTGTTTTGTCTACGTTTGCAACTGTTAAGATATTATTCACGTAATATTTATCAACATAATAGGAAAGCATGAACTTTAATATTTTAGACATTTAAAATCATTTATTATTAGCTGAAAAATGTATAGAATTTGATAAGTTGTTGTAATATTGTTTTCAGAATAATTAGTTTTGTAATATAAAAGGGCTAGTGACGCAGATTGTTGCTTGTTTGCCCTTCCACCCCTATGTAGCTCTGAGTCTATGTATATAATAAAAAAGTATAGAGCAAAACCATACAATTGTTTTAGATTATATATACTAAAAAAGGTCACATGCATTTCAATTAACTGAAGTTTATGTAGATATTATTCAAGATTATGTTAGTTAAAATACCTAAATAATAAATTGCACTATCAGAATGGGGATAACGCTAGACACAATAGATCTGAATATATCGGTTGTTCATGTTGGTCAACCGATTTCAAAATCGGTCGTGGCCAATGTGGATGTTTGTGCAAATATCGGTTGAGTGAATTGGAAAACAACAATCAGTTGTATATTTGACCGATTTTAAGCACACACAATCCAAGCTTTGTGAATTAAAAATCCTGCCGTTTATATATATATATATATATATATATATATATATATATATATATTAAAAAGACAAATTTCCGTAAAAAGAATAAAAATATTTTTTTTTAAAAAGTCCTCGAAAAATTCCACAAGATCGGGTATGTTGGTACATGAAAAAGTTATAAAGGAAGTTTATCTAAAAGTGGATACTTTATCCGGAAAAAAATTATAAAAATTACGTTTGTGCATTAAATCGCTTTTTTGTGCATCAAAAATTCGTTTTTGGACCCAAATTCTTTTGACTTTTTTCATCCAAATAACATTGCGTATCTAACTAAAACAAGTTGAAAATTTTGTGCATTAAATTTTTTTTTGCGCACTAAAATTCGTTTTTTGTGCATTAAAAAAACCTTATAAAAACTCAAAATTAGAAAAACTTCTTTCACAAAAGTTTTATGCACCAACATACCCGATCTTGTGGAATTTTTTGAGAATTTAAAAAAAAAAAAATCTTTTTATTCTATTTATGGATATTTGTTTTTTTATTTTATCTTTACCCTATTTTATATATATATATATATATATATATATATATATATATATATATATATATAGTGTTCGGTTCAAGAGAAAAGTGCATTTCGGTAGAAAAGTGAGAAAATAACTGTGATGCACCAATTTTTATATTAGTACCCTACCATATATATATATATATATATATATATATATATATATATATATATATATATATATATATATATATATATATAGTAGGGATCCAGTAAGAAGTAAATTAAAATAAGAAGTGGTGAGAAGTGACCAAAACCACGCATTTGAGACGCAACGACTTGTAATAGATGCATTTATTCATATAGATGCAACATCTTGAGTTTTGAAAGTTAATTTGATGTATAGATGGTGCAAATTGATTTTCATGATTTTGACACGTGCAGAAGAACAAAAAACAAGAGAAATCATGAAATGCATCTTATATACGTATATGCATCGGATTAAAAGCTAGAAAACACACTATGGTGCGTTATAATGCATCTAAGATTATAGGGATGCATCTAATTTAGGTCGATGCATCTCGGATTTGTGGTTATAGTTCTTCTTATTCCTTCTTATTTTAAGTAATCTTCTTATTTGATCCTAACTCTCTCTCTCTCTCTCTCTCTATATATATATATATATATATATATATATATATATATATATATATATATATATAGTGTTCGGTTCAAGAGAAAAGTGCATTCCGGTAGAAAAGTGAGAAAATAACTGTGATGCACCAATTTTATTTTAGTACCCTACCATATATTATATATATATATATATATATATATATATATATATATATATATATATATATATATATATATATATATATATATATATATATATATATATATCAACATCAACATCAAACACACTTTTAAACACACAATTTCAAATACAATTCAGCCAACTTCTCATCCATATTTGATTTAGTATTGTAATGTTTTTTATATTTTATGAATTTTAAATTTATTGTTTAAAATGTTTGAATTAAAAAAAAAATGTCAGTCGTTACTGTGGCACTTGAGTCATGTCTTGTCGCCAGAGAGAGAAGGCTGACGTGACAGTGGATGACTTGGGTCATGTCTAGCCTAAGAGATAGAATTTCGCAATGATAAGGTTCATGATTAGTACATTTGTGGTGGTGCATGCAAAATATTAAAAGATAGTACTATTACTTGTACAAAAGTAACGGTTACATTCTAGGTGCATGAATTTATATCAATAATGGTAAATCCATGAGCCTTTTATATAAGACATGTTTTAAGCATTCCTTTTACCCCAAATTCGTTATTCACATGTGGTACATGCATCTAATTAATATCTATACCGAATCTACTGTTGTTCAACATCTGGCATAATCTAAAGACAAGTGAAATTGAGTTAAGTGGAATAACTTATAACAGGACATATATACCACCTATATCAGTTATCAGCTTTTTATTTCAGGTTACCAATAACTTTTATTAGGATTGAGTTGAGATTCAAAACTATGACTAGCCTAGCTATCTGCCTATGTACATTCAGTTTGGGTATTACAAGTGATGTCGATAATACCAATATGTCATTAGAATTTGGAACACAATATATGATTTTGAGTTGAGATTCAATACGATGTTGTATTCCTCATATTCGAAAAATCATGAACGAGCATTGTCCTGACTCATGAAGCAAACAAGATGAATCCTTTCCTCACCTTCGTGCGCTAAGACAGTGTGATTTGAATGAGATAATGTTATAAACTTCGAGTTTGATGAAGGGACCATGAGATATGAGATAAACAAATTTCAACTAAAACGTCTAGCTACAATCCATGACTTTTTATTTTTTATTTATTTATTTATTTTTATTTTTTTTTTTGGGTAAAGGGGAGGTAAGACCGACGCTCTAACCAATTGAGCTACAAGACCATTACTACCATCCATGACTTTACTAAGGTGTGCTCCAAGCGTTACGGATGATCACCGCAAGCTGGGCACATAACCGATCGAGTCCAAACCTGATATAAATTATTCTGTTTTTTCATTGTGTTGCAACATTTTGAGTTAAATGATCTTAATAACTTTGAATGAGTATAATTTTTAGACGTTTGTTAGTAAATAGATATGATAGATATAAAAAGTTCATTCAATATTCACCTTTCATCACTTGGAAAGAATACAAATTAAGCTGGGATCCATGTCCATGTGGACCCGATTAGTTTAATTGCTGAGATGATGTTCTAAATATTTTTTTCTTTTAATATATTTCAAGTGACGCTTGTAGCCTATATATTGGTTGAAGCAAATCAAATACCTAAAAATTGAGAAAAAAAATTAACTATGTAATTAATAAGACCTACATATAGTTATCAAAACATTCAAATTCACAGTAAATAAAACCACCAGAATAGCAGGTTCAGTTTGTTCAGCGACTTAAGTTGATGAAAAGAATAGGAGTAACTTAAGTGACAATAACGTAAAGTACATTAATCTTTGCGTGATTAGATGTTGATCAGTTGATGCATGTTCAAACCTGGCTAGCATATGTAGCTGTTGATAAGATGTTCAAGTTTATGGGATAAGACAAAAATTTCAAGTTTATGTGATTAGATGTAGCAGTTGATTATATGTACCGGTAGCCAAGGGCTAAGACTATTTAAACTGAAATTTTTGTGTTTCTTTATATAGACCAGGACAATTAGTACTTTTTGGGCAACTAAAATTTGCTAGTGACGTGTGACTTTATGGATTACAAAGTAGGGCAATTACTATACAATTTAGGCAACTGGTGTACTTTTGGGCAATTGTTGGCCCTCATGACGGACACTTGGCGTCATATGGTTGGAAAAATTCGGGTTGCCAAGGCAATTGGGGTAGATACGGAAACACAAAAGTTGCAGTGTAGATAGTCTCAGCTCTTGAGTAATCGAAGCATTCTTGAAATGGGATAATTATTACAATGCCCCAGTTGCCCAATGCGTTTGCTTAGCTACCCCGAAATAAGAAAATTATGATATTATACCGGGCAACTGAATATCTCCACCCAGATGATGACAAGTGTCCTACAGTTGCCTAAAAAATACACAAGTTGCTCCAAAAAATGACAGAAAAATGATACTTGTTGCAGATTTTAGTTACTCAAAAAGTATATGTTACCCTAGTCTAATATCATAATTTTCTGATTTCTGGGCGGATAAGCAAACGCATTGAGCAACTGTGGTATATTAGGAATTACCCCTTTTGAAATTATCCCCAAGTTTATTGTGTTTGGTTAATATCAATCGTGGTGGTCCTGCGTCCTTGCACGTTTGGACCAGGGTCATGCATGTTTTGTGGTGCATTATTCAGCTTGTAATAATCTAGTATACATTCTGCGGTGTCTATTGTTATAATGGTGTTGTAGAATTTATGGTTTTTGTTTACCAGCATGGACGGAACTATGAACAAATATGACCGGGTACATAATTATTTTTGTAAATATACTAACTAGATAACACTAGAAACTTATTCGATATGCCAGGTGCATTTAAGAAAATCCTCGATTATTTTTCTTTTCATTTTTTTTTTCAAAAATTAACATTATACCAAAAAAATCCATGTGGTTTCCGAGACCCGCGGGAACCCTTTGGTTCCATCCCAGTTTACAGGGTCCAGTCGTTTTCGGATGAATTATATGTGGTGCTATTTTCTTGTACCTAGTAATAGTAACACTTCTTAAAAATATTTTTCGTTTATAAAGAATCCAAAAGTTATTTATGACGTAATATATTCTCATGACCTTATTAATAAACGTCACATAAGATGTTGCTTGCTAGCAAATACTCCGTAGTCTTTATAAAACACGCTGCATTATTGCATTAAGGTAGTATTTATAATACATCACCGGTGCAGCTTGTTCAATGTTATTATTTAACTCAATCAGCATGGCACAATCCTCTCTTCAAACCTGTCTCAAGTTCATCCTACAAAACCGACCCGAAAGGTGGCTTTACGCCATTTTCTGGAAAGCTTCAAAAGACACAGACGACTGTCTTGTTCTAGAATGGGCTGATGGTTATTTCCCTGAAACCAACTATGTGTTTGGACTAGATGATATTTCTGATACCCAATGGTTGATTATGTCATCCCTAGGGATGTGTTTTCCGGCTGGACATGATGTTGTGGGCCAGTGTTTTGGTTCACGATCTTGCGTGTGGTTGGCGGGTGATACAGAGTTAGGGAAATATGATAGTAAAAGATGTGAAGAAGTGAGAGTTCATGGGATTAAGTCTTTGGTTTGTATACCAACTAATAACGGTGTCATTGAATTGGGTTGTTGTGATGTTGTGCAACAAGATTGTGGTTTGATTGAATTGACGAAATCAGTGTTTGATCCGAGTAGCTTACCTAATATCAACTTTCATAATCTTGTTGATGACTGTGAATTCCCAAATCAAGGTAACTATAATCTTTTGTTGTTCTTTTGTATGTAGGGTTTTTATTTATTTATTTATATTTATTGTTTTACATGATACCCCTGATTCCATGAAGCAAGATAAAAGTTATATATGACTAGGTTTAATTAAACAATGAAAAATCTAGAAAGAAGACATTCAGTATAATTGACTAGGTTCGTTTAATGCTGTGTGCAATATGTTGGACTCCGGTATATTGCAGCTGGAAATTTTAGTTATAATATAGGTAGCTAGAACATTTATTTTATTTTATTTTATTATTTATTTATTTATTTTTTAAGAAAATGGAAGAAATAATGTTTTTTGTGTGTGTTTGTAGAAAGAAGACGAGTGACCCCTTTTTTTGTTTATTAAAATGGAAGAAGTAATTTTTTGTGTGTGTGATCTGTATGTGTGTTTGCAGTAGAAAGAAGACAGACACTTTTTTTCTTTAATTGGACTTTGTGTGTGTTTGAGATATTGGGCTAGAGAATGAGTATCACCTTTTTAAATAAGTTCAATTTCTTTTTTTTATTAAAATTATTATGTTGTAACTTTTTTTCCCTTAATTATAAATTTTGTTTTATATAATTTGTATTTTTATTTAATAAATGAAATATATTTTGTTTAAGTAATTGGAAAAAAAAAAGGGGGGGGGGGGGGGGGGAGCGGGTCCAAAAGGTGGTGATATGATAAGTGTTAATGTTTGAAATGTTAAAAATGATGTGGCGTTGAGGTGATGGTACTTTTTTAATGTTACGGTGTTATGATACCTGGGCCTCTAAGTAGTCCTTTATTGTTCTTAGTTTTGCCTAACAAAAGCTACATAATTTTTAGGCCTTCAAAATCAAGTAACGAAAGGTCAGGAAGAAGTGATGAGCACAAAGAAGATGAGGATGTCCTCTTCTGATTCAGATCCACTGGAAATCAATAGCTCATCATCAGTAACAACCAAGAACACATGTACACTGAAGAAGAAGGGTCGACGAGTAAAGGGCACAATCGCTCAGCCAGAAGTATTGGCACCTGGGTACCATGTGGATGCGGAGTGACAACGAAGAGAGAAGCTAAACCATCGCTTTTACGCACTAAGGAGTGTTGTTCCATACGTTTCAAAGATGGACAAGGCTTCTCTACTAGCAGATGCAGTTACTTACATCAATGAGCTCAAATCCAAAATCCAAACATTAGAAAATAAAAAGGGGTCGGAATCTTCTCTAATAAGACCTAGCAATGGAAAACAAGTGAACATCAATCAATTTAACCATGATCATGATAAAAGAACTACTGGTCATTCAACAGCTAATCAGCTTGAAGTCGAGGTGAAGTTACTTGAATCGGAAGCAATGATTAGGGTACAATCTGCGGAAGTTAATCATCCGGCATGTAAGTTGATGGATGCACTTAGAAGCCTTAATCTAAAGGTACATTATGCAAGTGTCTCTTGTGTGAAGGATATGATGTTGCAAGATGTTATAGTGAACCTTCCTAACGGATTCACAAGTGAGGAAGACACCTTACGACTTGTGATTCTTAACAAAATGTGCTTGGATTAACAAAATATTTAGCGCTTAGTTTCTTTGAGTTTTCATTCCATATATCTATTGTATCAGCATTGTTAAGTTTCTAAAAGTAATTACTGCTTAAACGACGTGTACTAGTCCCGTCTATAACTATCTACACTAAGTGCTGGAATGATGCAATAGTGATTTATTTTTAGGTTCTAAAAACTTTAATGCAAATACACTTTGATGCAAATAAAAAAACCACATTTTAAGTAAGGTCATACCAGAAGTTAGTCAAAACCTTTCGAAAAATACTCTGTAATCGCAAATCATGATTACCAAAAAATATATAATTATATAGTATGACTTCTTAGGACATCCAAGCAAGTATTAGGGTTACGAGTCATTTTCGCATAAGCGCATGGAAATGTTCAGTCGATCAGGGGTTACACACTAGATGTCAAATGGTGATAAAATCGTACTTTACAATTTTAATAAGTGTTACAAAACTGTATCCGGAAAAATACCATTTTATAAAAATACCATTTTGTAAAGAACGATGTTTAGTAATCGTTTTGTCTTTAAGGCTAAACACAATAATGATCACCAATAACCTTCATTTTACCCAGCACATTAGCTGTCTCTCTCCGACGACTTACAAGCGATTTTTTTGCCACAGTAAAGGCGACCTTCATCCGTTTATAATATTTCAAACTAACAAATTTTAATTTCATTACATGTTTTCAAAGACTTTACAAATAATACATAAAAAAAATTACAAAACTAAAATTAAAAAATAAATAAATAAATAAACATAAGTCACAATCACATGTTCACAACCCAAAACGAGAGAGAGAGAGAGAGAGAGAGAGAGAGAGAGAGAGAGAGAGAGAGAGAGAGAGAGAGAGAGAGAGAGAGACTATCGGTCGTGTACTCGATCACTTCCCTCATCCAACCGAATGGCCATAGCATGGACGATCGAATCATGAATCGGTCGACCCATGCTCAACCGACCTTACTGTGTTTAACCTAAGTAATGTCAACATTGTGTAAGATAAAAACATGTACATGTTCATGAATAACATTCATTTAAATCTTATAAAATACAATACACCATGTTTTTCAGAGTTTGGATTTTATTAAAAGTGATTAAATACCTATGCAGTCGGTAAGGTACTGATCATATGAAGTGGGGTCGAAGAACAATTTTAGATGGCTTTTACTTTTTTGTGGTGGTTCTTGACGTTGGATCGACAATTTCATCAATGAACAGCTGTTTCTGATGGTGGCGGACATTTTATGTATGTGATGATTGAAAAGAGAGGACGTGTTAATTGTTTTCATGTTCGTCAAACAGAAATTGTATTAATTCCCTGATAAGGAGCTATGGTAAAGGAAAAGCATTAGAAAAAAAATAGACTAAGCGTTTCTAGAGTAGTTGCTAAATCACTCGATAAAATGGCAAAAAAATAAAAATAAATAATAAATAAAAAAATAAATAAATAAAAAAAGTCAATAGTACACAAATTATTTTTTACATCGCCTTACTTGAAACGGTTGATATATTTCACCGCTTTTTACTAATGTTAAAGCATTAGCAAATCGTTGTAAATAATTAATTAAATAAAGCGGTTGCTGTTATTGTTTGGTAATCAACTGGGCTAGCTCAGTTGGCCACTAAAGGCAACCTTGGAGATGTCTCAGGTTCGAGTCTCACTATGGACGTTTGAAGATTATTTAGAATGGTATATAACAACCATAATAAAAAACAAATGAAATTTAGATTATTTAGAACAATGCATTCCGGAATAAAATATATCAAAACATTTCAAAAGTTTTTCACCTCATATCAGTGTGAATTCCCCCCACCCCGTTTCTCTTTTCACCTATATTAAATTCACCACTTTTTCTTTCTATTTGTTATACTGTATTTCTTTCCCTTTGTTTATACTTAAAACAACTAACTCTAAGTTTTTCCTATACTTCGTGTTTTACAGATCCTCAAACAACACATCTTTCATTTCATTAGTGCAGTTAAGACTTTACAAGTGTATCATCATTCATTTATCTAAAAAGGTATTATTGTAGGTTTTTGTTTCATCTTATCTTTAGGCTTTTTTTTTTTTTTTTTTTTTTTTTTTTTTTTTTTTTTTTTTTACATTTAGTTATATTGATTAAAATCTTCTTTCAACTTTTCTCTAATGTAGGATGTGTATTGAATACACAGCTATATTGATTAAATGTTTCCGTCAACAAGGGAATAAGAAACTTTAGCTCAAAAAAAAAAAAAAAAAAAAAAAAAAAAAAAAAAAAAGGAGAAACCAAAGAATAATTTACTCTCGGATGACAAGATTCTTAAACTGTATAAGGATTACTAGATTAATGACCAAAAATAATACCATTAAAAAAACAAAACAAAACTTGTACGCCTGAAAATATAACAAAGATGTTTAAAATATTATTCTTTTTAAAGAATGGTCGAATCAATATCCTATTCAAAATGTAGGTTGAGGTGTCTACGACATCGCAATCAAAACTTTTGTGGTATAGATTGATCGTTAAGTAAAGTGTGACTCATTTCTTGTAAATTACAGTTTTTCCTTTCTACTACCCAATTTGATTGAGGAGTTCTTGGAGCTGAGAAATTGTGACTTATGCCATGAGCATCACAATAAGCAACAAATTGCGCCTCATTATGAAATTCCCGACTATGGTCCGTTCTTATTGAAATGATCAAAGAACCTTGTTGGTTTTGAATTTTCTTACTCAAGATTTCATAATGTTTAAAAGCTTCTCATGTGTGCTAACGTGTATATATTCTAAAATTTATAAACATGATTTACCGAATCTATTTAAAACACATACGAGCAGTTGAACTCGTCCGTTAGTAGTAAGATTATGAATGGTAAGCCGAGATCGTTCGCATAGATTTGTATGAATCGAGAAGTAAGTTAAGAAAACTAAACAATAGCCTACTCAATTGTACTCGGAAATGAAAGTAAGCAATAATAATGATGATGATGAAAAATTCAAATGATTAAAGCTACATTTGTTTAGATTAGTTTGCTAACTTTGATAAGCATGATTGCGATAACTCCTTTTAACATGTTGATTATGATAATTAGATGGTATTCTAATATATTGTTCTTACAAGTTAAACATTCGCCAAGATTTTAATTTATAAAAACAAGCATTAAGTTTAGCCAATCAATTCAAGATCAATTCATGTTTCATAAGTTTGATTCACGGTAGTTTCACAAATTTAAACACAAAAACGATTCTTGTTTCATCAAATTCGCTTAAGAAATGGTCAATACAAAAGGTAACCTATCATAGACAAAATGTTACAATTGATTGATAACAACTACCCTTTCGACCTATCAAACTATTATCAATCAATCCAATTTGATAAACAAAAGTATTCTCATTACAATCACATTCAAGTTTCTTGGTTATACCAAGAATAATGGCTAAAAACAATCATTTATAGACAAATGGTTATGACTAGTTGAATGACACTAACCCCTGCGACCTATAAAACTAGCAACAACTAGCCAATCTTGATTAACAAATGTTACTATGAAACAACATAATTGGATCTTAGAATCAACCTGAAATTGAATTAAACATGTTATCACAATCAAAAGCAAATCATCATATCACAAACATCATCCAAGCAAGTGCACAAAGGCACTAGCCATTCATAGCAAATATAAACATAAACTCAGAATTTTGAACATAAGAAAACATTATTAAACACACTAGAAGAAGTACAGGAAAGTTGAAGAAACATTGGATAAATGAAGATTCGTGATCACACGAAGATTCTCGTGTCAAGATCCACACTAAAAGGCATTTTAAGAGTGAAAGATCTAAGGATTCAATATTTCAAGGTTCCAAGATAGAGGAAAGACCAAGTTTGGATGAAGAATAAAGAGCTACAAAAAAGAGACAAGCGATCGACAAGCTAAATTGAAAAGATAAAAAATATACCTATTGAAGGCCTCCAGCTAATCGGTCAAAACCCACAATTAATTCGGCTGGAGGAGGTGTAGAAGACCAGCTGATCGGCTAGACATTAAATTGATTGGCTGGTGTTTCCTGGTCTACCATATCTTCATCATTAAGATTCCAAGCTTATATCAAACGATTCTAGGTCCTTCTAATAAGCATTCTAGGCCATTCTACGCTACTTGTTGGCCAAGATGAAGCATTGATGATGCTAGGCTTTGAGAATAGTATAAATAGAACCATTTGCTAGTGTTTCTAATCATCCATCAATCCAATCATCAAACAATTCTCAAATACTCTCTCAAAGCTCTCATATTTGTCATTAGAAGTCCAGGAAAGTTTGGAGGTCCAAAAAGTCAACATTTGGAGGGCAGACTATCAAGAAGTCAACACCAATACTTGGGGTATCATTACTCAATCATTTGTTATCTTATTTCTATAATTGTAAGACTTTTAATAAGGTTTCTTATTTTCAAAATTTTGAGTTTATGTTTATGTTTGCTATGAGTGGCTAGTACCTTTGTGCACTTGCTTGGATGATGTTTGTGATATGATGATTAGATTTTGATTGTGATAACATGTTTTAATTCAATTTCAACTTGATTCTAAGATCTAATTATGTTTAAGTTTCATAGTGACATTTGTTAATCAAGATTGGCTAGTTGTTAATAGTTTCATAGGCCGCAAGGGTTATTGTCATTCAACTAGTCATAATCATTTATCTATAAATGATTGTTTTTAACCATTATTCTTGGTATAACAAAGAAACTTGAATATGATTGTAACGAGAATTCTTTTGTTTATCAAATTGGATTGATTGATAATAACTTTATAGGTCGAAAGGGTAGTTGTTATCAATCAATTGTAACCTTTTGTCTATGATTACCCTTTGTATTGACCATTTCTTAAGCGAATTTGATAAAACAATAATCGTTTTTGTGTTTAAATTTGTGAAACTACCGTGAATCAAACTTATGAAACTTAAGTTGATCTTAAATTGATTGGTTAAACTTAATGCTTGTTTTTTTAAATTAAAATATTTACGAATGTTTAACTTGTAAGAACAAATTATCATAATCAACATCTAAAAGGAATTATTACAATCATGCTTATCAAAGTTAGCAAACTAGTATAAGCAAGTGTAGTTTTTCTCTTTTGAATTCATCATCATCATCATCATCATCATCATCATCATCATCATCATTATTGCTTACTTTCATTTCCGAGTACAATTGAGTAAACTATTGTTTAGTTTTCTTAACTTACTTCTCGATTCACACAAATCCCTGCAAACGATCTCGGCTTGCCATTCATAATCTTACTACAAACAGACGAGTTCACTTGCTCGTATGTGTTGTTAATAGATTCGGTAAATCGTGTTTATAAATTTTAAAACTTTTACACATTAGCACAGATCAAGTTTTTGGCGCCGCTGCCGGGGATTTGATCGTGTTTCTGTAAGTTTTAAAAACCCACCTTTTTACTCATTCCATCGCCATGATCGCATTTAATCTAAAAAAAAGTTTTATCACAGTCTCATCCAACTGATCGATCTGAG